>MU968359.1:5772333-6126447 GCA_034641835.2 Pinus albicaulis | reverse complement strand
TTGACAAAAGTCATAAATGAAACATTTAGGCTATAAATTTTGTTCTTTTAAAGAATCGCATTTCTGGGCGTCCCTCTTGCGGTTCAGATCCACTTCAGGGGGTATCCATACCAATAGGCCATTTCACCCCAGCTTTGATTTCAAACATCAAGGTTTCGGACATCAATTCCCAAATCTGCTCTGTTTTGCAGATTTGTTGTTGCATGTAGAATCACCTGTTGTTTTGTTTTGCTGTTTGGTTCTTTTTATATTAGAACTGCTTGATAATTTATAGTGATGAATATGATATAGGCTAACCACTTGGAAATGGTTTTTAAATTATAAATAGTTAATAATTTGAAAATTTAAATAACCTTATGGCAACTTGTTTTATGACTGCCAACTATTTGTCAAAATTCCTCAATGGTTGTACCTTACAATATTGTGAGCTATGTTTGAAATTTCTAAATAATTATATTCAGTGGTATAGCTTCAACAATGAATATGGCTGATAGTCTACTAATATCTTAAGTTCAATTATTGACACTGCTTACAAAAAAATAGAGAAGTCATGCAACTTTGGATTCATGTTAGCTAATTATTGTGAAAACACCTTAAAGAGATAATGGTTGTAAGTGTTTGACGAAATGCCTCAATGGCTGTACATTTCATGCTTGTAAATTAGTTTTCATAATGTTCAATGGTTGCATCTAATTACGTTTATGAACCGTCCATAAAACAAAAGGCTTAAGTTAATTTAAGATTTACAATCAAGGTATCCTAGTATAATAACTCATTGAGTTAAAGGGTCTTGCTGAAAATTCAAAATTGCAGTAAGTAATTTGTTGCAATATCAGCTCACATATGAATTCCTAAATTATGAGATGCCAACTCTATATAATTTAAATTATCCTTTTAAGAAAATAATTCATAAGCATGTTATTAGTCACTGTTGAACACATTTAATTACAACGGAATTAACAATTAGTTTATTGTAAATTGTGGTTCATAAAGGTTGACATTTATTCATCCCACTAAATAATTTATATTTTAAAGGTGATTTTAGTCTTGAGAAGAAAGTATTATGGTTGTATTTTTTTTGGATCTTGATAAACCTTGAACTTTGTAGCTTTGAAGATAAGTTGGTAGAATTTAGGGTGTAGTGTAAAGGACACCAATAACTTCTATATAATAATAAAAATAAATAAAAAGATAAAAAAAAATATATCACATTTTGATTTAATATAATATTTCTCTATAATAATTATGGTAGGTAAGGTGGGACCTTACATATGGTATCAGAGCCAAGTTACAACACTAGGCCTAATGGGCCAACATGCTTATTTGTAGTTTGATGATGTATGAATGTTGATTTTTCATGCAAGTTGAGTTCTTGTATATCTTGACTTCGAAGCATATTGATTGCATAGAGGATATTATTATCATTATGTCATTTAGTGACTCATGAAATAAAATAAAAAAAATTCTCTTATATTCCTTTATATTTTTGTTAAGACACATTATCAACAATATGTTAAAATGCTTAAAGACATGCTGGGAAAGGATGTGCTTGAGAAAGTTGGGGTTAAACCCAAGTACGTGAATGACTTGATTTTAAATCAATGAGTGAGATAGGTGGAGTGAATGCATGGTTTCATATATTTTTAGGGCATCATTTTCAATGTGATATGGGCTTAGTAGCCATCTTTACTTGCTGAAATCGTATCTACCAAGAAGAATATTGGCTTAATCTAGACTATAGTGTGATGACCTTGGTGTGTATGCTTTGGGAATGAGTAACAAGTGTAAGGCTGAGATTCCATTCCTGATGATTGAGTTCATGATGATAATTTTGAATCTTTTCGTGACTGTACACTAAAGGAAACTAACTAAAGCTTGCCTTGAAAGATGTCACTTATAATCGTTGATGTGAACGTAAATTCAAGAGTAATGTATGCGGGTATTAAGTAGATGCATAAAATAGGATTTTGGAATTATCTTCAATGTATAAGAAAATACAATTTCCCCGATTTCTTTTCGACACATTTGTGTATTCTGGTTGACATTAGACATCAAATAACTCTTAAATTACTCAAATACTAGGTTATTGAGGTAAAAGTGAACTTCCTAATAAACAAGAGGCTTAAATGACTGTGCATGATGGGTTGTGGAAACCATTTTAAGGAACACTTGAATGTTATGTTTTCCCTGTCGATGTATGGGTGGAATCCATATCAGCATATATCTATGAGAAAATGTATGGGTGTGGAATTAACATATATATATGAGCTAATGTATGGGTGTGAAATCCCTACTTGCATATATCTAGGAGAAAATGTATGGGTGTGGAATCTATATTAGCATATATCTATGAGCTAAGTAGTGAGTTAGGGTATGGATGGGGAATCCATACTAAAATATATCTATGAGATAAGTAATTATTCTGGTTAGAATATTCTGATGGATCTCATAGACATGATTAAGGAGGATTGATTATGAGTAATTAAATTTAAATGGATATAGATTCGTAACATGAATTTGATTGAGATTTAAATCCATTATTTTATTTTTATTACAAATGAATATACTAATATTGGTATAGTTAACACCATTAGGTGGTTAAGAATGTTTGGAATAACTGATTTAAAATAGAAAGTGTGAACTAGGTGTCTATCCTCTAGTATTGTAATTCTTTTGTATGTGTTGGATTTAGGTAGAATTAAATTCATTTTGTAATGCTTGAAATTTAGAAAAATATTATTGTGATAAGTTGATGAAATGTATTTTCTATTGGATTAAAACAATTTACATCTAGGAAAGCCATAATAGTCTCTTTAACGATTTTCTCAGTTGAATATTGGTTGAATTCTATTTAACCAAATTAATTAGAGAAATTATGAGGATTGAACTCATGCTTCTTAAACTATCATAGTTAGGTGATCACAGCTAAAATTCAAATTATTTATGCATTAACTGTGAAGAGATAACATGATTAGGAAGGTAAATATTTTAAGGGTAGAACTTTTGAATTTTGAAATTAATGAAAAAAAAACGCATGTGATTAATTAAAAGCTTAGTTGAGTTCTTGTTTTACAAGAATATGTGCTTGTGATATTTTTTTAGGGAGAAATTGAAGGAGAGTGAGATCACATTTTCATTGATTCGAATTATTGCATGATGATTGTATTATATGTGGAATGGGGGAGATTGTTTGATTTAGGAATTTTGTGTTGGGATGTATATTTGTATGAGTATTTATTAGTCCTACAGAATGTTGTAATAATTTGAGAGTGTGGTAATTCTCCTTAAAGTGAAAGGGTTTAACTTTAGGCTAGAAATTCCCTTGTGATAGTCTAAATCTTATTTAAATTTGACAAGATTCATCACATTTTGAGAAATTTATGGTTTTTATAGTTTGTTGTTGCGTACGTATTAATAGTAAGGGATAAGACATGAAAGCGAATGAATTGATTAATTACTGAATATAAATCATGAGCGATTTCATAGTTGGAAAACAAATTGACTTAGAGTTATATAGATACCATATTTGCATAATTATGAGATTTGTTCTTGATTAAAAGTCATTTTCAAAAAGATATCATTCATCTACTTTTAGATGAAGATCTTCTAATAGATTCATTTCATAATTGATTCTCAAGTTAGAGAAGTGAATAATAATGAAGATTATGCAAACTAAATGTATGATCTATAATACATAAGTGGGTCAATGAGGAATGTATTTAACCTTAGGTTTTTAGTTTTAAAAGAAAAAAAAAAAAAAATTGGTGCCTTGAACCTCAAATTGTATTTTTGCCTAAAGAGTAAACGTTTGGTAAAAATTAAAGATAAATCCTAGATATTTCGATTGCAAGGATGTCTTATGGAATGAAAAGAGGAAAATTGGATTGAAAAGACATAAAGCAAGTAGGATGTAAGAGTGTGTTTTATATATAACGTCAGGTTTTGTTGGGTAAGAGTGGGTTTTATATATAACATCATGTTTTGTTGCATAATTTCACTCACAATTGTATGTGGATTATTTTATGCCAATTTGACTGTGATATGGTATGGACCATCATTGTTGTGTGTACAACCAATGTGTGTTCTATTTATAGCTTGGAAAGCTCAACATCCTACAGAACCAAGAAGATGACACATGTGGGATTCATGTAGACTATGAGAAAGAAGAACATGTAGAATATCAAATTATTATAGATAAATTAAGTATATATCATATCAATTACATACAATAGTATTTTTATATGGTACTATAAATTGTATGGCTGGTTTTGATATAGAAATATTTGATATTCTACATCAACACATGTCTAATATGGCGTGGATATATTTTCTACTTGATTAAGAATGGTATGTTTAGTTTTCATGGAGTTGCTTCCAAGCTATGGATTGGCATGAAGAAAAAATATATATATATATATATATATATATCAAATACATAAGGCTAACAACTTATTGATAGGAGAATCTAAAAGAACTAAGTATCTTATGACCGTAGGAAAAACTTCGGGCCAAGTTTAGCCCAAGAGGGGGAGTATGTAGTGTCCCTTATTAGTGAGATAGCTTTGATGACACTTAGAGATGGTGATTTTGATACAATATTATGTATGAAAGACTTATGTACATGCTTATATGCTATGACCTGGTTTGGGTCACTTGGTTGTTGTGTGCTTATGATAATATCTATGGTTGCGTGCACAAGGATTGATTTTTGTTAAGAGAATATTAGCGATGTTTTCTCTTTTGGTATCCTATTTTGGACATAGGTGTATGACGTGAATGGTGATTTAGAATTGAGACACAGATCCATGGACGATCATGGTTATGTGGAACATATGATTAATTATGATTTATGGATGATACATGATTTGTATGATTATATGTGCATAATTTCGTACTAAGCATGATGTGGCAGGAGACTTGGTCATTGCCAACAGAGATGCTCAAGTTATAAATGACTGCGGAAGTCATTTCTCCAAAACCAAAATGACTGTGGAAGTCATGCACAATATTTGGTAAAATTTGAATAAGTTAATTATGAAATTCATTTGATTGATTTGATCATTGAGATTGTGATGTGTGCAGGTCTTGGAAGAAGACCTTACCAACGAACCATCATATGGGTATAAGCTCACAATCAGTACCTTAAGGTGAAACGCGGAGTTTCAAAGCAGAATATATGAGAAGCCATGGAAATTAGGGCGCGGAGTCCTAAATCCATGAAATATAAAGACGTGGAGTCTTGGATATATGATAAAAGGATTAGGACGCAGAGTCCTAAATCCATGAAATATAAAGACGCGGAGTCTTGAATCTATAATGAAATGTTTGGGGCGCGAAGTCCTGAATATTTAAAAAAAAAAAAAGGGATCAAGGTGTGGAATCTTGGATCTTTAGAGTAGATCAGGGCGCGGAGTCCTCAATCTACTAAGGCACAAAGATGCATACAATAGGGGTGCGGAATCCCTATTATCCAGAAGAAAAATACCACTCATGGGCAACTCGTAGATAAATTTCCTTAATAATCTAATTCCTAACAATTTTGGAGTGACTTTCTAAAAATAGAAAGTCATGTCTATCATTTCAAGTATGACTTTCCAAAAATAGTAAATCACCTCCAATCAATGGGTAAACAAGTATACTTGAAGGAAAATCACTTAAATTATGATTAATCAATTGTAATAGTTCAATCTTGACTTAATCCTCAATATTATTAATATTATTAATATTATTATTATCTTTTATGAGACTATGATATTATTATTAAAAGGAAATTATATCTTCTCAATCACTTCACTCTCCTTCATGACTCTCATGGCTCTATGTAACTCTCTCTATTTTAAATATTACATTACACTCTCTTTTATGCACTCATCAAGGAATGGCATATTCCTCTTACACTCATTAAATATATGTCATAAAATATTCTTACACTCATTAATTATGTGTCATAAAATATTCCTCTTACACTCACTTTAATGCATATGTTACACTCTCCTTAAATAAGGCATGCATACCTCTCCTTAATGGCATAAGTTACACTCCTATAAAAGGAATACAATGCATGCATATTACTCCTCCTTTATGACAAGAATTTGTTGCTCATCCTATATATGAGTCTCATGTATTTTCATTTGGGGGGGGAGGTAATGCCAAGAGTGGAAGAGACTTGAGGAATATTGTGAGAGGGAAAGATATGGAGAGTATCCAATTACTTCCAAAACAAAAATCTAAGTTTCTTACTAATCTACTAAGTATCTATTGAGGTTGAACATGAGTGGTATTTAGAGGAAGTGAAAACTATCTTCCTTAGTTTTCCTTGCATCTCTCTCTCTATTGCTGTGTTTTGGGTACTGTTTGTGAGCTTTTACAGCTCGGGGGTTCCAGGGGGAGGAGTTCTCCCTGGATATGGTTGGGTGGAAAACCGGATGGTTCAAATGAGTTGGTTAAGGGATCGAAGGTGGATCATATTCGCAACGATTGGCATAAAATAAAATTGTACTAAAATTATAGTATAACTTTAGCATAAAATAAAAAGTAGACATTTAAATTGTTGTAAGCATCTAATTTTGGTTTAGGCTTATGTTATCCAGAATATTATTGATTAGTTAAAAATGAAGACTAGATTAATCTATATGTATGGATTTTTAGATCTCAATATTGGAGTTATTATTGGTGTAGTTTATGGTACTAATCTTGGTATTGTAGCATTTGAAAAAGGAAAGCCAAATATTGTTGAAGGTAATTGCAATAAATTTATTCCAAAGGACTTGGGTAAGTATTTCATGATTTATGGTTTTGTTTCAAATAATCAATAGATGCATGTTTTATAAATGGTTTGAAGATAGTTTGCAAAGTGTTTGACAATATCTATGAATGAGTAATGTTATCTGTTTATTTATGCATGAATAAGTGCTAACTTGCAGCTTACATCAGAAGTAAGAAAATGGACATGTACCCAAAATATACTTGGAGGAATTACAGAATCAACCCTTAAAAGAAAATGAAAAAATAATGGCAACTAAAATATAGTTTGGAAGATCAAATGCTTGAGGTAAGTTGGAGATAAATTTCAGTTATGGCTTATGTTTCATATTCTTCAATGTTTTGTTATTCAAGTTGTTGTAATAGTACTATCAGAATTTTGATAGGTTTTAATGGTCAATATCTATCGCCTAAAATGCTTTAAATTGTAGCAATTGCAAAAGCTGTCACTCATGTCAAATGAATTAGTCATAAGTAAATGTTTCAAAACCTATATGGCAGATTTAGAAATGTGTGATTTCAATGACCATATATTATAGCATAAACTTCCAGTTGTTTTTCCTCATGTAGAGTGTAGTTGTAAGCTTTCATTCCATATGTTGAAAAAAGTCATAAAATGAAACATTTAGCTTTAAATTTTGTTGTTTTAAAGAATTTACTTCTGCCTCTGCGTTCGCATCCACTTGTAAAAATCAGACTAAAATGCCATTTCACCCAACTTCTGATTTTCAAAATCAAGGTTTTTAGATGACCTCAAATCTGCTTTGCTTTGCATATTTGTTGCTGCATGTAGGAACCGCCTGTTGTTTTGTTTTGCTATTTGGTTCTTTTTATATTGGATCTTCCTAATAATTTATACTAATGAATATAATATATGCTAACCACTTGAAAATTTTGTTTAAATTCTAAATGGTTAATACTTTGAAAATTTAAATAACCTTATCGTAACATGTTTTATGACTGCCAACTGTTTGTCAAAATTTCCCAATGGCTGTACCTTACAACATTTTGAACTATGTTTAAATTTCCTAAATATTTATATTCATTGTTATAGATTCAAAAATGCATATGGCTGATAGTCTACTTATATCTTAAGTTCAGTTATTGAGAGTACTCACAAAAAAAAACTGAAGTCATGTCAATTTGGATTCATGTTAGCTAATTGTTGTGAAAACACCTTAAAAAGATAATGGTTGTAAGTGTTTGACAAAATGCCTCAATGGCTGTACATTTCATTCTTGTAAATTGGTTGTTATAATGTTCATGGTTGCATCTAATTACATTTATGAACCATCCCTAAAACAAAAAGGCTTAAGTTAATCTAGGATTTGCAATAAAGGTGTTTCTAGTGTATTAACTCTATTGAGTTAAAGGTTCTTTTAAAATTCAAAATTACAAGTAAGTAATTTGTTGCAATATCAAATTTCTTTACATATGAATTCTAAATTATGACAAATTTACATAATTTAAATTATCCTTTTTTAAGAAAATAATTCATAAGCATATTAGTCACCTTGAACACATTTAATGATAAAGGAATTACGAATTAATATTAAAACGGTTCAAAGGTTGATATTTATTCATCCACTAAATAATTTATATTTTGAACGTGTGACTTAGTTCTAGAAGGCATTATGGCTGTATTTTTTTGGATTCTGATAAACCTTGAACTTTTGTAGCTGAAGATAAGTCAGAATCAGGTAAAGGACACCAATAACTTCTATATATAAAAATAAATAAATAATAAATTAAAAAATATATATATATATCACATTTTGATTTAATATAATATTTCTCTATAATAATTATGGTAGGTAAGGTGGGACCTTACATATGGTATCAGAGCCAAGTTACAGCACTAGGCCTAATGGGCCAACATGCTTATTTGTAGTTTGATGATGTATGAATGTTGATTTTGCGTTGAGTTCTTGTATATCTTGACTTGGAAGCATATTGGTTGCATAGAGGATATTATTATCATTATGTCATTTAGTGACTCATGAAATAAAACAAAATAAAATTGCCTTATATTCCTTTATATTTTTGTTAAGACACATTATCAACAATATGTTAAAATGCTTAGAGACATGCTGGGAAAGGATGTGCTTGAGAAAGTTGGGGTTAAACCCAAGTATGTGAATGACTTGATTTTCAATCAATGAGTGAGATAGGTGGAGTGAATGCATGGTTTCATATATTTTTAGTGCATCATTTTCAATGTGATATGGGCTTAGTAGCCATCTTTACTTGTTGAAATCATATCTACCAAGAAGAATATTGGCTTAATCTGGACTATAGTGTGATGACCTTGGTGTGTATGCTTTGGGAATGAGTAATAAGTGTAAGGTTGAGATTCCATTAATGTGATGATTGAGCTCATCACAATAATTTTGAATCTTTTCGTACCTACACTAAAGGAAACTTAACTAAAAGCTACCTTGAAAGATGTCACTTTTAACTGTGAATGTAAACTCAAGAGTAATGTATGTGTATTAAGTAGATGTGTTAAAATAAGATTTGGGAATACATTCTTAATGATTAAGAATGAAATTTCTCTGATTTCTTTGACATGATTTTGTGTATTTTGGGTTGACATTAGGCATCAAATAACTTTAAATTACTCAAATACTAGGTTGAGGTATGAACTTCCTAATAAACAAGAGGCTTAAATGATTGGTGCATGATGGGTTGTGGAAACCATTTTAAGGAACACTTGAATGTTATGTTTTCCTTAAGCTAATGTATGGGTGTGGAATCCATAGTAACATATATCTATTAGAAAATATATGGGTGTGGAATCCATACTAGCATATATCTATGATCTAATGTATGGGTGTGGAAACCATACTAGCATATATCTATGAGAAAATGTATGGGTGTGGAATCCATACTAGTATATATCTATGAGATAAGTAATGAGGCAAGGTATGGGTGTGGAATCCAAAGTAAAATATATCTATGAGCTAAGTAATTCTTCTAGTTAGAATATTTTGATGGAATCTGATATTCATGATTAAGGAATGATTATGTGTAATTATGGATAGAGGTTTGTAACACAAATTTTCTTGAGCTTTAAATCCATTATTTTTATTATTACAGATGAAGGTACTAAGATTGGTATACTAAACACCATTAGGTGGTTTAGAATGTTTGGAATAATTGACTTGATATATGGAAGTGTGAACTAGATATCTATCCTCTAGTATTGTAATCCTTTTGTATATATTGAATTTAGGTAGAAATAAAATGTCTTTCAAATTCTTGAAATGTAGAAAAAGATTATTGTGATAAGTTGATGAAATAAATTTTCTATTGGCTTAAGACAAATTAGGTCTAGGAAAGCCATAATAGTCTCTTTAATGATCTTATCAGTTGAATATTGGTTGCATTCTATTTAACCAAATTAATTAGAGAAATTATGAGGATTGAACTCATGTATTTCTCTAAACTATTGTTAGTTAGGTGATCGCGTCAAAATTAAAATTATTTATAAATTGTGAAGAGAATAACATGTTTAGAAGGTAAATATTTTATGTGGTGAGAACTTGTTTTATTTGAAATTAATGAAAAAAAACGCATGTGATTAATTAAAAGCTTAGTTGAGTTCTTGTTTTACAAGAATATGTGCTTGTGATATTTTTTTAGGGAGAAATTGAAGGAGAGTGAGATCA
This sequence comes from Pinus albicaulis, assembly GCA_034641835.2. NCBI lineage: Eukaryota > Viridiplantae > Streptophyta > Pinopsida > Pinales > Pinaceae > Pinus > Pinus albicaulis. The sequence goes on along the minus strand of MU968359.1, from coordinate 6,116,014 downwards.
CATTTTCATTGATTCGAATTATTGCATGATGATTGTATTATATGTGGAATGGGGGAGATTGTTGATTTAGGAATTTTTTTGTTGGGATGTATAGTTGTATGAGTATTTATTAGTCCTACAGAATGTTGTAATAATTTGAGAGGGTGATAATTCTCCTTAAAGCGAAAGGGTTTAACTTTAGGCTAGAAATTCCCTTCTGATAGTCTAAATCTTATTTAAATTTGACAAGATTCATCACATTTTGAGAAATTTATGGTTTTCATAGTTTGTTGTTGCGTATGTATTAATAGTAAGGGATAAGACATGAAAGAAAATGAATTGATTAATTACTGAATAGAAATCGTGAGCAATTTCATAGTTGGAAAACAAATTGACTTAGAGTTATCAAGGTAGATTGAATAATATAGATACCATATTTGCATAATTATGAGATTTGTTCTTGATTAAAAGTCGTTTTCAAAAAGAGACAATTAATCTTCTTTTAGATTAAGATCTTCTAATAGAGTCATTTCATAATTGATTCTCAAGTTAGAGAAGTGAATAATAATGAAGATTATGCAAACTAAATGTATGATCTATAATACATAAGTGGGTCAATGAGGAATGTATTTAACCTTAGGTTTTTAGTTAAAAAAAAAAAAAAAAATTTGGTGCCTTGAACCTCATATCGTATTTTTGCCTAAAGAGTAAACGTTTGGTAAAAACTAAAGATAAATCCTAGATATTTCGATTGCAAGGATGTCTCATGGAATGAAAAGAGGAAAATGGGATGGAAAATACATAAAGCAAGTAGGATGTAAGAGTGTGTTTTATATATAACATCATGTTTTGTTGCATAATTTCACTCACAATTGTATGTGGATTATTTTATGCCAATTTGACTGTGATATGGTATGGACCATCATTGTTGTGTGTACAACCAATGTGTGTTCTATTTATAGCTTGGAAAGCTCAACATCCTACAGAACCAAGAAGATGAAACATGTGGGATTCATATAGACTATGAGAAAGAAGAACATGTAGAATATCAAATTATTATAGATAAATTAAGTATATATCATATCAATTACATACAATAGTATTTTTATATGGTACTATAAATTGTATGGCTGGTTTTGATATAGAAATATTTGGTATTCTATATCACAACACAAGTCTAATATGGCGGTGATTATATTTTCTACTGATTAAGAATGGTAAAGTGTTTAGTTTTCATGGAAGTTGCTTCCAAACCATGGATTGAAAGGAAGAAAAAAATATATATAGACATCAAATACAAGGTTAACAATCATTTGACAGGGAGAATCTTAAAAGAACTAGTATCCAAGACCAGAGGAAAAATTCGAGCTAAGTTGAGGGAGTTGTGTGGAGTATGTAGTGCCCCTATTAGTGAGATAGCTTTATGACACTTAGAGATGGAGATTTGAGATGATAATATTATGTATGAAAGACTTATGTACATGCTTATATGCTATGACCTGGTTTGGGTCACTCAATTGTTGTGTGCTTATGATAATATCTATGGTTGCGTGCACAGGAATTGATTTTGGTTAAGAGCATATTAGCGATGTTTTCTCTTTTGGTATCCTATTTTGGACATAGGTATATGACGTGAATGGTGATTTAGAATTGAGACACAGATCCATGGATGATAATGGTTATGTGGAACATATGGTTAATTATGATTTATGGATGATACACGATTTGTATGATTATATGTGCATAATATCGTACTAAGCATAATGTGGCAAGGGACTTGGTCATTTCCAACAAATATTTGCTATAAATGACCTAACCTATTTTTCAAACCAAATGACCTGCAGTTGCACAATTTTGTAAAATTTAATGTTAATTATGAAATTCATTTGACAGATTTGATCATCAGATTAGATGTGGTGCAGTTCAAAGAAGACCTTACCAATGAACCATCAGATGGGTATAAGCTCACAATCAGTACCTTAAGGTGAAACGCGGAGTTTCAAAGCATAATAGATGAGAAGCCATGGAAATTAGGGTGCGGAGTCCTAAATCCATGAAATATAAAGACGTGGAGTCTTGGATATATGATAAAAGGATTAGATGAGTCCAAAACGGCGAAATAATATGCTATTTTTTAGCCTCAATCTATAATGAAATGCTCATGTACGGAAACTCGAATATTTGAAGAAAAGATCAAGGTGGAATCTTGACTTTTATAGACTGTGCATGCCGAGTCCTCAATCTACTAAAAGATGACATAGCCAGGGCAAAGTAATACCTATTACTCAAGAAAAATACTAATTTCATGGAAACTCGTAGATGAATTTCCTTAATAATCTCATTCCTAACAATTTTGGAGTGACTTTCTAAAAATAGAAAGTCATGTCTACCATTTCAAGTATGAATTTCCAAAAATAGTAAATCACCTCCAATCAATGGGTAAACAAGTATACTTGAAGGAAAATCACTTAATTTATGATTAATCAATTGTAATAGTTCAATCTTGACTTAATCCTTAATATTATTAATATTATTAATATTATTATTATCTTTTATGAGACTATGATATGATTATTAAAAGGAAATTATAATCTCCTCAATCACTTCACACCTCTCTCCTTCATGACTCTCATGGTTCTATGTAACTCTCTATATTTTAAATATTTACACTCTCTTTTATGCACTCATCAAGGAATGGCATATTCCTCTTACACTCATTAAATATATAAATACAAAACACCTACACTCATTAAATATGTAAATATAAATATTCCTCTTACACTCACTTTAATGCTATGTTAATTTCCAAATAAGGCAAAGAAGGCATATTCCATACCTCCTTAACAGTGGACAAGTTACACTCCTGGTGCGAATACAATGCATGCATATTAATCCTCCTTTATGACAAGAATTTGTTGCTCCTCCTATATATGAGTCTCGTGTATTCTCATTTGGGGGGGAGAAGGGGTAATACCAAGAGTGGAAGAGACTTGAGGAATATTGTGAAAGGGAGAGATATGGAGAGTATCCAATTACTTCCAAAACAAATCTGAATTTCTTACTAATCTATTAAGTATCTATTGAGGTTGAACATGAGTGGTATTTACAGGAAGTGAAAACTATCTTCCTTAGTTTTCCTTGCATCTCTCTCTCTATTGTTGTATTTTGGTACTGGTTGTGAGCTTTTACAGCTCGGGGGTTCCAGGGGGAGGAGTTCTCCATGGATATGGTTGGGTGGAAAATTGGATGGTTCAAATGAGTTGGTTAAGGGATTGAAGGTGGATCATATTCTGAACAATTGGATCTGAATATCTCTTCAGGTATAATTTCCATTGTCCTAAAATTATAGTATAGCTTTAGCATAAAATAAAAAGTATACATTTAAATTGTTGTAAGCATCTAATTTTGGTTTAGGCTTATGTTATCTAAGACATTTATTAGTTAAAAATGAAGACCAGATCAATCTATATGTATACATTTAGATCTCAATATTGGAGTTATTATTGGTATTATGGTACTAATTCCTATATTGTAGCATTTGAGTATATTACCATTGTTGAAGGTACTAATAAATAAATTCCAAAGGACTTGGGTAAGTATTTCACGATTTATGGTTCTGTTTCAAGTAATTAACAGATGCATGTTTTATAAATGGTTTTAGGATAGTTTGCAAAGTGTTTGACAAAATCTGTGAATGAGTAATGTTACAAATTTATTTATGCACGAATAAGTGCTAACTTGCAGCTTACATCAGAAGTAAGAAAATGGACATGTACCCAAAATATGCTTGGAGGAATTATAGAATCAACCCTTAAAATAAAATGCAAAAATAATGGCAACTAAAGTATAGTTTGGAAGATCAAATGCTTGAGGTAAGTTGGAGATAAATTTTAGTTATGGCTTATGTTTCATATTCTTCAATGTTTTTTTATTCAAGTTGTTGTAATAGTACTATCAGAATTTTGATAGAAAGCCTTAATGGCTGTAGCATTCAGGGCTTCCATGTGTTTTTAAATTGTAGCAATTGGTGCAAAAAGCTTGTCACTCATGTCAAATGAATTAGCTTGTGGGTGGTAAAATGTTTCAAAAACTCATATGGTGGATTTAGAAATGTGTGATTTCAATGAGCATATATTAGTAGCATGACTCTGGGTTGTTTTTCCTCATGTAGAGGTGTAGCTGTAAGTTTTCATTCCATATGTTTGAAAAAAGTCATAAATGAAACATTTAGGCTATAAATTTTGTTGTTTTAAAGAATTGCATTTCTGGGCGTCCCTGTTGCGGTTCAGATCCACTTCAGGGGGTATCCGTACCAAAATGCCATTTCACCCCAACTTTGATTTCAAAAATCAAGGTTTCGGACATCAATTCCCAAATCTGCTCTGTTTTGCAGATTTGCTGTTGCATGTAGAACCGCCTGTTGTTTTGTTTTGCTGTTTGGTTTTTTTTATATTGGAACTGCCTGATAATTTATAGTGATGAATATGATATAGGCTAACCACTTGGGAATGGTTTTTAAAGTATAAATAGTTAATAATTTGAAAATTTAAATAACCTTATGGCAACTTGTTTTATGACTGCCAACTATTTGTCAAAATTCCTCAATGGTTGTACCTTACAATATTGTGAGCTATGTTTGAAATTTCTAAATACTTATATTCATTTGTATAGCTTCAACAATGAATATGGTTGATAGTCTACTAATATCTTAAGTTCAATTATTGACACTGCTTACAAAAAAATAGAGAATTCATGCAACTTTGGATTCATGTTAGCTAATTATTGTGAAAACACCTTAAAGAGATAATGGTTGTAAGTGTTTGACGAAATGCCTCAATGGCTGTACATTTCATGCTTGTAAATTAGTTTTCATAATGTTCAATGGATGCATCTAATTACGTTTATGAACCGTCCATAAAACAAAAGGCTTAAGTTAATTTAAGATTTGCAATCAAGGTATCCTAGTATAATAACACATTGAGTTAAAGGGTCTTGCTGAAAATTCAAAATTGCAGTAAGTAATTTGTTGCAATATCAGCTCACATATGAATTCCTAAATTATGAGATGCCAACTCTATATAATTTAAATTATCCTTTTAAGAAAATAACTCATAAGCATATTATTAGTCACTCTTGAACACATTTAATTACAACGGAATTAACAATTAGTTTATTGTAAATTGTGGTTCATAAAGGTTGACATTTATTCATCCCACTAAATAATTTATATTTTAAAGGTGATTTTAGTCTTGAGAAGCAAGTATTATGGTTGTATTTTTTTTGGATCTTGATAAACCTTGAACTTTGTAGCTTTGAAGATAAGTTGGTAGAATTTAGGGTGTAGTGCCTTGAACTTTGTAGCTTTGAAGATAAGTTGGTAGAATTTAGGGTGTAGTGTAAAGGACACCAATAACTTCTATATAATAATTAAAAAAATTAAAAATTAAAAAATATATATATATATATATATATGTATATATCACATTTTGATTTAATATAATATTTCTCTATAATAATTATGGTAGGTAAGAAGGGACCTTACAAAATCACACACATATTCTGTAAAAACAATCATATATTACACAAATGGTGTATGTGTAAACACACTCACACACACTGATTACATTCAGATTACTCTATTAAATAGAGTTTCTGAGATCCAACTTATTCCTAATTTAGAGAGAGAGGTTGAGAGAATTTCTCAACCATCATAAACCAACTTCTCAAATATGGAATGTAAGCATTAAGATATTTTTTCAACCTTTAAACTGCACAACGAAGAGCGGGAGTACTTATTTCACGAAAGTTGTTAAAGAATTGTCCAGATTCAATGCAACCGAAACCTTTTATATAAAGCTCAAAATATTTAAGCACTAGGAGTACTCCACCAAACTATATTCCCCTTTTAAAAATTTAAAAAAAATAATATAATTAATTTAATAAACTCAAAAATTATAAATATTAAAATTAAATAATAAAATTAATATTTAACCTTTATAGTATATAAAAGTGGTTTTTAAAATATCAATCCAAAATTGTTATGCATATAATAAATAAAATGGGCCTTTGAGACTAGTAAAAAAGTTTACATACAGCTAAGTACGTAGACTATAAGTTTTAGATAGATAAATCGATTGGTTTATTTTAGGTTAACTAAATGGATAAATTCATTGATGTGATAGTATAAGAAGTATATTGCATAAAAAAACTGTTTTTATATTTAGTGAAAATTATGTTAAAAAGTTAAGAGTTTTAGTTTTGTATGGGGAATTTTGTTTTCAAAGATTTTAGTTAATTTTAGGTTTTTTCATATTGTCATTTTTTTTTAGAAAACAAATAAAAAAGTTGGAACTTTGATTCGTAAAAAATACCACCTTCTATTATTAGAAATGAGTTGATTTGAATACTTTATATAATGCGGCAAAAGCTTGGAATAATGGACATTTAATTGTTTCAAATATAGTAGGAATTATGTTAAATGTTAGAATTTTAAATATGGTAGGAATTATTTTTAGAATCTATGCTTTTGTGATCCATATAAAATTGTAAAATTTCTTTCGGTAATAATCACATATAATGGAACGTTGTCAACGCGTTTCGAACCAACCAGTGTGGTTCATCATCAGAACTAGGTGAGAGATCGGATCAAATCAATAAGCTTAAATAGATGTAGAGATGTTTAAACTAGCCGTTTTCTAAACGTTAAAGGTTAGAATTTCATTATTATATTATAACTTATAAAAAAAATTACTAATTTGATCAATTTTAAATAATTTAAATTATTAAAATTTTAAAAAATAATTTATTGTTTTTAATTTATAAAAAAATTAGATAGACTAATTAAAATAAGTGTAGCATGTAATGTTATTGTTTAGTAGCTATTTTTTATGCATAAAGTAACGGATAGACATTATTGAAGATCTAAACAAATTCATAAATCTAATAATGAAACACAATTGAATATGACAAACAGACGTAATAAAAGTAATTAATTGACTTGATAACCTTCGATCCAAATAGAGTTAGGTGGGTAGATAATTTTGGATGAAACATTAGCCCCAACATCATCATTTGTTACAAAAGTTTAAACTTTATGGAAATGTGCTTGTTCACATTTATTCCATAGCTTATTGGAACAAATAAGGAGACTAGTATCTTTACATTAAATAATGTATATATGATGATGATGATAATTAACGTCCACTAAGACCCATATGGTCTATGGGACCTTAAGGAATAAGCGGTTAATTGAGATTATTTAAAGCTTTATTTTTGTGATAAGAAAGGAGGGAAAGAAGCATTATGAGGTGACTGTAGTTTTGTTGAATCAAGAATTCAAGGAGGTTAGTAGTAGGGAAAATGTTTTGAAAATGAGAACGGATGTGAGTAAGGGTCAGATAATCTAAGAGAAAGTTATTTTCTTCTCTGACTTTCTTAGTATCACATAGGAGGCATATCCTTTCATCCCAAGGTATCTTGGGAATAGACCAATGTCTAGTCTCACTTTGGAGCTCATGACAATTATTTTTAATCCTTGCAATATTTATTACCTTCTTAGCACTGGTTAAGATAAAAAGGTAATTTTGGTTAGCAAGCATGGTGTTGATTACCTCCTTATAGTATCTCAACTTTATTTTCCCCTCTAACTCCTTATCACTTCACAACTTATCCTTAAATTTGTAAGCAATGAAGTTTTTAATATTATCCTTACTCCCCAAGATGATCTCCTCCTCTATCTCACAATGGTCGAGCCAGGACTTGCATCCTTATGACACCCTTGCTTGAGCCGAAGGTGGTTTTGACTAGATTTAGAAGCAATTTTCGGGAGCCTCTTGGCTTCCATGTTGTATAACTGGGGTGACGAAATACTCTAAGAGGAACTTTTTTTTACTTTAAAAGTACCCATGTCCTTAGGAAGAATAATGTCTCATCTTTTTTGAAACCCCTCTGTACTATTAAAAATTCTCTTGGATCTGTCAAGGACCCTATCAACCCTAAGGACATGAAAGGTGCTTACATGGTTCCTTGTTCCTGTGGTACTCCCTATATTGGGGAAACATGTCGATCCATTAGACAGAGAATCCATGAGCATGCTACAGACCTTAGACACAAGCGGTTTGTACATCTGCTCTTGTGGAACATGGGAAAAATCGTGTCACCATTTATGCATTGAGGACTCCAAATTCATTGCTAACGTTGATCACTTCCACCATAGAAAGCTTAGGGAGGTTGTTGAGATTTAGAGACATGCTAAGAATCTCAACATAAATGATGGTTGGAAATTAAGTATGAGCTGGACTCTGGCTCTCTCTAGATTATTTCTCACCCTTGCATTGAGACTCATGGCGCCCTTGAGTTTGTGTTGTTTTCTTCCTTTTAAAATTTATTCCTTTATCTTTGATTTTAATTTTTTTTCCCTTTAATCCTATTTCTTTAGTATTCTTATTCTTTATTTATTGTCATATTATATCATGTATTATGCCTTGTATTATAATAAAAAAAATCTAACCCCCAATTATTAAATTATTTATAAATCAAATAATTTTTTTTAACATGGTTTATAAATTAAATATAAATTTCTAACCTTATTAAAATGCTTATTAATAAATTCTTTGACAGCGTACTTCTTTCGGTAATAATCACATGAACTAAAACGAGGTCGACGCGTTTCGAACCAACCATTGTGGTTCATCATCAGGACTATGTGAGAGATCAGATCCAGACATTAAGTATAAATAGATGTAGAGATGGCTCAACTAGCCGTTAGGATAACGGTTAGTTTGACTTTAAAAAAGTAAATATTCCATTATTTATTTATTTAATTAATTTTTATTTATTTATTTATTATTATTATTTTAATTATTTATAAAACCTCTAATATATTTATGCAACTAATTAACCAAATAATTAATATAATGGTAAGTAATATAACAAAACGTGGTGTATATAAGTAAAATTTTGATTAAATTATATAATAGTCAATTATTATAATTAATTAATAAATATAATAAATTCTTATTCATATAATTTAATTATAACTAACCATCTATCAAATAGTCAAACATAGAGTCAAATAAATAAATAAATAAGTAAATAAAATAAAAATAAAAATAAATAAAAACAAATAAATAAATAAATAAATAAAATAAAAATAAATTAATAAATAATATAAATAATAATAATAATAATAATAATAATTTAAAATTTAAAAAAATAAAAATAAAAAATATAAAAATAAAATAAAAATATTTTATTTCATTTTAATTAATTAATTAATTAATTTATTATTATTATTATTTATTCATTTATTATTATTTTTATTTTTAAATAAAAATAAACAAATAAATAAAGTATAAATAAATAAATCAAAAAATAAATAAATAAATAAATAAATAAATATATATATATAAAATAAATAAATAAATAAATAAAAAGTAAAAACAATCAAGAATATAAGGCAGGAATCCAGCACCTGCTGATATTCCAACCGTCATCTCTATTGAGATTAACGAGCCTTTTTTCAATCTCAATAGCCTCTCTCAAATTACGGTGATGGAAATGATCGATTCTAGCAATGACCTTAGCATCTTCTATGCAAACATGATGGTTAGTCTTTTCTGCATGCTCAGCTAAGGCGGACGAGCGAGATCTTCTATGCTTGATATCAACAGCATGCTCACAGATCCTTTGATTAATAGACCGACCCGTCTCACCAATGTAAGGAGTCCCACAGGAACAAGGAATGATGTAGACACCTTTTCCATCCCTGGGGTCAATCGGATCTTTAACCGATTTTAGAGAACTACGAATTGTATTAAGGGGCTTGAAATAAGAGGATACCTTATGCTTTTTAAGGATCTTAGCAATCTTATCTTTATTCTTTACCTCATCAATTTGTTGAATCATTTTATTAAAATATTTATTGATAATTTCTTCTATAACATTATTCATTACTCTATTTAATAAAATATCTTAACAACTAATAAATTTTAATAATTTTCTAATAAATAATTAACTAATTAATTCAATAATGACTAGTTTTCAATGGTTATCTCCTGACAATGATGCATACACTATTTATTCAATAAGATCGATTATCTTTTTCACCTTGTCCTCAGGATGAACTGCATTAGATAGTTCGAAATGTCGACCAAATCCTCCTAATGATGTGATTAATTTGAAAGACATTTATCTACGTCTTACAATTTTTTCAAGCTCATAGTAAGCTTTCCAACCTCCTATAATCTTTTTCTCAATGTTATAGTTCTAGTTGAGCTGATGGTGGATGTAAATACCTAAATTTTTGTTAGAAGAAACATTCTCTAAATAATTGTTATCCTAAATGAAATTATCATAGGTGATATTTTTGGATTTAATAATTATAACCTTAGTCTTGTGAGTATTAATAGTCATACCCATCTTGGAACAATAATCATGGAGATTTTTAAGCTACTTGTTGAGATCGTCAGGAGTCTTGGCAAGAAGAACGATATCATCAACATAAAGAAGAAGACTAATGATTATAGCAACGAGTTTGAGAAGAGTAATGACTATACCAACAAGTTTGGGTCCTTCACAACCAACAACTTCTAAGCACTTACTCAAACTTGTCAATGTATTTTTTTTAAAAGCTAATTATTGTAATAGTTATTTATTTTACTTTACATTTATACTCATCCTAATTCAAAAACAAATAAATAATCTATGATAGAATTTATATGTAGGAAAATTCAAATCAAATTGATATAAAGTATGTGTGGCAAAGAATTCATATGTGATAAAATATCTAATATAAAAAATTACAATGTCTAGTATATTTAAATAAAAAAATTAGTTAATTTAGTTCCACGAAGGCTTGTGTGAATGTAAAAGATTCCAAAAGATTATTATTTTTATTTAATTTTTTTAAGTTATGATTGGAATTGTGAAGAAAAAAGAGAAAATCTTATTAATTGTAGTGTTGACTTAAATTTTATTTTTTATACTTCATCCAGATTTAAAATTGAATTGTGAAAATATAGAATATAGGTAAAGTTTATTGAGCAAAATGATTGCACCAAACCTATTCAATAATAAAATTCAGAGAGAAAAAAAAACCCAGTTTCTATGATTAGTAAAAGACCAAACTGTAATACAAGTGTTTTTTCTAAAAGAAAACATTAATTATGGAAAAATTCATAAATTTAGAAAAAAACGAAAAAAATTAAATAATTGATTTATAAAAATATTTGGCAATTAATTTTTTTTTTAATAATTTTTTATTCTAAAAATTTAATTTTAAATTACTTAAAAAATAACAATCTACCGATTAAAAAATCAAAACATTTTTACTCAAATCAAAATTAATTAAAAATCAAAACATTTTTACTCAAAGCAATTACACTTACCATATAAATATATTGAAATATTCCAAATAAAATACCAATTTTAAATCATTAACAAGATATTGACAATGTTTTATCGGAATTGGTTTCTTGACCCACAGAAAATTGCAGAGCCAGCTTCATAAATGTGAAAGCGAGTCTAAAGTAGAAAATAACGGATACCTTATCCATTCCCCTTTGTATATAAAAATGGAGAGCCAGAGGGGCAGCTTAGTCAATGAACTGTACATCCATCTAGAAGCACCATTAGATATCGCCGTATCCAGGTCGTTTTATATATACCAAAATTTTATGTGGTCTCTATGACAGCCAACTGTCGTGATCTAGACTTTTCATGGGTCCCACAAGAGAAAAATAAACTAGACTCTTATTATCATAATTTCACACCAATTTGAGTCAGTGGAAACTTCCTTTTGATTTTTAGGCTTTCGTATGAAGTTGGTTACGCTAATATTCGAAGACAATTCGGCCAGCGGCAGAAAATGGCGGAGTGCAGAAGTTTTGAGAGACTGGCAAAGGTTCGGGGCAGGTGAATAATAATCAGGGGGCTTTTTGAATTGGGTTTTCTTGGTTTTGATTTTGTATCAATCGGTGAATGCTACTGGAAAGAGATTCATGCGTTGTGGGAAGATATCAGTGGAAGGTGAAGCAGAAGAAAACACGGTCTCGCCAAGGCCGAGGTTCTGTCAGAAGCATGTGAAGAAATCGAACCCTTATTCCAGCAGAGGGCTTGACAAATTTGAGACTGTCTATGCCGAGCTTTCTGCCAAAAGAGAATATGTTGCCAAGAAGATTGGTGTCTCCGAGGACCAGGTGAGGTTCTCGTTTTCCAAGGACGGATGGACTCCAGTTGTCGTGAGAACCAGGGATGGAACTGGGAAGAGAAGCAGTGGAGAGGGTGTTGCTGGGGTTTCGATCCCGGGATCTCGAGAAAAAAAGAATGGGAAATTGGGAGGAAATGATGAAAGGAATGGTAAGTCTGAAAGTATTTCAATTACTGCATTCGATGCTAGGAACCATAGCCTGGTCATGCCGTGCTCTCGGTTTCTCAGGACCACGGCCTTCGGGTTGTTTGGTTTGAGCGCGATGTGGGCACGAAGGTCGGCCGTTCCTTCGGCCTTGACCTTGGCCGCGGCTATGGCAGTGAGTGGTGTGATGTGCATGAAGACATTTATTTGGGGTGGTGTTTCGATCTTTGCAGCGTTTTTCAGAAACCTTAGAAACCCTAAATCTATCCAGAATGGAGGAGCCGTTGAAGCAATTGCAGAGCAGAAGGATGTCGATATGGGGAGCCGAACTGGAAACCCTAAGACTACAGGAGGCATTGAAGAAATTGCAAAGCAGAAAGATGTCGAGATGGGGAGCCGAAGTAGAAACCCTAAGTCTACCCAGAATGCAAGAGGCAGTGGAGAAATTGCAGAGAAGAAAGATGTTGATATGGTCAGCAGAAAAATCCCAAGAGCAGACCACCTTACAACTGTGAGTGCACCGTGCAGCCCTATGAGAGGTCGTGTTCAGCCAACCGAATTCTCAGCCATGGCTTCTCCGAGGGCAGTGAAGCTGAAAGAAGTCAGTCATGAACACAAGCATCATCAAAATCACAATCATAATCATCATCATCATAATAACTCGAAAACCAAAAAAATTAGAAGGATTGTATCAATGGACAGTCGGCCCATCAGATCTGTGAGACCGCAGGGACCTGATATCTTCTACAGAAAGAGCAGGCCAGCAATGACTTATGATGCCAGTGTGGGTGCAACTTCTTTGATCGTCATGCTGTTCGGTTTGGCCTTTTTTGGTCGGCTCTATGCAATCTTCTTTACATCTGCATGGTGGTATCTCCTCCCAATGTTCAGAAAACCTTCAGAAAGTATGAACACCAATAACAGTAATAGCAAGGTGGTGGATCATCAATCCAGTGAGAACAGGAAGAAGGTGATTATGGATGGATTGCTGGGGAGGAGGCAAAATTAATATGGTTGTTACGTGATGGGATGGTATTTTAACATTCAGATTAGGAATCAAGGACAGCAATAAATGGTGGGTTTTCAGACCTATCACATGCATAGTTATTTTGGATCTCGTTGTGTTAGCAAACCCAAGTTTGTGTAGCCACTGTAGATGGATCTACGTTGTCAGCACAGATGTATAGTTGTGCTTTATTTTTTTTAATGCAGAAGCCAGAAGCCATCAGCCATCCATGGGAATGGGAGGATTTTCAATCAGCCAACCATGGGAACGGGTGGATTTTCAATCAGCCGAACTTCAGGAAAGTCTAAGGTCAATATGAATACATTGCTGCAAGTTTAATTGTTTGGTCAGTACACCTCTGTGCACACTGTTTGCATTCAGTGTTGTAATATTAGCCTGCTTCATTTTGTTTTGTGTGTAAAAGGTTTGAAATTTGATTTTTACCGATATCGGAAAGTGTACATATATCACGAGTCCCCTGGCACATGCAGCTGTTGGGCTCCTTTGCTCTCTTAACGCAAATCACGAGGGCTTGACACTGCAGTTGTTCAGCTCCTTTGGATTATTAATGGTTTAGTGCTTTAAAAACATCATTGGTTGTTGTTTCTCCTATTTTCTGATCATTTTGCTCGGGTCTCTCAAAAGTGTTCGACATGCTAGCAATCATGTTCTTCACTATCAGTTTAGGGAAGTTTAAAATTAGAGCCCTGCAGTCAAAGACATATATTTAGTTTCAAAATTCTGTAGGGGCCTGTAGTCAAAAACAATATATTTTGGTTTATTTTTAAGGGTATACTTTAATATAATTTTTAATAAAAGATAAACTTGGAAATATATAGAAATATAGTTAAAAAATTGTATTTTTAATTTAGCTTCAATTCTATTCTGTTTTGATGAGGTTCTATTTTTTAAGTTTCACTTTCATGCTTATTAGCTGATATCCATATTTATGAGTTGATATTGAATTGTTTTCTTCTTTCTAATTATATGAGGAACTTAAATAAAAGAGAGCAATTGAGTATGCCATAGCGTTATTATTGATCATATCAAGTATAGTATGATTATGATTAAGAGTTAGGTATTTTACTTTTTGTTTTGTTTGATGATATGTTATTTTTTTTGGTTGTACCATTTCTATTAATAAAAATATTTTACTATTTTTTAATAATCTTTCAAGCATGTACTTAATTTTTATAGCAGTTATGACCATTTTATTTATAGAAATAATAGTTTTCTAATTTTTTAGAGTTTTTTTATGTCAATTCTCTCACATATGCCATAACAGGGAGCCTTATGGCACGGAGCCTTATTTTTTGTTGTTGTACTATTTCTATTAATAAAGCTATTTTACTATTTTTAGTAACCTCTCATACATGTACTTAAGTTTTATAGCAGTTATGACCATTTTATTTATAGAAATAATAGTTTCCTAATTTTTGAGAGTTTTTTTTATGTCAACTCTCTCACATATGCGATAACAGGTTGCATGCTTCTAGGTTATCAACATCTCTAATGTCAAGCCCTGTATCCAAATAATTGACATTCGACTATGTGACTCAACAAACTATACCAATTGTATTGAAATTTGAAACAAAGTGATGTGTACTTACTCAAGGCCAAAACATCCACAAACTAAACACCTAAGAGTAGTTGAATCTACCTATTGGAAGTAGCAATTCTTTATCCTTGATAATGCTTAGGAGCTCCCATTTCTAAGATGGAGTCTCACTATAATAAAATCAAGTAAAAAACCATCTGCACCAACTCCTAGTGTCAAAGAGTTAATTAAATAGGTCCCCAAATTTTTTGAAGGTACATGTGAAAATTCTAGGCTTAAGGCTCCCTCAAATTAGTATCATAGAAGTATCTCCTCTAGCATGATTAGCTTCAAAATAACTATGATTTCGAAGTGTGATCATCCCTAGGAATTAGGATGGGGGGTGGTTGATTTAACCTTCCCATTGAATAGACCTTGTGTGAATTAGAATTAATGCTCTTCCATATCAACTATGTTCATTGTTGCTTACATGATATTTCAGATGCCAAATGGTTAAGACATATGCTACTCCCATATACTAAATTCTTTCATAATAAAGTGGGGAAAGTAGCTTAAATCCCTCAATTTTTCCTTTCAAACTTGTACTTAGTCATGAGATTAGGGAATTTAGAACCATGTTGAACTTGTTTTGTCTCTAAAGGAAACTTTTTCAAGTCTACTCATAGCATTGGCCAATTTTTCCACTTTCTAGTTTAGTCTCTAAAGAAAACTTGTTCAAGTTAGTGTTCCACGGGACACATCCACCAGGGAAGGGGGCATGCTCCCCACATTTCCTATGCTCCTGGGATGGGGGGTGACTAGGGAAATTTTTCCCCGTTCTCTCCTTTTGTGGAAACACAAGGAAACACTTCCCAATGTGGAGGGCACACTTCCTCAAAATGGGTGCTTGTGGGTGTGCCTTTCTCAAACCCATGTATAGGAATTTTTCTATTTGATAATATTTTGAGGTTGATCTAATTTCAATATATGCCTAGCAAGATAAGAGTTTTATTCTTTGTGCAGGGAGCCCACTAACAAGGGTTAGTAAGAATATTTTTTTTACTATGGTTCTAAGTAGGCTAACAACATATTGATGTTTGAAACGGAAAAAAATGGTAATAATGATTATGCTTAAACAAGATTTCTATAATTAGAATGAAAAGAACATAAAGTATGCAACAACAATCAAAATCTAGAAACACAAACAAATTTACTATACTTCCATGTCCAATGAAAATGATTTTATTAAAAATGTGGAAATATATCATTTGTGGAGAAAGATGTACGAATATGGGTCATAATGTTCTCCTCGGGAAGTTTCTTTTATCTCCTTCCTATGACTGTAGTGACTCCTTCCTATGACTGTAGTGGCTCCTTCCTATGAAGTATAAGTGGTTTGATGAAACTATAATGAAGAACTCAAATGGAAAAGAAACAAAAGTTTGACGATGAAATGGTCATCGTAAGAATGTGTGGATAAAACCTCTCTTTTTATAATAAAATGATGGATAAGACTTGATATTGTCAAATGATAAAACATTTGATTGGACCAAATCAAGGTCTAACCACTTTTAGTATTTTATTATTATTCGTGAGAGGAAAAAATAAGTAACCTTTATTTAGATAAAAAAATAAAAAAATAATGATTAATTGATTTAATTAGTAAAAATGAGAAAAATGAATAAGAAACAATTCATAAACAAATGAGTTTATTAAATTACTTTTAGGTGAAACAATAAAAGAAGTTACAAATAATTATTAAATAATGATAAATGGTGAAAGAATTTTTGGAATAATTAATAAATAAATGATCTATAAATTACTTTTATGGGAACTCAAAATGTGAGTGAGAATATTGTATTTTTTTCACTTAATGGGTAAAAAAATTGAGAATAACATAAAATTAATGAATTTATTGGTTATTCTCATGTGGGTAAATTAATTAAATGGAAATAATTTAGAAAAAATAGTTCCTTAGGCCATTTCCTTAGCTTAAAGTGGGATTAATGTTGAAAACTCATACTATATGGTGTATTTTTTATCAACTTAGTAAATTTTGACTAAGTGATATTTTTTTAGGTGATAACACTTGTTTTAGTTAGTGTTCCACATGATGCATCCTCCAAGGTGGTGGGGGCGTGATCCCCACATTCCCTATGCTCCTAGAATAGGGAGCTAGTGTTCCACAGGATGCATCCTCCAAGGTGGTGGGGGCACGATCCCCACTTTCCCTATGCTTCTAGAATAGGGGGGTGCTCGAGGAAAAGTTTCCCCATGTCCCCCTTTTGGGGAAACTCAGGGAAATGTTTACGTAATGTGGGAGATGTGTTTTCCTAAAACGGGTGCCTCTGTTGAAAAAGGGTTGGATGTCTTCCTTTCAATTTTTCCTAGAAGCAATAATTTATGAGTGGAGAAGCCTAATTTTCAACAGAAGGTCCTAATTTTCATCCTTTTATTTAAAATTTTAATATTACCATTAATTGTTTCAAGATGTTTGAAGGTGATTCCAACCACATTTGATTTCATATTGAGAAAGTAGAATTTTTAATCCCAATTAAAATCCAATAGACTTAACAGTTTTTGGAATTTCAAAATTGGTGGGATTGCAATGTTTCCATTGGATTCTTTCATCAATAAGAGTATGGAACCAACATTTAATCAATAGCACCAAGCCCTTTGATTATTGAACTCGTCTGTGATGACCCTAAAAAAACTTGATTTTGACATGTTATGATCTTCCTATCTTATTTTAATGTTTAGAGGATGACATTGATGATGAGGATCCCAATATAAGTGATGACATTGATGATAGGTAAGTACGTGTTGTAGCATGATTTTATTTGGACTATAAAGGTCATTTATAACCTTTTTGTTGATTTTTTTTTGCTAATTTGAATATTTATATATTTATGATGGTTGATCAATATTTTGGTCTTTTTTTTTTTCATTTTCCTATTCTTGGTTTTGGGATCGACCTATTAGGTGTCTAATATGATTTTGATAACATTGGTTAATTAACCCTTTAAATTTTACAAATGTGACAACTCTCTTTATCCCAAAATTTAGGAATTGACCAAAGAGTAAATCCACTATAAAACATGAGAATTAATTATTATTTTAGCAATGCTTATTTTGTTTTTAACTACATTCAAAATAATTTTTTATTTTTATTTTGTAAGATTGAGTTTATCGCATCTTTGTAATATACATAGTTTTTTTTTCACTCACTTTATGTTGTATCACCCTTTATCTTAAATTTCGATTTTTCATAAAGTAAATTTTTCCTATATTACCCAATTATTTTATCATAAAATATGTTAATATATTTATCATTTTTATTTTCTAAATTTTACGGCCATTTTCAAAATTTAATAATAACTTATTCCAATTTTCTAACTTCAATGTCATTTTCTTATGGTGATTTATTCAATCTTTGCCATTTAGATGTTGGTCATTCAAATTGGCAGCAAGATGTGACGTGCACTTTGAGCATCTATTTAAAATCGACATGTCCAAACTTCAATTGCATTTTACTTATACAATTTTTCAATATGCGATTCTCTTTTAACGTAATCTTCAATCTTGTCATTCAAATCATGACTTATTCCAATCTACAACCCGCCATATGACATCGCATTATCAGGCGAACTTTCAGGTTTTGAAGGCCGGCGTACAAGTCCACAAGTCCACTGGACTTCCATTTCCTGTTGGCATAAGTTTTTCGGGTCGGATCATGACCTGACAATGTGGATGCCCATTTGATTGTTTTTGCTCACCATGAGTAATATTCTGCTGGGCAACTATGGTGGCCTTCTCAATGTGTTATTGTGCACACAGCTGAGATGATCTGAACATGTACCGTATAATACTCTTAATATATTCAGCGTTTTTTCTCTTCCGAAAAAACAAGTCCACAAGTCCACCAACCGTTTCATTGTCAACTGTCTCTTTTTACTTTTATCAAAATGCAATTGCGATTTTTTATTTCAATCTCAAATTCCACTTTACAGCCTAATTTCCTGTTCTATTTCAGCGTAGTTTATTTCAGCGTAGTTTAAAGAGGCTGCGTTTTGACCCAAAATCCGGGAACGATTTTCAGAAAATCTGGCAAAGATTTGCCCAGAAACTTGTTTATAGTTGTTAAACATTAGTATTTTGAGTGCCCCAGGGGTTTTTGATAGTGCTGAATCCATTTCCACTATCAAAAATGGATTCCAAGCACTGCAACTACCTGATTTTCGCAAATTTAGTTGACCGGATTCCGGCGGATTTCTGCCGTCCGGGCCAAAACGCGGCCTCGGTAGACAACTCCTTCTATTTCAACTTAATTGTGTTTTTGAATTTTGAGCGCAAATCAAAATGCCTCTGCTAATTTCCATAAATAGAATAGAATATTGCAGGGTTCGAGACAAAAAAAAATAAAAGAGCCATTTAGGTGGGCTATAGTTTTACTTCAAGTTTGGTCAGATTTTGACAAAATTTTAACAAAATATTTGAAAATCAAAGTGTAATCTGAGATACTGTTGAATTTTTAAATTCAACTACAACTGCGCACAAGAGGACGAAAAGACAGCAGCGGCAATGTTTTTTCTGTGTGCACTCCATCTCGGACATTAATACCTTGCAATTCAATTTTTTGTCGATGGCAGCAGCTTGTATATGCAGTAAAATTTCGTGGTTCACGCCACGTTACCCAGCCTTTAACATTCTGCCATGTCGCACCATTAACTTTTGCAACCACTGCATTCAAGGGATAGTTTACCGCGAGTGTTTTATTTGAACGAGCCCACGACATGGAGGACCCACTGCCAAGTCAATAGAATGCGTGGACCAATAGAATTTTATCGCTCAGTTTTGAGGATGACGTCACAAAGTCCAATTAGTATGGGATAATTTTATGCATATGAGTTTGGTTTTTGGTTTGAAGTCCGGGGCCCATCTCCAACCAATCAGAGAGCGATCGCGCATATTTGACCCTTACGTCACACAAATTGGTATGCGAAATCCATATTCAAAAGAATTTAATTTTTGGTTTTCAAGTTCGCGATAAATCATTTCCATAAGGTTTAAAAATCATGGGTTAAAAGTTCAAAGCTTTTATGTTTTTATTAATACGCTGCGGCAACATGACTTTTAAGTTTTTTCACTTAGGCTCCCAGTGTTTTTTATGTTTTTTACTTTGTTTTAAATAAAGTGTCGTGAAAGCTTTTTGAATGTATATATTATATAAACTTTTATAATATATATATATATATATATATATATATATATATATCATATCTTTATAGATATATATATAAAGACAGTAAAGTTTTTTTTCATTGTATGTATTAAAAAAAAAAGGCTCGAAGGCAATGTGAGCCACTGTATTAAAAAAAAACAGTGAGCATTTTTAAATGAGAGACAGAGTATTGTATGCAGATTGTAAGCACTGTGTATTATTTTGAAAAGCCAATAGAGGCCGAAGAGCAGTGTGAAGCACTGTGTGTGCAAATTTTTGTTTTGCAAGAGACAGAGAGCAGTTTTTGAAGAACACTGCATGTGACGCAGTTTCATTTTGTAATCCCTCAGATGAGGAAGAATATCAATTTGTAACGGAGTTTTTTTTAAATAAAATAGTTTCTTGTGTGCCATATTTGTCCAACGATTTTTTTAATGATTTTTCTATGTTAGAAGGAGAGATTTTGTTCTCTCTGTGTGTTTGGAATATCTCAGAAATTCCAACATGGTATCAGAACAAGTCCAGGCTCTTTGAAGGATTGTCAAAGAAGCTGAAGGAAGGAGCTTGTTGCAGCTTTTGACTAGCGATGTGAAGGCTCAACAAAAGTCTAGGTATTTGAAAAACAGAGTTTTTGTTTTGTGTTTAAAAATTGTAGTCCAGAGAAGTCTTTTTGAAGACAGAGTTTAACTCTCAAGCAGTGAGAAGGTTTATTTAAAAACACAGTCAAGTTTAGAGCATAGTTCAATGGGCTAGCCATGACAAGAGCCAACACAAGCATGAGTATTGGAAATACTCAACTCCCACAGTTCAATGGGAAGAACTATGACTATTGGGCAATCACCATGAGAGCCATGTTTGCCTCTCAAGACTCATGGGAGCTTGTTGAAGATGGTTTTGAAGAACCAGCAAATGAAAGTGCTTTTAATGCCTTAACTCAGGTAGAGAAGGATTTGTTGAAGAGCAATAGGAAGAAAGACTCAAAAGCCCTCTTCTATCTCTATCAAGTAGTGCATGAGAGTGTTTTTCTAAGGATCACAGCAGCTAAGAGGTCTAAGGATGCATGGGATACCCTCCAGACTGCCTATCAAGGTATGGAGAAGGTGAATACAGTAAAACTACAATTGCTGAGGAGAGACTTTGAAACTCTCTATATGAAGGAGTCTGATAACATAGACTCATTCTTCACACATGTGATTGGGTTTGTTACCCAGATAAGGTCCCATGGAGAGACTCTTGAAGAAAGAAGGATAGTGGAGAAAGTATTGAGGAGCTTACTCTCAAGGTTTGATGTGATATTCACAACCATTGAAGATACAAATGATCTCTCAAAGTTTACAGTTGATGAGCTTCATGCATCATTGATGACTCATGAACAAAGATTGGGTAGAACTGCAAACTCATTTTTGGAGCATGCCTTCAAGACCCAAATGTCCTTTGGAAGAGGAAGAGGTCTAGATAGAGGAAATTACAGAGGAAAAGGAAGAGGCAGAAGCCAAAATAGAGGAGGAAGAAAAAGCCCTGCAAATGCAAGTGGAAGGGGCAACAATCAAAATCAGAACCAAGGCTAATGCAACAACCAGAAAGGTGGAAAAAATCAAGCACGTGGACAAAGGTATGATAAATCTCAAATCCAATGTCATTATTGTAAGAAGTATGGCCATTATGCCAATGAATGTAGGAAGAAACAGAGTGACACGGGTAATAGACCCAGTGTTAATTTTACTAAAGAAAATATCAGTCAAAAGAAGTTATTTTTAGCATGTAATATGGTTGAGGAAAAGAATGAAGATATATGGTTTCTAAATTCAAGATGTAGCAACCATATGACTGAAAATTTTTTTATGTTTTCCATGTTAGATGAAAATGTGAAGCCTCAAATAACATTAGGGATAGACAGTAAGGTCTCTGTCATGGGAAAAGACCGACTAAGTGTTTCGAAAAAGAAAGGAGAAAGAAGATCCATATCAGATGTATACTATGTGCATGATATGAAGTGTAACCTTTTGAGCATTGGACATTTCATTCAAAAGGGTTATAATGTTTTCTTTGAAGATGATGTATGCACCATCATGGATAAACCACTAAGCAAGCAATGCATTGCACAAGTGAAGATGACAAGGAACAGAATGTTCCCTCTCAGGATGAGAGCATATTTGAAGAAAGGAGTTGAAATGGCAGCAATGACACAAGAGAATTCCAAAGAGAAGAAAATGATGAAAATTGGTTATGGCATTTGAGATTTGGACATCTCAACTTTGGAGGATTGAATTTGTTGCATATGAAAGGAATGGTAAAGGGATTACCATTGATTGAGAAACTGGACAACCTATGTGAATGATGCATCTTGGGCAAACAACACAGAGAAATATTTCCATCAAGAAAGAGCATAAAGGGAAAGGCACCCTTAGAAATTGTCCATTCAGATTTGTGTGGACCAATGCAAACACCATCACTAGCAAGCAGTCACTATATGTTGACTTTTATTAATGATTTCACAAGAAAAACTTGAGTGTATTTCTTGAAATATAAGAGTGAAGTGTTTGAGAAATTATTCCACTTTAAGGCTATTGTAGAGAAACAAAGTGAGCAACATATTAAGGTATTAAGAACTAATAGAGGATGTGAGTATATCTCAAAAAAATTCTGCGTTTTTGCAGAGAAAATGGAATACACAAACAATTTACAACAAGGTATACACCGCAGCAAAATGGAGTTGCTGAAAGGAAAAATAGAACCATCATGGACATGGTAAGAAGTATGTTGAAAGCAAAATATTTTCCAAATGAATATTGGGCTGAAGCTGTACATTGTGTAGCATACATCTTCAATAGATGCCCAACCAAAGCTATAATGAACAGAGTCTCGGAAGAAGCATGGAGTGGTATAAAACAATTTGTCACTCACATGAGAGTTTTTGGTTGTGTGGCTTATGCACACATTCCATATCAGCTAAGGAAGAAGTTGGATAGTAAGGGGGAGAAGTGCATATTTATTGGATACAGTGAAGAATCCAAGGCATACAGGTTGTATAACCCATCCACCAAGAAGTTTGTTATAAGCAGAGATGTACAATTCATTGAGGAATAAGCTTGGGATGGAAGCATTGAAAAAACAGTGAATGTTAAAAGATGTTTGTCTCATGATGATAATGAGGATGAGATGGCTGAAATACATCTGTCATTAGTAGCACCACCTCCACCAACACAAGGACATCAAGGGACACCACAAGCAGGTATGAGAACACCTTTGAGAAGTGATGACAGTGCTTCTCCAAGCACACCACAAGGAGCAGATTTGAGTTCTTCTACAAGCACAAGTACACCAAGTGAAAGACGAACCAGATTCAAAAATTTGAATGACATTTATGAGCAAGAGGTAGAAAATGAAGGTATGAACTCTTTATTTGCATTGTACTGTCATGTAGATGATCTATTCATTTTGAAGAAGCAGTAAAACATAAGAAATGGATAGATGCTATGGATGAAGAAATAAATGCCATAGAGAAAAATAAAACATGGGAATTGGTTGATCTCCCAAAAGGCAAAGAAGTGATTAGAGTAAAATGAATTTATAAAACCAAGAACAATGCTAAAGGTAATATTGAAAGGCACAAGGCCAGACTTGTTGTCAAAGGCTACAAGCAGCAACAAGGATGAGACTATGAAGAAACATTTGCACCGGTTGCAAGAATGGAAACAATGAAAGTAGTGTTGTCCATAGTAGCACAACACAAGTGGAAGGTTTACCAAATGGATGTGAAATCAACATTTTTAAATGGAGTATTGATGGAAGAGGTTTATGTTGAACAACCTCTCGGTTATGAGAAAGAAGGCCAAGAGCACAAAGTTTGCAGATTGAAGGAAGCTCTTTATGGGCTGAAACAAACACCAAGAGCATTGTACAATATGATAGATGCCTATCTACTGGAAAATGGGTTTGAGAAATGTGAAGGAGAACCCACATTATACATCAAGGAGAAAGATGGTAAGATGCAGATTATTGTTTTATATGTTGATGATGTGATCTTTACAGGCAATGATACTTACTTCATTGAGAATTTTAAATCAGTCATGAAGGATGAATTTGAGATCACTGATATGGGATTGCTAAAACACTTCTTAAGAATAGGAGTAGAGAAAAATGAAAATAAATTTTTTATCTCTCAAGCTAAATATGTAAATGAAGTTTTGGAAAGATTTAATATGTAGGATTGCAAGGTAGCAATTACTCCTACAGTGATGAGATTGAAACTCAGAAAAGAGGACAACAACAAGCATTTTGATCAAAGTTTGTACAAGAGCATAGTTGGCAGTCTCATGTATTTGACTGCAACTAGGCTTGATATTATGCATGCCGTGAGTTTAATTTCCAGATTTATGGAAAGGCCAAAGAAGGCACATTGGCAAGAAGAAAAAATAATTATGAGGTATGTGAAAGGAACAAATATGTATGGAATTGTATATACCACTTTCAAAAATTTTGAATTGATTGGATATACTGACAATGATTGGACTGAAAGTATAGATGACTGGAAAAACACCTCCGGTTATGTTTTTCATATGGGTTCAGGAGCCATTTCATGGACTTCTAAGAAACAACCAATTGTGGCTTTATATATAGTAGAGGCAGAGTATGTGGTAGCTACAGCAGCAACATGTCAAGCAGTCTGGATGAGGAGAATGTTGAGGAGTTTGTGTCATGAGAAAGTAAAAGGCACAACAATTTATTGTGATAATAGCTCAGCTATAGCATTGTCAAAGAATTCAGTGTTTCATAAGAGAACAAAACACATTGATGCCAAGTACCACTACATCAGGGAGCTAGTGAACAATGGGGAAATTGTTTTGCAACATTGCAGAACTGAAGAGTAGTTTGCAGACATTTTAACGAAACCATTGGGGCAAAAAAGTTTTAATTATTTGAGAAAGTCTTTGGGAATGGAAGAAAACCCAACAGTTGAATTTAAGGGGAAGTGTTGAATGTTTAAATTCATCTACAACTGTGCACAGGAGGACGAAAGGACATCAAAGGAAATGTTTTTTCTGTGTGCACTCCATCTCGGACTTTAATACCATGCAATTAAATTTCTTGTCCATGGCAGCAGCCTATATATGCAGTAAAAGTTCGTGGTTCACACACCACGCTACCTAGCCTTTAACACTCATCCATTCCGTGCCATTAACTTCTGCAACCATTGCATTCAAAGCATAGTTTACCGCCAGTTTTTTATTTGAACGAGCCCACGACATGAAGGACCCACTGCCAAGTCAACAAAATGCGTGGACCAATAGAATTTTATCACGCAGTTTTGAGGTGACGTCACAAGGCCTGATTGGTATGCGATAATTTTATGCATACGAGTTTAGTTTTCAGTTTGAATTCCAGGGACCCCATCTCCAACCAATCAAAGAGCAATCGCACAGATTTTGAACCTTACGTCACCAGGGAAAATTGGTATGTGAAATCTGTATTCAAAAGAATTTAATTTTTGGTTTTGAAGTCCGTGATAAATCATTTCCATAAGGTTTAAAAGTCATGGGTTAAAAGTTCAAAGCTTTTATGTTTTTATTAATACACTGCGGCAACATGAGTTTTAAGTTTTTTAACTTAGGGTCAAAGTTTTTTTATGTTTTTTACTTTGTTTTAAATAAAGTGTCATGAAAGCTTTTTGAAGGCATATGTTATATAAACTTTTATAATATATATATATAATATAAACATCATATGTCTATATATATATATATATACAGTAAAGGTTTTTTTTATTGTGTGTATTAAAAAAAAGGCCTAAAGGGAGTGTGAACCACTGTATTAAAAAAAAACAGTGAGCACTTTTAAAGGAGAGACAGAGTATTGTATGCAGATTGTAAGCATTGTGTATTCTTTTGAAAAGCCAGAAGAGGCTGAAGAGCAATGTGAAGCACTATGTGTGAAAATTTTTGTTTTGTAAGAGACAGAGAGCAGTTTTTGAAGAACACCGCGTGTGAAGCAATTTCGTTTGTAATCCCTCAGATGAGGAAGAATATCAATTTGTAATATAGTTTTTTTTAAAATGAAATAGTTTCTTGTGTGCCATATCTGTCTAACAATTTTTGTTAATGATTTCTCTATGTTAGAAGGAGAGATTTTGTTCTCTCTGTGTGTTTGGAATATTTTAGAAATTCCAACGGGTACTATCTTCTATAGGATCCACAAGGTCTCCCATAATGACATCAAAACTCTCGTCTTTGTTTTCCAGTTTGGCTTTGATTATGGATACAAAATATTAGCGAGTCAACTTTGTCGTATTATGCATACAAAAGGTGATTCCCAAAGATAACTAATGTGAGATTTGGATAAATAGTTATATTCATAGGCCAGAGTTTTGTAATTAATGTGAGATTTGAATAGTTTATTTTATGGTGATAGTTAGCGTCATATAATTATTATGGGCCATGCCCAGGTCAGAATAGACATGCTACAAAATAGGGATCGATATGAGGATTATTATTTATTAAGGTTGATTTGATGATAGGACGAAGGCTCAAGGTTCTACGAAAAAATGCACAACATTGGACTATTGGACTCATGCAGTGAATTTCAAACGTTGGGTGAATCCAATCCACAGTCCATCGCACTCGAGGTTGGATGGAGCACACGCTGACGAAGGAGCTTCTAATTACAAATTAATAATCATTACCCGATAAGATAATAAGACCAGAGCCAATCAAATTCATATATATATATATATATATATATATATATATATATATAATTATTTTGCTAATGGTAACTTGACGCAATATAATTTAATTTTTAGTCTAATGTAAAACTAATTCAGAGTCAAAGATATATGGAATGTGTTATTCTATGGGCACTAAAGGGACAGAAAGAGATCCTAAGTGATGTTAAAATCATGATATAAAATTTTCCATGTTTAGAAGTTTTTAACATAATGTGCATGTGTGGTGGCTTGTTAAAAACATTTTGTTTGCTGGTTTTTGGATCATTATTGAGAAGGGTATGAAGGAAGCTAGGCAGAGGACAGATGAACAGCTGGGGGCTCTTCTACGCGGGTATGTATTTAGCTTCTCCCTCGGTATATATGTCTCTGAGATGAAGAATAGTGCTGGTTCGTATGCTTTGTTTCTTCGTTCCTTGTTTGGAATGACTGCGTACCAACCTAGTCCAGTAATGTAGTCTCCCATGAAAGATGTGTTGGTTTAATAGAGGCATGAGAGGATTTTTGGAAAGGTTGATAGGCTCTGCATGACTAATTTTTGGGTCTTAATTTGGTTTCAAAACCATGTCTTCGTTATTTCTTCTGAGTCCACTTCGGTTCTCCAAGTGGCTGGTTGTATTTTGTTTCATCTTCTGGGCATGGAAATTGCAAAGGAAGTGGCAGTTCAACATTACGGCCATTGTCAGTCTAAACCCCCTCCTCAAATTTCATGCCATACGAACACTCTTGCATGTGAGAATTACAATGATTTAGACTTCTTTGCAACCCTTGCATGCCAGCATCATGACCCTGTATGCGAGTTTTGCGTCCTTGTTTGTCGTCTTCAATATCTTGAAAGCTTGTTTGATGGTACTGCTTGCGATTCTCTTAGCTCTTTTGGATTTTACTGTAGTCTGCAAGGTAGTGTGGACAATACTATAGGCAAATTTCAAACTCCCTCCTACAATAGTTCCAACTTTCTAAGGAAATTATTTGAAATTGAATGCATGTCGTGCAATGAAAATTTCGAGGTTAGAGGCTTGGTCATTATGTCACTAATGTTTGAGGTAGGAAGGGGCTTAGAGGTTCTGTCAATATTTATAGAGGTAGCAAGGATAGTAGAACCAATATAACAATTCTCGGGTTCGTCAGGGAGGGGGGGAGGGGTTAACTCAATTTATTTCTAGGTTTGCATGGGAGTCACTCCAAAGTTTATCGGGGTCCTTTATGGTTTTGTAACTACCCTCATGGTTTTGGTAAATACTGAGAATGGTAAGCATAATGATAATTGGGAAGCTGTGGCCTGTATGTGTGGTAGGGGTTTAGGAAATATAGTAATCATGAAGAGGGAATTAACCTCTCGCCATCTTGTGAGAAAACTGCTGGCTCCCAGCAAGTAGGATATTATTGTAAAACTTCTATTTGAATTCAATATTGTTTGTTGTCTCCGTCTACAGGACCTCCTAGCATTTTTCACCCTCAGGCCATTGCATGTCGGGGCAGAACCCCGGTGTGGATATGGGTGAACTCACATTTTCTCGTAGACCAGCTCCAAGTTAAAATGGTTAAAGCACAGAATGGAAGAAGGGAAGGAAAGGATAAAGGGAAGTCAAAAGCAGGATCAAGCAAAATGGGAAGGATGTCTGGGAAGGAAATCATGGAGAACCTTTTTGAGACATATGCAGAAGGGACACCCAACCATGTTAAATATTTGATTTCTGGATGGTGACAAGATCTGAAGACCAAGGTCAAGGAAGACATTCCTAAGGATGAGATGGATCCAATTTTAACTGATATTGGTCATACCAGAGGTAGACTTTCACTTTTTAAGTAGTCTAGATTCATATTTACTGGACCATGAAGTGTTTACTAGCTAAATCAATTGTAACAATTCAAGAGTTTGGAGGAGATCTAAAGGCTACCTCAATTCTAGCTAAAATCTGTAAAGACATCTAAGAGATTCATTTACAGCAACATCATTAGAACGTCTGCCTTGGACAAATAGATAGGTAGCTCCATAATCTCCACCAAGTTGACATGCCCAAGTCAAGTGTCAAAGACCCGACACCTATTGAATCATCCGATGACTGAGTATAATGAATATCTTCTTTTTTTTACATGCAGACTACGGATAGAATTTACCTTTTTTATATGTTTATATATGTTAATATGTACAATAGACCTGTTAATATAGCAAGAGATCGTTTTAAACTCTTTAAATTTTGCTGGTCTATAACTCTCTGAGATGGCCAATAGAATTGGTTTCCTAAGGGAAGGTTGAGGTCAATAGAAATATATATTAATATAACCTGGATTTTGTTAAGATGAATGAATAGCGAGGCACTACCAAGCTTACAAAAAAAAAATGATTGTGCATGAGCAACAGTCTTGAATCACAATAGGACGTCTTTGGAAAAAAAAAAATACATTTATTTGTATAAATAATAGGAATATATTTATCTCGAGGTATTTTATCTTAATATTTAAATTATGAAAGTAATGGAAAATTAATTTTGATTTTTTCAATATATATACTTTTTTAATGAAAAATATTCTTAATTAAAAAATCTAAAATTTGTGACATGTTTGTAATATTTTATATTTTTTAAATTAATGTTGTGATTCTCATTTTGGGGTTTTTATTTAAACTTTACCAACATTGATTAATTAGTGCTTAAAAACATGATAAGAGATAATATATTATAAGTTCCTTTGACATGATTAATATGGGGAGATTGCATAACACAGATGCACGTACAAACTTCTATGAACCAAGTTTTGGGGGGGAATTTATTTTTTTCATTGATAACACTCACTCAATTATGTCTAGATTCATATTCTTGATATTGCTTCCAAAGTTCAGTTTGATGTAAGTCTTTAACACCATTTGAAAGGGCTAGATTATTCATGGCAGCACCATTTGTGGAAGGTTGAGGAATTCATGAAATTTCCTCCTCGCACACTTTTCCACTTCAAAATTTGCAAAGAAAGACAAAATTTTTGCATAGACTCACTTCCAATTATGTTGAGATTAATGGAAGTATTTATGCATTTATTTAAAATTGGTATACCTTTTATATGGAATGACCAAACAAAGAGATATTTTGACTCTTAGAGAAATGTTTGGTATCTACTTAATTATTAAGTTGTCGTGACTATTACTCGAGACTTTCTGCTCTATCTCGCGACCTTTGAATTAATCATAGGTATGGTACTTGTCCAAGAGGATGACGCATAATGGTAACACATCATTTAATTTTTTTAACAGAAACAGATAGAGTTATATATTAATTTTTGGCCAAATTGCCTCAAAACTGATTACAAAATGCTAAGCAAAGTCCAGATGTCTCCTTAACCAGGATCATAATGTCTTTTTCTTTGCAGCCCCAAAGATTTTTACAAGCTATTTTTCGGGCAACCGCCTCTATCTTCCCCACTTTAAAAATGCAGACAAACTGCTCCAATAAAAGGTAGTAAAACATATTCACTAGACAATTAAGGAATGGGATCCCAGCCTTCTACTCCATCTCTGAGGATGACTCCGAGGGGGAGGAGAACAGCTTTATTAGCTTCAGCGTCAGCATCTTTGTTATTGTCTCTCTTAACATGATAGAAATTCAAGCTCTGAAAGGAATTCGACAGGGTTCTTATTCTGCTGATTAATCTGGACAATCTTAGGTCTGAAGGGGTAGAGCTATCCACAATGGATTTTATGATGGACTGAGAATCTCCCATCACAGTAGCATCATAGATACCGAGGGATTTAAGTTGCTTGAGGCCTTGGAGAAGGGCCAGGGCTTCAGCTTGGATGCTGGTGTTGAAACCCACTCCTCAGGCATATCTAAGAACAATGCTGCCATTAGCTTTTTTAACTACTCCACCAGCTCCAAAGCTTCCCGGGTTTCCTTTTGCTGCCCCATCAAAGAAGAGAATGTTATGCGCCTTCTTTGAGCAAAGTGCCAAGAAATCAGAAGCGTTAAGTATAATTTGCCATTCTTTGAGTGGAACGGGAGGCCTGTTAGTTTCTTTAAAATAGAGGTCAAGGTAATCGCTCCATGCAGCATCGTGGTCCCTCAAGCCTGACCCGTCAAGCTGATCCCCGACACATTCCTTTAACTAGGCTTTTATTTTAACCCAGACAATCTTGTGGTCTCTCTTCTTATCTCTAAAGATCCGCTGATTTCTTTCCAACCAGGTGTGCCAACAGATTAGCTTAGGGAGAATGCACCAGGCTGCTTTGATATGCGCATTCTGTGGAGAGCCACCAGGATACGAATGCAACCAGTTTGAAAACAGATTGGGAATGAAATTGGGTAGGACGAAATCCAAACTCCAAGGGCCTAAGGCCTCCTTCCAAAGATATGCCACAAATTTACATTTGAGCATCAGGTGCATAGCAGATTCTGCGTTTTCTCCACACATTGAGCAACGGGAGGGGCCAAGATAGCCTCTTTTCTGTAATCTATCATCGGTCAAAATTCTCTGATGGCATAGGAGCCAACAGAAGGAGTCTATTTTAGGCAGCGAAGATTGGAACCAAATCCCTTTCCATGGTTTCAGATCTGGAGGAACGTGGGGAATTGATAAGATCTGCCTGTAACCCTGAGAAACTGTATAACGCCCAGGGGTCGGACCCCAGCCACGGGCATCCAATTTCCTGCTGTTCAAAGGAGCCTTTCCATTTAAGAAGTCTAAGAAGATTGAAAACTCTCTGGACAGAAGCTGGGGCACCTCGATGTTAATCCAGCTATGCCAATATCCATTTTCCCAATTAGAAATATCCCACAGAGTAATGTAAACTGCTCTGTACATCCAGTCTTTCAACCAATCCAGGGATTGATCATCAGCCAGAGGATCGCAACCCATTATCCGATCCTCCCAATTTCTAATTTGCTTTCCATTACCAGGGATCCAATGTGCATGTTGGCTAATTAAGGAGGAAGATTTTTCACAGAGCTTTTGAATTAACGAGCCAGAGTTGACTATGGGCTGGTACAGGCACCTTTTTCTCTGTCCATGAAAGTATTTCTTCCACAAGGCGAGCTGTGCCCACCCCGGTTTTGAGGAAATAATCCTCTAGATCAGTTTTTCTCCCAACGCAATGTTCTGCGTGCAAATATTCTTGAAGTTCAATCCGCCTTCCAATCTGGGCATGGAGATTTTGGCCAAGCTTATTAAAGGAATTTTATTATCGTTAGCTTTCCCGCCTTTCCAAAAGAATTTTCTTATATGGTCCTCCATTTTCTTCATAATTCCAACTGGAGCTAGCATCACAGCAAACTGATAGATGGGGAGGTTGTTTAGGACTGCTTTTATAAGCACAAACTTGCCAGCCAGATTTAGCCAGTTGTATCCCCAGGAATGGATCTTAGATTCAAACTTTTCCAGCAGGGGCAACCAGTCTCTGCTGACAGCACATTTTTGGAAAATTAGGAGACCCAAATACTTGAAGCACGACCATGACGAGGAGGCAGCGAAGCCAAATCAACAGGATATAGCTTGCAGCGTGGTGGCAGGGGTATTCCAGTAGTAGATATGGCATTTACCTTTATTGAGATTGCTTCCTGATTCATGACAATAATCATCAATCACATTTTTAAATCTTTTAGTTGAGGGCACAGAGGCAGCACCCAGCAAGAGGGAATCATCCACGAATAGCGTGTGATTTATATTATTGACTCCTCTCGCAATGTTTAGGCCCATTAAATCTTGATCCTGAAGCTTTTTGTTCAAAAGGAAGCTGAGGACAGAGGCTTGGAGGACAAAGAGCAGAGGGGTTAATGGACACCCTTGCCTCAATCCGCGAGTTGCTTTGAAGAAATCAGTGGCCCTCCCATTCACCAGGGGGGCTATCCAAGGCCCACTAATACAAGCCTTAATCCAGTTGATGAATTTGGGACCAAACCCAAAATTGCGCAGGACATCCAACAGAAATCTATGTCTCACTCTGTCAAAGGCATTTTCCAGATCTAACTTGACAACCATTCCTTTCTCTTTGTGAACCACACTGGAGTGAATCGCCTCTTGGACCAGAATAACGTTATCCACAATCTGTCTTCCCTGAATAAAGCCTCCCTGGTTCTCAGGGATGATGCCTGGAAGGGTGATTTTTAATCTGTTGGAAATAACTTTCGTAATCAGCTTATAGCCTATATTACAGAGGGAGATAGGACGGAATCTGCTGAAGGTGTTTGCGCCTTTCTCCTTGGGGATGAGGGCCAGGAAGGCCGAATTAGTGCTTCCCCCAATTTTATGACACTCTTGAGATTTCCGAATCATTCTGCATAAATCTTTCTCCACAATCTGCCAGCAGGACTGTAGGAATCTGGCGGTAAAACCGTCAGGACCCAGGGCCTTATCCAGTTCCATTGCGAAGAGGGTGCTTTTTATTTCATTGTTTGAGATCTTAGCTTCCAGGAGTTGATTATTTCTGGCAGAAATCAGGGAGGGTACCTCATTCACAAGACTAGAGTCATATCCCAAGGCCTGCTCTTCACTATAGAGATTTTTGAAGTGAGAGAAGGCAACGATTTTTATGCTTCGGATTTCTCTATACGTGATGGTCTCAACTTTAATTTCAGAGATGGAGTTGTGGAAATTTTGGGCCTGAGATTGCTTATGAAATAATGATGAATTTCTATCTCCCTCCTTGAGCCAGAGACTGCGGGATTTCAGTCTCCAGTATTCTTCCTCTGCCAAGCTAGCCTTAAGGAGCATTTGCTGAAGATTAGCCTCCTTGTCTAGCATTTATTTTGTAATCTCTACATTTTCCGAAGTCAGATGATGCCTCCCAGGAATTCCTGAATCATTTTCCTTTCCACAGTAGGATTAGGTAAGGTTTTTACCCAGGATTTTAGTGTAGCTTTAACTCTCCTAAGTTTCTCCTCCCAAATATAGAAGGCAGAGCCTTTGATTGGGATCTTCCAACTTTCTTTTATCAGTGGCAAGAAAGACTGTTCCTTGACCCAGTGAGAGCTGAATTTAAAGGGAATGGGACCTTGGTTCAAATGAGCCAGCAGATCAAGTTTGATGGGGCGATGATCGGAAACACTACAAGGAATAATATGCATTCTAGATTCAAGACCAAGAAGAAGAAAAGAACTTTGAACAAGGAATCTGTCTAACCTTGCAGCGATATGTCCTGGGCCGATTCTTTTTTTTGTCCAAGTGTAATTCCCAGACAGGGGCTTTATATCTATCATGTCCCAATCTTGAGTCAGCTCCTCAACCCATTCCCGCGCCGGGTCCCTAACAATTCTTCCTCCATGTTTTTATGACAATGATAAGGTGAGATTGAGATCCCCTGCTATTATGCTATTATCCAAATCTTCAGATTCTGCCAGACTTCTGATAGAGTCCCAGCAATTCTTTTTCTCTCCTACGCTGACAGGAGAATATACATTAAAGAGAGAGAGAGTCAAATCTGTTTCTACGTGCTAAAGCTTTGAGAAAAACCAGTGGATATTATTAACTTCTTTGATCCTTATGAATTTGGTAGCATCCCAAATAGTGCCTAGTCCACCTGAAGCACCTCGAGCTGAGACGGCTTGTCCTTCACTTTTCTTCCACAGCTTCTTACCGATCTGGAGGAAGGCATAGTCCTCCATTTTAGTCTCCTGGATGAGGAGTAGATCGGGAGATTATGATATTATCAGACTTCTTATGGCTTCTTCTTTTATTTTGCTCCCCATACCCCTACAATTCCAGGAGACGATCTTCATCACTTGCTTTTTGGATGGTGAGCTCCTCTAGAGCTCTGGGACTGGTTTCTGTTCTTCTTCGGAGTATTTTCCAAGAGTTTCTCGAGGGTTGGTTGACTTCCTTGAAGTTTGTCTTTGTAAGTCTCTTGCTCTCTTTTTTCCCGAGCAGATTTTCAGCCTCTCAATGATCTTCTAGCCGAGGTTTGCGAAACCCCTATTTCGCCTTCTTCTTCTGAGTCCTCCAAACCTTGCACTTCCTCTGTCTCTTCTATGAGGATCTCTTTTGATATGTCTTCATTACTATCCACTTGCTTTGGTCTCGAGGGGGACTCTTTGGGGTTCGATCCGTCCTTCTGCATCTCTGGTTCTTGGGAGCCTTCTAGTACTGAGCTTAACTGAGAAAACTTGTTGCCTTGCTCTTCCATGATAGGAGTATTGTTTCTAGGGTCTGCCTGAGAGCCAATGCCATTTGTATTACCAGATCGAGGGGCTTTATGGGAATTTTTGGACCTTTTAACCTGGGTCCATCCTTCCTCCTTGCCTTTCTCAGCTTCACTATTCTTTGGACAGTTTCGGGAAAAATGACCATAAACCTGGCATTTCCGGCACTTGAACGGAAGCTTCTTATAATCTAGCTTTTGCATATGAGTCCAACTTCCAACCCTGATCTTTACTGCCTCGGGCAAACCAACCTCCAGGTCGACTTCGACATAGATTCTAGCATAGTCATATTGATCTTTGTTGTTTGCTCGATCAATGAATTTGCCTAAGGTGTTTCTGATATGCTTTAGGGACTCCCAATTCCAACAATGCACTGGCAGATTGGGAAGCCTAACCCACACAAGAACCGCTGTGGGCACATTAATAGCAGGGTCAAAATCAGGCATCCACTTATTGAGATACAACCCATGAGGACCCATGAAATAGGGACCGCTCCGAAAGATCAGATCCTTATCATCTTTGTCAGAGAATTCAAACAGAAAGAATCCCTTTCCTAGGAAATACGAGGTGACCCTATTTTTGATCAGCGGTGCCCAGTTTCTAGCAACCCAGCTTTCCGTGGATTTGGGTGAGGGCCAGAGGCCAGTGAACTGGCCAACCAAAGCACGCTTAGCCAAAGAAAGGGCTACCTGAATCGGACCTTCGGGAGGAAGCGATATCTCTGGGATGTCTTCCAATCGTTTCACAAATTTCACAACCTCCGAAACTTTCTTCTTCGGCAGGGATTCCAGGAGCTTGAGAAATGCTTCGGCATCAGAGGGGGGAGGCGGAGGGGACGACTCCATTATAGTAGCGACCACAGTATCCAACGATCAAATCCAATCCCCTCAAGCCATCGCAGAAGAGAACAAACGAAGGGGAAAAGAACTCCAACAAAACCATAGCCAGAAGCTATGGGCCAATGCGCCGCGCTAAGAGCTCGATGCGCCGTGCAGGGGCGATGCTCTGCGAACCACCAAAACAAAGGCAGGGAGGCCGACTCTACGCGTCGCGCCTGCCCAAAGCGCCGCGGCACCCAATCAACGCGCCGCGCAGGAACATCACCGGAAAAAACAAACACAGCCCACAGGAGAGCAGGCCAGCCAAAGGCTTCAGGCGCAGGGGAGATGCATGATAACTTATATGAACTAGGTAACAAATCATTTATTACCTTAGCAAAGATTTTGATATACCTAGACTTTAGTACTCTCATGTTGAAAAAATGAATTTGCTACTATCTATGTTGTCCAATAATGATGACATTAAATACCCTTACAAAATACAAATACTATCACATATTTCAACCCCATGTAGAATATTCTTGGTCATTATATCATTGGGGGTGAATATACAAAATGGTTTTTGATCCTATAAGGGTTCAATTTTGAGTTTTCTACGAAAAAATCTAAGAAGTCATTAATGTTTGCAGAGTTAATGTGTGAACTTCCCTTACCTTTTTAGGAAATTTTGGTTGATGATTCGTTCCCCAACAAGTTATTATTTCTTATTAGTTCATGTTATACTTGGTATGGAGATATATTTTTCTATCTTCAAACAAAATGCTTTTGGCCTTAAGCTATTTGTGACAAGCGTCGATATATATACCATTAGGCTATACATTTTGTCATTCTCAATGATACTTTATATCAGTGTGGAGAAGATTTGGTTTTGGGAAAATGTCTTACCCATGAGGAGATTGAATGACTACTAAATTATTGTCATGGATGAGTGTGTGGCGATTATCTATCTAGGTTTTCCATGGGCTAGAAAATATTGTGCGTTGATTACTTTTGGCCTTCAATATTTAAAGATTTTACTACTATGATCCATAAGTGTTATCCTCATTAAATATTTACTAATAAAATGCATGTATATCATCCTTCACTTTATCCCATGGTTTTTTTAGGCCTTATAAATCGTGCATCAATTTCATGCAGTGCAATCCTACATTAGCCAATGGACATGGTTATGCCATCATGGATATGGAATAATTTTTTAAGTGGGCTAAGGCTATGTCTACCTTCTCTAATACAACATCACTATGTAACTCTTCATGTTTAACCATACTATTGCAAAGTTTTGTGTTTCTAAGAAAATTGTGATGGACCATGGATCCCACTTTCGAAACAAAATGATGAGGATACTAGCAGTCAATTTGGATCTTCTTCATGGAAATTTTAGACCCTATAATCTCCAAGCTAACGATCAAGTAGAGGTCACAAATCATGTTTTTAAAAAAATGATCCAACAGATGGTAAGTACTCATAAAAATATTGGCATTTAACTATTTTCTTCCTTATAGGCATGCTTAACCTTGGAAAAAGTTTCTACTAGCTTCACTCATTTCCAAAGGGTATATGGAGTGGAGATTGTTTTACTAGTTAAATAATACTATCATTAAAACTAATTGTGAAACTCTTTCCAAACACATATACAAAGGAAGAATGTCTCCTGTATTTATCCCACCTCTACAAATAATGTCATTATGTTATTTTGGAAAATGGTACTGATCTAGATTTGTGAAGGAACAAAATGAAATATAGATATAAATAGATATACAAAGATAGATTGACCACAAAACTTCAATTCATTAATAACAAAGTATTGAAAATTGTTTACATGCATAATGGAAATAAACTAAGTCAAGTGATGGTAGCTTATCTCTAAGCAGAGATGTGGCGGCTACATCCCTTTTGAACTATGTTACAATGAGCCTTGAAGGCTTATTTATTATTGAGAAATAAGGGAAAACCCTAAACATCCACAAACCTAACCCTGGGAGATGAAGCATCAAAAGTCAGTGGGCCCCGTTGGGGTAAATTGGTACATCAATTTCCTAGGGTCATAACTTTGGCATATGATCTTCGTTTGACGCGTATGATATCTCATTAGAAATATATATCTGAGGACTAAAAATTTTGACTACAAACCCCTACTGCAAGCTACAGGTTTCCCCATTTTCCAAACAAAAAAGTCGTTTAGTGCCTCAAAACGACTCTGAAAGTTAAGGACCAAAAAAAATTCCAAAAATGATAAATTATGCTACAATTAAGGAAAATTAAAGAAACAATGATGGGGGTCCAAGTGGATAGGCGCGTGGACACTAATATTCAACTAGAACAGTCCTCCCCCTTTATGAATAAATCATTTCCATTGCATTGAATGCCTCCATGAGATGGAGAAACTTTTGCTGAACTTGGTGTTGGAAATACTTAGAGGGGGGCAAATCAATATTTATTTTCAATTGTTATTATAAACAATTAGATTCTACACAAAAACAGAGAAATGAATAATTTATTATAGAAGGAAGGATAATGATCCTTTACAAATGAATGAGTACAATGATTGCCAAGCACTAACTTGGACTTAATGAGACTTCGACCTCTAGGGCTTTGACCCTATCTTCTCCAAGGAACCAACCTTGTGTTTAGGGGATCCTACCCCAAGGACACCAATGCCTCTTTTATTATTTATTATATGATTGATTCAAATATTCTCTTCTGTGCCAATCTTCACCACGTTGCACCAACTATTCAGCATTACACATTTTTATCAATTCTATCACCAAGACTTCTGCACTGCACTAAGATTTAAATACCACACTGTTCCAAGACAACTGTATCACAGTAGCACCAACGTTCTGCACCACACAACACCTACACTTCTACATAAAATATTACAACACCTATAATTCTTCACCACAACTTACAACACTATAATATCTGAACCACATCAATTCCGCGGATTACAGGTCCGAAAACAACGTGCTGATACAAGTCTGAGCCAGATTAACCATAGTCCAAAAATAGCTTAACAACATAGGTACAAAATAAATGAGGTGAAGATTTGGATCTGAAAGAGATTGAAGTACCCTCACTACAACCACGTAGGTTTGAAGAGATGAAACCACAATTCAAAGTAACAACATCGAGATAAGGTATGTATGAAGCTGTAAGATAGATCCGAGGGTTTTGTTGTAGGTCTGATTCATTATGCACCAGTTCGAAATTTTTATTTGCCACAGATCAACTGAAGTTTCATCACTTTTTACACCCTTCCTCACTGTAATAATTCCATAGAGAAATTGGAGAGAAGGGGTAATAATCTTAGCTCGATAAGTTGTATATGTTCTTTAAGTTCACCTTCCTGAAGGTTCACAAGCTGTGAACCTGTAGCTCGCTGTTCTCCAAGTGCAATGTAGCTAATGCTGAAAAGTAAAGGTTCAAAAATATATATATACAGTACATTATGAGCTTAATACGAAAAGACCTGTCTTCTTTAGGACAAACTGACTTGAGAAGGGGTTTATGATCAGGAGCTCAAATCTGAGTTTGGGAAAAAGATAAAAAATGAAAGTGCTCAAATTGATTTGGAACCTTAGCGATGGGATAGGCCTTGGAGATACGATCCCAACACCATGAACGGTTCTAAAAACGAACACCGTATGAATAATTTATTGCACTTTTAGTGGAGTGGGTCCGGCGGAGCACGGAGGGGCCAACCCTCCTCCCATGGAACCTCATCATATGACCAGTGTGGGAGCTTAATGTTAAGAGCGCTTAAGGAGCCTAATCTCAAGTTTAATATTTAATTAAGCTTCAGTTAAGTGGAGTTTAATATGGCGGAGATTCTGGAGGCACTCCCAAATTTAGGCGGACTTCCACTTTTAGTGGAATTAACTGGTAGTTGCCCCACATTTAGTGGAGGAAATTGGGGCAAAGTTGTTTTGGTCATAACTTTCTCATTACTCAACCTTTTGAAACGATTTTTTTTTTTATTTCATATTTTCTCAGGATTTTGGACTCAATGGCGTAGGTTTTGGAGCCATGGGAGCTCATTTTCAGCCTGTGTAGCTTCAGAGAAGCTTTTTGAGCTACTAGGGCTATTTTGGGTTTTGAGTTTGGTTGAGCTGTGGTTAACCTTTTTTTGGTGAAAAAAAAGTCATTTTCGACTATTTCATGAATTTCAGAGCCATTGGAATAGGTCTTAGCTCTGTTTTAAGACTTTCAAAGGCCGAAAACCTTGAGGAGAGTTTTCAGGGCCACCATGGCCATTTTGGGGTTTGAGCTATTTTGAGTTGTGGTTATCAGTTTGAGGTGAACCAAAGATCTATTTCAGATAATTTAGACCTTATGAAGCCATTTGAAGTGGTTTAAAAGGAATTTGAGGACTTATATAGCCTTAAAAGTTGCAGAGAACTTCAAAGCACTAGCAGGATATTGATGAAGAAATCACTGTTTATGGTAATATTTCACTGTTTAGTGAATTTGAAAAGGCATTAATAGTTTTTTCCTGCCTTCTGAATCAGTTTATATATTCAGATTTTTCTATTGAGACACTTATAATCTTGTATTTCATTTGAGAGCGTTTAATACAAGAGGACAAGCCCATTTTGGGAGGCTTGATCCAAGAGATGTAGCCCAAGCGTTGGGGTGAACTCCTATATTATATTGATGTTGTGTTTTGATATTATATTGCTGAATATTGTTGCTGATACCCATGTTAAGTTTCAGCAAAAAAAATTACACTTAAGATACATAAACAATGAAAAGACATACACCATTTGCAAGCTAAATTTCCGCATAACGTCAAGTTTAAAGCAAGATCATTTTAATTAAATCTGAGTGTTTAATTCTATTATTTCTTTAGGCAGAGTCTGTAAGAGGGTCAGGTAGCATCTGGATTCATCCTTTCTTTGAAAGGTGAAATATCTGGTAAATGCCCCTACAGTCTATCTCCGTATTAGAAATATGAAGTTCTCACATTTTCAGATTTAAAATTAGAGTGTTTTTGCACTCATTTACATAATTGAAAATGGATACCTTGCACCCTTTTCAAGTACCTTCCATTTTTAGATCATATGGTATCAGAGCTCGGGTTGAGCATTCGTTATTGTGCAAAAGGTTTTAAAACAGTGTAAGAGATTTACTGTTTTATTGGTTGCAAAATGGTTGCATTTATGAGTTTTCTTAAGTTGGAAGGATAATTGTTGTTAGCTGAGTCTTGGAAAGGATTGAAGACTATTTTCCTTACCCAATTTACCTCAAGATTATCTTTGGAAAAAAAACTCCAATAGTTTGTGTTTTATGGCTGCTTGAATGAGAAGGGGTCTTTACTGACATTTGGCTAAAAGCTTGTCGTTTGATTGAAAGCTTTGAGGACTTTTCTTTGGAAGTTCCTTTTGGTTGTTTGAACATTTACATAATTTCAACTTATTTTACAAGTGAATTTTCCTCCTTCACAAGATTCTTCAATGATGACATGAAGAATGAGTTCTTTAAGGTGAAGGACATGGTGCAGATTCTCCTTGAGGATCAAAGGGAAAGTGTTCAACTTCGTGCACAATTGCTAGCTATGCAGGAAGAGAAAGAAGCCATTCTTCAAATATTGCATGATATGGAGTTGCAGCTTCTTCAAGCTCAAGAAGCTTTGTCCAAGAAAATACCTCATCTTCAGGATGTAAATCATGAGGTAAATCATTCTGATTTGTCTTCAAGTTCCTCCATTGAAAAGTATGTTGGTTCTTTTGAAAAACATACAAGAGGTATTGGGTCCAAATTGATGTTGAAAATGGGCTATCAAGAAGGCAAAGGTTTGGGCAAGCATGCCCAAGGCATTGTTGAGCCTATTTGTGTTGTGGAGCATCCCAAGAATATTGGTCTTGGCTATGAGCAACTTAATGGTGAAGCTTTGAGCACATGCATTCAAGAATGTGATGCAAATTTAAAGAGAGCCTTTGTTCCAAGTTCTCAAATGCATTTATGTCAAAATTGTTCTAAGGATGATTGCCGTTGTTTGAAGCCATCATTGCAGAAATTAGAAGGTAAACATGTCGCTTATGGCGAGCATGAAAATGTAAGCATTTTTCAAGACAAGAATAGTGATGAAAGTCTGAAAAGGAAAGCTGTCTCCTCTACTAGTTCATCGTCTTTCGAACACAAAAAGGATGGACATTCCATGCAGAAAAAGAGGTATAATTATTCACATGATCAATTTGATTATGTTTCAGCAAATAATAATAATTATGCTTGTTCAAATGAAAGAAAATTTTGTTGCACATTTTGTGGTGGAGTTAACCATGTTGCTTCAAGATGCTGGTTGAAAAAGAAAGCACACAGGAAGCAGAAAAGGAAAAGAGAACTTTCTCAGAAAGTGCTAAAGAGTTGCACATTTTGTCAAAGGAAGGGACATGATGTCTCTCATTGTTGGTCCTTTCATCCAACAAATCATCCAAATCACATGTAGCTAGATGACAAAAAGCTTGGCGTAAGTGTATCTATGGAGTCCATTATCAATGTGGAAATGAAATATTCACATGAAGAATTGCGGTTGCAACAAAAGATGCCATGGAGTTGGCTTGGTAGGAAGTGGATTAACTTCTTAATGCAGTAAGTCATATTCATTTTGTACATGCAAATTTCAGTTGGGTATGCATGTATTTCAGTTGAAAAGTTGATGCAAGATTGCATGTAAAAGTAGTTTCAGTTGAAGGAATTTCTTTGTTGTTGCAAAATTTCGCCATGGAGGTGTAAAAGATGAGTATGATACTCACTTATGTTGCAACAATGTCTTTTGGTTCAGCTCTTAATCACCCACATGTTTTTGGGATGATGTACTTGTTGGTATTTGAAAAGAAGAGTTGAAGTTGTACATGTACATAGAGGTTGTATGTGTAATTAGCGAACTGTATATAGTTCATTGTACATGATACATACACATATGTTTGTCAAGATGTATCTTGTTGTTTATCGACTTGTGTCGATTGTGTCATACATGTTTATCGACTTGTGTCGGTTGTGTGCACACTTTTTTTTACAGATTTTGTGTGTCATTTGTATAGCACATTTCATTGTCAACTGGTTGTTGATGTCGTATGTTGCACAAGATGCCTTTGGTGTCGTTTGGTGCAGAGAACGAAGTGTCAGTGCAAAGCAGTGCAAGATTCCATGAGTTGGAAAGGCATGCAAGCAAAGAGGGCACAAAGTTCAGCAAGTGTCATTGCTGGTTTCAGTATGGCAGATTGGTATGGCGAGAAAACTTGGTCGAGATTCGGCGCAAGTACGTGGCTCATTCAGCAAAATTCGCCATGTGAATAGTTGGAAATTCAGGAAACTTTTTGGAGGCTGAAGAGAATAGGATGTCTTTATTCTCTCATTTTCTGTAATACAGTTCAATTTCATAATTTCACTGAGCTTTTTGGGTCCAAAAGCCTCTCATTTGGGAGGTGTGATCAGGAGCTCAAATCCGAGTTTGGGAAAAAACTCAAAAATGAAAGTGCTCAAATTGATTTGGAACCTGAGCGATGGGATAGGCCTCAACGATACGATCCCAACGCCATGAACGGTTCAAA
This sequence comes from Pinus albicaulis, assembly GCA_034641835.2. NCBI lineage: Eukaryota > Viridiplantae > Streptophyta > Pinopsida > Pinales > Pinaceae > Pinus > Pinus albicaulis. The sequence goes on along the minus strand of MU968359.1, from coordinate 6,072,689 downwards.
AAATGGACACCGTATGAAGAAGTTATTGCACTTTTAGTGGAGTGGGTCCGGCAGAGCACGGAGGGGCCAGCCCTCCTCCCATGGAACCTCATCATATGACTAGTGTGGGAGCTTAATGTTAAGAGCGCTTAAGGAGCCTAATATCAAGTTTAATATTTAATTAAGCTTCAGTTAAGTGGATTTTAATATGCCGGAGATTCTGGAGGTGCTCCCAAATTTAGGTGGACTTCCACTTTTAGTGGAGTTAACTGGCAGTTGCCCCACATTTAGTGGAGGAAATTGTGGCAAAGTTGTTTTGGTCATAAATTTCTCATTACTCAACCTTTTGAAATGAATTTGTTTTTTATTTCATATTTTATCAGCATTTTGGACTCAATGGCGCAGGTTTTAGAGCCATGGGAGCTCATTTTCAGCCTGTTTAGCTTCGGAGAAGATTTTTGAGCCACTAGGGCCATTTTGGGTTTTGAGTTTGGTTGAGTTGTGGTTAATATTTTTTGGTGAACCAAAAGTAATTTTCAACTATTTCCTGCATTTCAGAGCCATTGGAATAGGTTTTAACTCTTTTTGAATACTTTCAGAGGCCAAAAACCTTGAGGAGAGTTTTCAGGGCCACCATGGCCATTTTGGGGTTTGAGCTGTTTTGAGTTGTGGTTATCAGTTTGAGGTGAACCAAAGCTCTATTTTAGATAATTTAGACCTTATGAAGCCATTGGAAGTTGTTTCAAAGTAATTTGAGGACTTCTATAGCCTGAAAAGTTGCAGAGAAGTTCAAAGCACTAGTAGGACATTGATGAAGAAATCACTGTTTATGGTAATCTTTCACTGTTTAGTGAATTTGAAAAGGCTTTATTAGCTTTTTCCTGCCTTCTGAATCAGTTTATATATTTTTATTTGTCTATTGAGACACTTATAATCTTTTATTGCATTTGAGAGCTTTTAATACAAGAGGACAAGCCCATTTTGGGAGGCTTGATCCAGGAGATGTAGCCTAAGAGTTGGGGTGAACTCCTATATTATATGGCTGTTTTGTTTTGATATTATATTGCTGAATATTTTTGCTGATACCCATGTTAAGTTTCAGAAAAAAAAATTACACTTAAGATACATAAACAGTGAAAAGACATACACCATTTGCAAGCTAAATTTCCGCATAACGTCAAGTTTAAAGAAAGATCATTTTAATTAAATCTGAGTGTTTACTTCTATTATTTCTTTAGGCAGAGTCTGTAAGAGGGCCAAGCAGCCTTTGGATTCATCCTTTCTTTAAAAGGTGAAATATCCGGTAAATGCCCCTATAGTCTATCTCTGTATTAGAAATATGAAGTTCTCACATTTTCAGATTTAAACTTAGAGTATTTTTGCACTCATTTACATAATTGAAAATGGATACCTTGCACCCTTTTCAAGTACCTTCCATTTTTAGATCAGTTTAGGTCGGATTAATGACCAAACTGATTTCCTTAACTTAAAAAATTAATAATTATCAGAATCCTTGGATTTTTGGGCCAAGTGATAGCTCATTAGAAAGCTAAAAATATTCTCTAGAGGATGGTGAAGGTCTTATAGAGAAATTCTACCTCTAAGGTAGAGAAAAAATAATTTTTAATGTGACTGGTCATTTATTTGTGTAGAAATAAGGTAGGGCAGGATGTCTTGAGCTTCTTTATGCTTTGATCCTTCAATGTTTGCCTTCTTCATCATAAGCTCACCATGCCATAGTGATATATTTCATTATGTATTCTTCCATCATCATCCATTCCTTCAAAAATTATGGTCATCCATCCTTATTTATCAAGGTACATGACTAACACTTCTTCCTCATCATCTAGCATCCTATTGCCATATGACATCAATGACAACCTAGATTAACAATCTCCCCATTTGTCATTGATGGAAATATTCCACATCCCCCCCCCCCCCCTCGACATCAATAGCAAATGGGATGCCAACATACTCCCCCTGTCATGTTGCTCCCCCTATTACGTTGCTCCTTTGTTTGGTTTCCTTTTAATGTGATCCAAGATAAATAACTCCGATCTTTTGGCAAAGATATTCAAATTCTTCTTGTGGAAGGGGTTTTGTAAAGATATCTGCATTTTTCTCCTTTGTATTGAGGTATTCCAACTTGATATTTTGTTTAGCAACTTGTTCACGGAGAAAATGATATTTGATTGGAATATGTTTGGTCTTTGATTGCATCATTGGATTATTTGAAAAACTGATGGCGCTAGCGTTGTCGCAAAAAACAGTGATTGGTTGCTTAGTTTATATGTTGACATCCTTCAAAGCTTCCTTCATCCATAGTATTTGGGTAAAACAATCAACGTCAACTATTCGGCTTCAACTGTAGAAACATATATAGATGATTGCTTGAGCCAAGATACAAGACAATCTCCCATGAAGAATGCATTTCCACTGGTATTTTGTCAATCATCCACGCTTCCAACCCAATCAACATCAGAGTAAGTTATTATAGTAAGAGTTGATATCTTAGTATACCAAGGACCAAAATCAATAGTTCCTTTCAAATATCTAAGTATTCTCTTCACAACTGCTAGATGAGACTATTTAGGACTTGATTGAAATCTTGCCACCATTCCAACTTCTTGCATAATGTCTTGTCTTGTGGCAGTTAAGTATAGGAGTGCTCCAAAGATTGGCCTGTAAATATTTGCATCGATGAGAGGGGAATCATCATCTTTTATTAATTTACAATCTATGGTCATTGATGTGCTCATAGGGGCACAATATTCCATTACATATCTCTTGAGCATGTCTTTAAGATATTTTGCTTGAGATCTAAAACTGTCTGCAGGGGTTTGAGATATTTTTAGCCCAAGAAAGTAAGATAACTCACCAATCATCAAAATTTCTAACCTTTTGGAAATATTTAGAGAAAATTCATGGCTCATCCCATCATCATTGCTGGCAAAGATTAGATCATCAACATATACAAGAGTGATCAAAATCTTATCCTTGTCTATCTTCATGTAGAGATTGCTTGTTGCTACTCCATTTTTGAAACCTTCTTGTTGTAGATAGTGATCCAACTTTTCATACCAAGATCTAGGGGCTTGTTTCAACCTGTACAAGGCCTTTTTCAACTTGCATACAAAATATTTCCCTTCAGCTAGATCAAATCCTTTTGGTTGCTCCATGTAGACTTCTTCCTTGAGGTTTCCATTCAGAAATGTTGATTTTACATCCATTTGACAGAACTTGAATCCTTTTGAGAAAGTAAATGCCAAAAAATTCTTATAGCTTCCAAACATGCTACTGGAGCAAAATTTTCTTCAAAGTTGATTCCTACAATTTGTGGGTATCCTTTACAATCAAGTCTAGCTTTATTTCTGATAATTTGTCCATCCTCATTCATCTTGTTTTTGAATACCCATTTTTTTCCAATTATATTTTTATCTTCTGGACGAGGTAATAGCTCCCAAGTCTCATTCTTTTCGAATTGAGACATTTCTTCTTCCATGGCCTTTATCCCATGAGGATCTTTACTTTCTTGAGAAAAAAGTTCAGGTTTTATTACAGATAAGAGAGAAATATCATCTTTTCTTTGAGTGTTTGTCATCCTTCTTCGACTTTGAATTTCTTCATCTATATTCCCGATAATTTTTTCCTATGGATGATGTTTTTGAAGGAAGTTTATTTTAGGAGTTTTTGTGGGTTCACTTTGAGGTTCTTCTTCATTTTATTATTTTTAGGTTCTTCTTCGCTTTCTTCAAGGAAGGGCTCAACTTCATGATTTTATTTTTTTGGAAAGGCTTCATCAATATTCACATTAATGCTTTCCACTATTTTCCATAGACAACTGTTGTAACATTTGTAAGCTTTTCTCCTAGTGGAATATCTAATAAATATTCCTTCGTCAACTCGAGAATCAAATTTTTCCGGTGAGTCATCATTGATATTTATGAAGCATTTGCTTCCAAAAATCTCGAAATATTTTATTGATGAAGGCCTTCCTTTCCATAATTCATAATGATTTTTTCATTATTTGGTCTTAGTTGAGTTTGATTTAAGGTATAAGCTACTGTCCCAACATCTTCTCTCCAAAATTTTGGCTGCAAATCAGTTGCTAATAGCATTGTCCTCACCATTTCTTGAATATTTTGATTCCTTCTTTCAACTACTCCAATTTTCTTGCGTATCCTAGCAGCAGAGAGTTCTCTTTAAATTCCATGCACTTTACAGAATTCATCAAATTCTTTTGAGGTGAATTCTCCTCTATCCGTTCTAAGACATTTGATCTTAGAATAGTTCTCATTTTCAATGAGGGCTTTAAGATTCTTAAAGCATTCAAATGATTTAGATTTATATTTTATGAAATATACCCACATCATTCTATTATACTCATAAACAAATAAAGAAAAATACCTTTCACCTTGAAGAGTTGGAGTTTTAGTTGGGCCACATAAATCTGCATGATTTATCTCTAGAGGTTTTTATGTTGACAACTCCTTAGCTTTGTGGCTGGTTCAAGTATGCTTTCCATGTTGGCATGGGCCACATACAACTTGATTTGGATTGAACATCTTTGGAATGTCCCTTACTGCATTTATTTTGCTGATATTGATCAATTATTCAAAACTTGTATGCCCCAATAGTTTGTGCCATAACCAACTTTCAGATGTTTGATTCAAGTAACATTTATTTCCTTGGATCTTGCATAGAATGTAACCATTATATGGTGTTATTACTCCTTTTCCCACAACTTATATTAGGTCCTGATATTACTAGTGTACACCCTTATTGTTGTTAGTGTAGCCCCCTTATTGTTATTGTTGTAGCCCTGTAACCCCAATATTGTTATTATTGTGCCCTTACATTATTATTGTTAGGTCGACTAGGATTATATTGTGACCCCATGGAATCCTATATATAGAATGAGGTTTTTTCATTTGTATCATCCAAGAAATGTTCATTTATGTAATGTAATAGAGGTTTCCCCCTCAAAGTGGCTTATTTCTGGGGTGTTGATCTCTCTTTTCTTCTATTTTTGGAGCTGGTTTCATAACAAGTTCTCTTGAGGATGAGTCTCTTATTTCACAATTTTTAGTAAAAAAGACAAAATTATGTCCTTGGTCACAAATTTGGCTATCACTTAAGAGATTTTGTTTGATCCCTTCTACCAACAAAGTATTTTGAGCCGTTCCTTGTCCATTAACGAGGATACATTTCCATTTTTCTTGTTCAATGAGACAAACTTATTTTAGTCACCTGTCATATGCCTTGAGCATCAACTATCCAGGAATCATTGATTTTCTTCACTATGAGAACATAGAGCTAGGCCACATTTATCTGTATTGACATTTAATTTTTTAGCTTCCTCTCTTTTGAGATGGCTATTCTATTCATTATGATCATAGTTATTACATAATGAGAAATTTAGATCAAACTTAGCCAAAGGATCAAAATAATTGTAAGTTTTGATTTTTCCTTGCTCTTTGGGACCACATAGTTTGTTTGTTTGATCTTTCAATCTCGGTGCTGCATTATTATGAGACTTGCAATGCTAAGCTTGATGACCAAATTTTTTGCAATAGTAACAATACCCAAGAAAGATAGTTCGGTACCTTTTGTAATAGCCATAACTTGAATCAACATTCTTCCTTGGAGTTTCTCTTCCTTCATTTCTTCATTTTGAGATGGTCCTTTTTCTTGGCGAGATGAATTTTCTACTTTTATATGGCAAGAAAGTATGTTGGCATAAATCCTTGCATTATTCTTCGTACTTGATGATTCTCCTTTGAAACCAATCCCAGATTTGTCATATTGAGGTTTTTGAGTATTAAGAATGTTATCAAGTGCTTGAGAGCTTTGCCAATTTCTTTTGAGTTGTTCCAATTCCTTTCTTAGAGATACTATTTCAGCTTCACATTTTTCACATATATCTTCCTTCTCTTTTAGCTTATTGTTTAAGAAGTATTCCCTTATTTTCGCTTTCTCCTTTTCTACTTTGAGAGAAATGATATTCTTTCATACATTCTCATTTTCTTCAATGGAACTTATTAGTAATTTATCCAAGAATTCTACACTGCACTAAGATTTCAATACTAGACTGTACCAAGACAAATGTATCGCAACAACACCAACGTTTTGCACCACACAACACATATAATTCTTCACCACAACTTACAACACCTATACTTATTCACCACAACTTACAACACCTATAAGATCTGAGCCAGATCAATTTCACATATTACAGGTCTGAAAACAAGGTGGAGATACAAGTTTGAGCGAGATTAACCATAGACGAAGAACACCTTAACAACACAGGTCTGAAAGAAATGAGGTGAAGATTTGGATCCGAAATAGATTGAAGTACCCTCACTGCAACCACGTATATCTGAAGATATGAAACCACGATTCAAAGTAACAACACTGAGACAAGGTATGTCTGAGGCTCTAAGACATATCTAAGGGTTTTGATGTAGGTCTGATTCACTATGCACCAATTCAAAATGTTTATTTGTCACAGATCAACTGAAGTTTCAACACTTTTCACACCCTTCCTTGTTGTAATAATTTTGCAGATAAATCGGAGAAAAGGGGCAATAATCTTAACTGGATAAGATGTATATGTTCTTTACATTCACCTTCCTGAAGGTTCACGAGTTGTGAAATTGCAGCTCATTGTTCTCCAATTGTGATGCAGCTGATGATGAAAAGTAAATGTTCAACACTATATATATATATATGGTCCATCATGAGATTAAGATGAAAAGAAATGTCTTCTTTAGGAAAAATCAACTCGAGAAGAAGTCTAGGTTGGCTTGATGATCAGACTGATTTCCTTAACTTAAAAAATTCATAATTCGCAAAATAATTGGAGTTTCGGGCTAGGTGATATCTCATTATAAATCTAAAAATATGCTCTAGAGGATGGTGAAGGCCTGATAGAGAAATTCTTCCTCTAGGGTAGATAAAATATAATTTTTAATGTAAATGGTCATCTATTGGTGTAGAAATGAGGTAGGGCAGAATTTCTTGAGCTTCTTTGTGGTTTAATCCTTCAATTTTTTCCTTCTTCATCATAAGATTACCATGCCATAATGATATATTTCATTATTTATTCTTCCATCATCATCTAGTCCTTCAACAAGTATGGTCATCCATCATTATTTATCAAGGTACATGACTGGCACTTCTTCATCATCACCTAGCATCCAATTTCCATATGACATTAATGACAACCTAGATTAACACTTGGTCCTTGGTGAGCCACTTTCCTTGGTACAGGAGTTGGCTAGCTTTGATAACCCAATACAATTGGATATTCTACTAGTGATTGTTCTTGATTTGTGAGTCCATGATCCAATAAATTGTTTCTTATTCTGTGTAGTCTGGTTTTAGCTCTGTTGGTGTGAGTTTTTCTACAATGTCTAATGTGTCACATCCATATCAAAGCAATTTTGAGGGCTGCATCCGTTGTTGATCAAAATCCGAAGGCGATTTGACTGCATGCGATTTTCGTTTTCCATATCTACTGTTTATAAGTTTTTTTAGGCCTGGAGAACTGCTCTGTTGTGTTCAGAGCGTCTGTTACAGTGAGGAAACCCTCTCATTTCATGCAAAAAGTTTTCCGATTGCCCAAGTTATGTCAGTTTAGATTTGGAGGTATAAAGCATCTTTTTTTGTAATTATATTTATTAATTGTTCTTCTTATTTCGATTCCCTCTGTTTATTTTAATTTATAGTTTATATTTATTTTCCATATTTATACCTTCTTCTCTGTGTATGCTCTTTGCTCTGCGCTGTGTGCAATCTCATAATCTCAGAAAGAGGAAGAAGGGATGTTTTTTTTCTATGCATGCTTTTTCCCCGTGTCTTTGTGCGATCTCAAGAAATTAGAAATAGTGAAAAAATGATAGTTGTCGGTAAGACTAACCGAAAATCTAACATTTTTCCGCAAGGCTTGCATTTTATTTTTTTGTACACGGATTTTGTGTTTTTTTTGCAAGAAAAAGCACGCACACCAAAGAGTTACAAAAAAAAAAACCCTTCCTCCTTTCAAACAATTATAGAATCCCTTTACTAGTTCACTTGGTGTGAAGTTATTTTATGAGAATAGAGGTCTTGGGTTCAAGTCTCTTTTTCAAGATTCTTTTTGTAAAAAGCCTTTTGTTAAAGGGGGGGGATTTTTTTTAAAAGTATAACTTCATCATCAAATTTCAAACCGTTCTCATAACTATTCGACATCTACAACTCTTTCTTTCAAAAAGGCATAACTTCTTCATTTGAAAGTCGTTTTTCGAGCCGTTTTTTTTTAATCAGCCTAATGTTTTGAGATATTTCCATTGGAGTAGTTAGTTTTATCCCTTTTCAACTTCAGTTGTTTTTAAAAAAATTGAAAGTGCATGCCCGGTTATTCTGAACAACACCAATTATTTCCAATGGCTACCTCACATGGTAGATTTAATTAGAAGTAAATGGATTTATATAGCCACAGGACAAGAAACTAAACCTACCGATGGATATAAAGCCACTAAATGGGAAAATAAAAAAGATCAAACATGAGGGTTAATAGGAATGTCCATTTCTGAAGATCTTTGATTTCATATCCTTGAAATTGACACCCCTGATGAATCCCTAAAAAATCTCAATACTGTTTTTGGCATTCAAAATGAGATCGGGGCCCACTAGCTTGAAAATGAGTTGCTTACTTTGGACCCCAATCATTTCTCCTCTATTGAATATTTTTTGTCCAAATTCAAGATCCTTATACTTCTTGTAGAAGGTTGGAAGGTAAAAAAGGAAGATGGTAGACTTATTTATTCAATTCTTGCTAAGCTTGGCCCTGCATACTCTGTATTTGTTTCCACCTTCCATTCCACTAGAGAATCCATCATTTCTCATGGAACAGCCTAAAAGAACCCCTCTTTTGATTCCTTTTGTGATTATTTGATAAGAGAACAAGAAAAAATCTTACACCTTGGTCTTATCACTTTTGGAAACGCTTCTAAGAAAAACTTAGCAACCCAAAAACAACAATATCAAAAGAATCCCAAGAAGCAGTATCCTAAAAAGTATGGTCCTAAGCCAAACAAGGGTCTTAAGCAATTTCAGCAGCAAACTGAAAAAACACCTCACCAAACTGATAACGAAACTAAAAACAAAGGGAAGAAAATAGATAGACATTGCAACTTTTGTAATCGTGATGGCCATGTAGAATCCAAATGTTTTAAGAAGATGGAAGCCTTGGAAGCAGCAATGAAGAAGCACCACATCAATTTGGAGATCTCTTCAACTTCATCTTCAGGAATGGCACTTTCTGCTTGTGGTTGTCAAGCAATTGGTTATGCATTAAATGTATCTTCTTCTTCTCATTCTCATGAGTGGTTCATTGATTCTCGAGCTTCTTACCACATGGCCAAAAATAAAGCCATGTTTTATTCTTTAAATGATTGTAACACCAAATATATTTATGTTGGTGATGATAGATCTCTTAGTGTTGTAGGATCTGGAACCATTCATTTAGATAATGGTTAGTTTAATGATTTATTATGTGTTAGTAGCTTGTCATACAACCTTCTATCAGTTTATCAAATAACTCATTCAGGTGAAGGAAAAATAGTAGAATTCTCACCTCATGATGTTGTAATCAAGGACCTCAAAGATCCTAGACATATTTTAGCTACTAGCATTGCTGATGATTCCACAAGGTTGTATAAGTTTGACAAATTTGGGTCATCTTGTATTCCCTCCATTTTTGTTGCTCATAATGATGAAGTGAGCAAACTTTGGTATGAGAGATTTGGTCACTTAAGCTATTGCTCTCTTCAAACTCTATGTAAAGAAAATATGGTGACAGGTATTCCTATTTTATCTTGTCGAGATGGTGTTTGCTCCGGATGTGTACTCGGAAAAATTCATTGGGATAGTTTTGAAAAATGTACCTCTTGGCATGCTTCAACCCATTTAAAACTTATGCACAGTGACTTATGTGGTCCACTTCCTGTTGTCTCTTTCTCTCTTTGGAAGTACTTCTTAACTTTAATTGATGATTTTTCCAGATGCACTTGGATATACTTCTTAAAACTCAAGAGTGAAGTTTTTTACGTGTTCTTGGCCTTTAAGGCCTTTTTTGAAAAACAATTTGGACAACAAATTCTTATGTTAAGATCAGACAATGGAGGATAATATGTTAACAAAAAATTTATCAACTTTTTCACTGAGCATGACATTCAATTACAACATACTATTCCATATACTCCACAACAAAATGGTGTAGCTGAAAGGAAGAATCGCACCTTAAAATAAATGGCTAATTGTATGCTTCAATTTAAAGGAATTAGTCTCAATTTCTGGGCAGAAGAAATTAATTGTGCAAATTACAAAGTAAATCGCACTACTACTAAGGTTTTAAGGAATGTAACTCTAGAAGAAGCCTGGAGCTCAATCAAACCAGATGTAAGTCACTTTCGTGTTTTTGGAAGTGATGCTTGGGCCCATATTCCAGATGCAAAACATAAAGCCTTAGAACCTAAGAGTGAAAAATGCATTTTTGTTGGATATTTTGAAGATGTCAAAGGATATAGAATTATTCAACCAAAATCCAAAAATATAATCATTAGAAGAGATGTAAAATATGATGAAAATATATCGGCCTGTGAGCCTACCTCGGTAGCTGTGCCACCTTTGGCCTACGAGCCTGATTCAACATATGTGCCACGTCTCTCTATCTCTTCTATTTTTGATATCATTCCTTCTAGTTCATATGATGACAATGAGGATGAAAATCCTCCTCCACCTATTGAAGATGTTCCTTCAGCTCCATAGCTTCCAATATGGGTCCACTCTACTCGGGATGCAATAGGTTCTCTTCCAGGTAACCCTGTAGATTGACGATGTACACGTTCTCAGTTCAAAAGAGCCTCTTCCTTATTGGCTTAAGCTCCAGAAAATCCTGATCCAGACACCTTTGAAGAAGCTGCCAGTCATCCAAATTGGGATGAATCTATGAATGAATAATATCTTTCCTTATTGAAAAATGATTCTTGGGATCTTGTTCCTCTTCCAAAAGGAAGAAAACTTGTCAGATGTAGATAGGTTTACAAAAACAAGTTTGGACTGGATGGAAAAGTGGATAGACATAAAGATCGTCTTGTTGCTAAAGGCTTGTAACAATTTGAAGGGCATTGAATATATTGAAAACTTATCCCCTGCTGCCAAAATGAATTCTATCTGCCTTTTTCTTTCCCTTTCTGCCTCCTTTAAATACAAATTCCATTAGATGTATGTTAAATCTGCCTTGTTAAATGGAGATTTTCATGAAGATATCTATATGGAACAACCCCCTGGCTTTATCCAAAAAGACTCTAGCCTTTTTTGTTGCCTTAGGAAGTCTCTCTATGGTCCCAAAAAAGCTCCTTGGGCTTGGTATGCCAAAATGGATAGACTTCTATTTGATAATGGATTTTCTAGGTGTCATTTTGACAACACTGTCTACATAAAGAAAGTGGGTAAGTCCTTCACCATCCTTGTTCTTTATGTTGATGATCTTATCCTTACAGGTAGTGATCCCATCCATATAAACCCTATGAATTATAGCCTCAAAAAGAAGTTTGAAATGATAGACTTAGGACACTTGCATTATTTCCTTGGTCTTCAAGTCTTGCAACCCAAAGAAGGTATTACCCCCTCTCAGTCAAAGTATGCCTGTGACCTTCTACTCCACTTTGACATGGAAGATTGTAATCCAGCCCCTTCTCCCTTTCAATCTAGAGTCAAGCTTTCAGTCACTTGTACTACCCCTAAATTTGATGCTACCTTATACCATCAACTTGTTGGTAAAATTCTGTATCTAACCCATACCAGTCCTAACCTTTCCTTTGTCATTGGTCTTGTTGCTAAGTTTGTGCACCAACCTCATGAAAGTCACTGGAAAGAAACTAAAATAATACTTCGATATATTCGAGGTACAATTCAGTTCGAGATTCATTACAGTGCAGAAGCATCTCCATTGTTGATTGGTTTCACTGATTCTAATTGGGCTGGTGACCCCGATGATTGAAATTCTACAGCAAGATATGTATTCACTGTTGGTTCAGGACCTATTACTTGGTCCTGTAAGAAAAAAAGTGTCATCTATATTTCTTCGGAAGAAACCGAGTATCTTGGTGCCATTGAAGCCAACAAGGAAGCCATGTGGCTTTGTCAGATCCTTTCTAAATTTGGTCTTCATCAGCAGCATCCAACTACACTTTTTTGTGATAATCAGAGTTCCATTCAGCTATGAAAAGATCCAGTTCAGCATCAGTGTATCAAACACATTGAGCTTCATATATACTTCATCAGAAATCTCATTCATGACCGTGTTCTTGAATTATAGTATTGTTCAACCAATGATCAAGTTGTCAATATATTTACAAAGGCTCTCATAGTAGTGAAGTTTACCAAACTTCGATCCATGCTTGGACTTCAGGAAAGTCATCATTAAGGGGGTATAGGCTCTAATGCCTCCTTCCTTCTCCTATTGTGTCGCCTTTGTAAATCCTTCAATCCTATCCTAAGTTGTTCTTAAGGGGGTATGTTAGGATATTTCGACACATAGGAAATAGGCTCCTTTTGTGTCACCTTTGTAAATCCTTCAATCCTATCCCAAGTTGTTCTTAAGGGGGAATGTTAAGTATAACTTGGTCTAGTGTAGAGTTAAGTAAAGTGTGTTTCTTTACTATGTACATTTGTAACGTATAATCCGATGGTCACGATTTGTAGTGATCTGACGGTTCACTCTCTCCTTGGTATTAACGACACTCAATCCATGGCTTAACACTTGATTCATCCATGACCTCTATTTAAAGAGCATGGAGGGTCATTTTTTCGGTAACAATTTATGAGAGAAACATATGTAAACTTTATTTTTATTAATAAATTTCCTGAAGTGGCCGCGTTGGCTCAGACTATGGATTGTTTCCCTCTTCGAGGGTTTTAACCACGTGATATACTGGTGTACTGATTGATGATCTGTTTGTGAGTGGCGACCTTTGGTGTTTGATCTAAGGAACTTACCTATAAATTCATACAAAAAAATGTCTCCCATAACCTTGTTCATGGTCTAAGGCCCATATCAGAGTGGTTTGAGCTTCTGATGGGCTCCAGTAAGGCATTGTTTCTACAAATGCAACCGAACTTTGTTGCCGACTTGAAACTTCTGTGACACCCGATTTTGATCATGTCACTTCTTTTACTTGGAATTGGAATTATCCAAGATGTCATGCACCTAATAGTGGATGTGTTGGGTGCGTTTAATAAAATGGGTTTCTTTATCAACCTCATGTTGTAAATTGGTGGATTATGCATATGTAGTCACGCAAGGCTTGGAAACATCAATTGGATATAATGGCTGAAAACATAGACACACCTGAAAATGACTGTGTCCGTTCGAGCTATGGAGAGATCTGTTATAACTGTGATGCACATAAGGAAGACTCTCATCCTAGGTTCGTGGATGCTTGGAGTCGTACATGCATACTATGTTCACTATCATCCTATTGATGACCTTTGTCTAGCCATCAGTCTGGGGATGGAATTCAATCAACTTGGTGAGCTTAGTGTCCAATAATGTACAGAGGCTCAACCAAATTTTTCTTAGGAAATTTCTATCTGATATGATATAATTGTTTTTTGGATTCCAAAATGTACCCATACTCATTCAAAGACACGTTTGGTAGTGTCCTCTACTATGATGCTCTTCTTACAAGTCAAAAATATAGCCATCTTAGAAAATATGTCCATGAACATAAATATATAGTCATTACCATTGCTTGGTAGAAGGGAGGCCTGAGAGATGGTCCATGTAGATGGATTCCCAAGACTCGCTCGGAGTAGTAAGATGAGTGTACATGCCTTGCTTCTTGATGGTTGGCTTGTCGATGACACACAAAGTGCAGGATTTGATATATTTTCCAAAATCAATTTGGCATTCTCGCTCGAAGGAACACAAAGGTGGCCTGAGTAGCATATTAATGCATCCTGGAGGTGGAAATATGCAACTTGTGTGCCATCCACTAAAATCTTGTAAGTGATGGAAAAATCTGGATCATTCTTGTACAATTATAACCATCTAGAGGTCTCGTGGCCATAAGAGTTGAAAACAATAGTTACTATTGCAACTGAGGGCCAACTCAGGTAATTTGTAACATGATTAGTGCTTTCCTTCTTGTACTTAATGTTCAAGTGGAATTGTTGTAGATATGTAGACCACTTCTGATAGCGATCATTCTGCAACTTCCCTTGTGTCAATATAAATTGAAGAGGTTGGTGATCTATGCGGATGACATTCTCCTTCCCCAGAATGTAATGTTTCCATTTTTGGAAAGAATGCACGATAAAATACATCTCTTTATCATATGTGGGTTACTTCCGAATTGTATTAGAAAGTGTCTCATTGTGAAAGTCCGCCAGATGCCTTTGTTGGGTGATAATTTCACTAATAGAATAGTCAGAGGTGCTTGTCTCGATTTCAAATTGTTTTTGCAGATTTAGAAATGTGAGTATAGGTGCAGAGCAGAGGTAGTGCTTCATCTCAACGACTTCCCTTTGTTGGGACTCAGAACAAGAAAAAATTTCTTTCACTCTGCCCTTGGTAACCTGACTCAAAGGCCAAGTGATATGGGAGAATCCCAACATGAACCTTAGATAAAAATTGGCAATGCCCAAAAATTTGCAAATCTCTATTAGCGTGGTTGGTGTTAGCACTGGAATCAACACTTGCATTGTGACAAGCGTTTGACCAGGCACATCTTAAGCTTAAGGGCTTTTCTTATGACTTGATTGAGATTTTTGGGAAGTGGTTGGGTATCACACACATTGAAAGATATTTTGAACATCTAGGAATCTCTCACACATATAAGCGCACTGAGGTATAATGTGGTAGTAAGATTACGTTTGTAGCTTAATGGTTAGAAAATGGAAGATAGCAATAGATATGTAAAATAGAGGTCTACAGTTAAGAGGAAATGATGACACAAATTATAGACCTATAATGTACAGTGAAACAAAGCTGTAAAAATACTTATAAAAGTCTCACTCTACATTTGAAGGATCCCATTAATAGAAAGCTTCCAACTAACAAGACAAAACCAATCAAGAATGCTTGAAACATCAAAGAGAAAAATAGGTTTTTCATGTATGTTCATTTAAAAGACTTACAAGAATATGAAATAGGATTCAATTCAACCTCAAAGAATGACCATGAACTATCTTCAGTTAATACTAAGTTTGGAATGCTTGATAACAAGACTTACGAAAAAAAATAAGATTGCATGAAAGTTTATAATATTGATAGTAACATGAGGCAGAACCGTGTAAATCATATTCTGGAATGAAATAATGAATAATGGAAACACATAAGAAGATGAAAAATACACACACTACACAAGTTTTGAATCCTCAAGAGTGCTTTTGGATATATTATGTATTAAAAAATATAACACAATATGCAATGAAAGGTACAACCAACCAACCCTTTTCTCCTTGCATTACATAGTATATATACAAAAAATGAGTTCTGTAAAAAGCCTCCATAAAAAGTTAAAATATGTTTTTGAGACTTTATTACAACCCTCTACATATATTAGAGCTTATCCAAATCATAAAAAGAAAAATGAAATAGAAATGAAGATAGATCGTGGCAGCATGGAGCTCGAGGTGGCTGAGTGCACCTCATTGCTTGGAAAAAACTGCCTCCAGAAAAATTGAAATATACCAACTGAAAAGAACACATGTACCCTTATCTGCAAAAGTGTAGGAGCAACTAATTGAAAGGAGTAACCAACTGGAAGATAACCACCTTTCATGTGAGAAACACCTCTTGTTTTGACAGGTCTTCAATATTCTAATAAAAATAAATACTCTGACCAAGATAAGAGATATGTCTTCGAGCTTTGAGGAGGTGCTATTATATTTGTTGATAGATATCAAAATATTTTAAAACAAGTGCTACCAGGAATTCCTGAAAAAACCTGTAACTGCCTCTGAAATCCTTCCTAATTTTTCAAAAGCATGTTGATACTAGCCACATATCGGGATGAGAGTGGAGGGGATTGAGGTGAAGCCTGGGAATGGAAAGTAAGCGAAAGGCGTGGGAATGGTACAATAAGTGGGAGAAGCTATTAAGTGGAATAAAAATAAGTAGGAGGAATACATGCATTAAAATATATCACAATCACAATCATAGAGTGGAGTGGAGTGAATACATTATCGGGGCAGAATTTCAATTTGATATATCGCAATCGCAAGACGGAGGGGTTATCTCATATTTGGGATCAGAGGATTGTCACATTTCCCTATCGGAGGGCCAACGTGGATGGTTAGCAATAGGATGTGCGATATGTGATAAGAAAATTGACGTGGCAGGGAAATGGGTCCTAGTGTTATCACAATCGAGGTTTTTTGGAAGCGATAGCAGATGATAACAAAGGAATTACAAAATAGCGATTTGCAAAATAAGGTAAGGTGGGTCCACAAAGAGATATGATAGTGCGGTATGATGTGGTAGTAGGTAGGTCCCATTGTTATCACAATTAGGGATTTAAGGAGGCAGGAGTAAGTGAATGCACCGATAATTTGTGATTTGCGATGAAGTAGGTCCTATTACTGTTTTTAAAGTGGAAAAGTGATAAATAATAGAAATGTAATAAAGCATCCTAAAGCATAACAAAGGAGTTTTGAAGTGTTTAAATGCTACAATAGCATAACAAAGGAATCGAATGGTGAGATAACATAATTGAATTTAGAGGGTTTAAAGTGGATTTACATGGAATTTGAGCGCTCGTTGCATAACCTTAGCAAACAAATAACCAACCTTTTAATGTATCATCCAATGAAAAATAACCACCTTTCAGGTGAGAAACACCTCTTGTTTTAATAGGTCTTCGATATTCAAATAACAGTGCTTGTTTCACTTGAATAATTCTTCCTCTATCTCCTTATACCAATTTTGCAGGTAATTGCTACCTTTTGAAAAAGACAGCTATTCTTGTGTTATTTTTAAAACCAGAACTTTTAAAGAAGATAGTTGCCTCTCAAGGAAAAACCAGCCATCCCTGTGTTATTTTTAACAAGACTAATGATTCTATCATTCTACCTTTAGCCTTGGATAGGAAAATAATGGTGAGTGAATAAGACTTGTCAAGTTAAACTCATGACCTTAAACATTGAAAGTAGTTAAAAGAATTTTTTAAAATAGACTTTACCCTAATGACTCTATAACCTAAACAAACTATTGGAGTCAAAATTATTGTTGGATTTTTTTCAAAAGTGATAAAAAATCATACATTTTGACTCTCTAGGTCTCTCCACCATAGGTTAGGAGACAAGAGAGGATCAAAGACACGACTTACAATGAAGACAAGACTTTGAATTTTTTGAAAATTTGCAGTGCTAATAGTGGCTCCTATTGGGGATGAATTCATCCCTATGAGGCTTCAAGAACTATAGATTCAGTGCCTTCACTTTTAGGACTTTTACGTTTTATAAGCTAATGAGAGAAACCGACTTTTATTAACTAAAATGAAACTGAATCTATTTACAAACATAATCACCATTGATCATGCAGTCTTATTGAAACAACACTCCGGATATTTACAATGGAGAGACTAACTGAATCATCAAACAAATAACTTTTTGAGATAATAACCATTAACTAGACCTCTAGTTAACTGATCATCATCTAAATTTTTCAGGAGAAAACTATTATTTTCCAGAAGTTGAGCAACTTTAAATGACCCAAAACACAAGTTATCAAACTTTCCATGATTCCCATGGTCTTCTCTTCTTGCATCGAAATGCGATACCAAATCATCTCCCTGGAATATCTGTTATTTTTCCCTTTTGTCAAAGACAACTTTTACTTTGGCTTTGTACCTCTGTATTTTATCCATCAGGAATTCCTAGACTTGATGAGCTTCTATTAGTTGCAGCATCCTTCTATGAATGGGATTTGAATTATCAGTTTCATCTTGTAAAAAATTCATTACAAGAAGGGCCAACTGTAATGGAATCACAACATCAGCACCATAAACAATTTGAAAGGGAGATACTCTAATTGATCTTTTACTACTCGCCCTATCTTCCCAAAGAGCATTAACTAGCTGAGTATCCAATTTTTATTTTTTTTTCATCATATTTTTTATAATTCTTACCAGAATTTTATTTGATGACTCAGCTAACCCATTACCCTGCAGGTAATAAGTTGTAGAATGAGTCAAATCAATGTTATATTTATGACAAAAATTGTTCATCTTGGAAAATTTAAAAGCCATTGCATTTTCAGTCACCAAATTTTGATGGAAGCCAAATATAGACGTAATGTTTTCCAACGGAAAGTTAATTATTACTATGTGAGTGGCGTTTTTGGTTGGAATGGCCTCAATCCACTTGGTGAAGTGGTCTATGGTTATAAAAATCCACTTGTGTTTTCCTGATGATGGCAGGTGAATCTCACCAATGAAGTCTAGCCCCCACTACTGGAAAGGATCATCTGCTAAAATAGCAATGAGAGGTAGTGGGAGTAGCTTTTTCTTACCATCAAAGTTTTTACATTCAGTGCAAGCTCTGAATTTAGAAAAAAAATCAAATAAAAGAGTTTGCCAATAATAACCAGCTCTTAATTTTTTTTTTGCAGTAGCTTTCCAATACAAATTTCCACCACATACCCTTGCATGTATCTCTGCTATAACTTCTTGTGAATCGGCTTCATTTAAACATCTCAACAAAACTCCTAAAGGATCTTTCCAGTAAAGATGATTCTCCATTATGCAATACTTGACAACCTTCAGTTTAAAAGCCCTTCTCTTTTATTTTTCCATTTCTAGAGGAAAACTGAAATTTAACAAAAAGTACACTCTATCCTTATACCAATTGGAATAAAATATTTCAGGATAATCAGTTGTACCTTTTTTATCTGTTTCTTCAACTATCTCCATATTCAAATTCAGAGCTTTGAAATTTGATTCTGCCATCAAGCGAGCTAAACCCTGTCCATTTATCAACTTATTAGGTATGATTTCAATGTCAAATTCCAGAATCTTTGTCAAACATCTTCCCCTCCTACCATTCGTGTTGGGCTGCAAAAATACATCCTTGACAGTAATATCTGGCATAAAATCAATGACCTTAGAATTGAGTACATAAATTTGGAAAGACTTAAAAGCCTTCACCAATACATATGCTTGTTTCTCAACCAAGATGTACTTTAAATCAACATCCCTTAATGCACGACTGAGAAATAAATTGGCTACTCCAAGCCTTCCTTGTCCTTTTGAGGTAAAACTGCTACAATAGTTTCTTCAGAAGCAGATGCAAAAGTCAGAAAATCTTTCTCAAAATCACAGTTGATTAACACTGGGGCTTCAGTCAAACCAGATTTGATTGCTAAGAAATAATTTTTTGCTTCATCTTGCCACTTTAACTCTACATCTTTCTTGAACAAGACATTTATATGCTTAATTAATTCTGCAAAATTTGGAACAAAACGCCTCATAAAATTAATCTTACCCAAGAATGACTATAACTCTCTCTTATTTATGGGTAAAACAATTTTATGAATTTCTTCAACTCTCCTAGGGTCAATGCAAATACCATTTTCTGTTACTATATGTCCCAACAGTTTCCTTCTTGAAAAACAAAGGATGATTTCTTTGGGTTTAAAGATAAATCAATTTTTTTGCATTTATCAAACACTTGTTGCAAATTTTTTAAATGGTCATGATCAAATTTTGAAAAGACTGTTATGTCATGTAAATAAATGAAAACAAATATATCATTTTCCCCTGCAAAGGAAATATCCATTTCCCGCTGAAATGTTTCACCTGCATTCATTAAACCGAAAGGAATTTTATTGTACATAAAAGTCCCCCAGGGTGTTGTAAAAGATGTTTTCTCCATGTCTTGTTTGTCAACTGAAATTTATTGTATCCAAAAAAGCCATTTATCATTGAAAATCTCTTTGAACCTACAAATTTCTACAAAATATGTTCCATACTCGTCAAAGGATAGTTATCCTTTAGAGAACACCGGTTCAAATTGAAAAAATAAACACATTTTTATTTCTCCATTCTTCTTTCAAACTAGGACTATATTAGCTACCCAATTGGAAAATCTTAAAGGCAGAATTATCTTGGCTTCCCACATTTTTCCGATTTCTTTTTCAATGATAGGGAGAAACATAGGTGTTATCACTCATAAAATGTGAAACAGTACTTGACATTGTCATAGAGTTCACTCCTCAAAAGGATAAAGTCTCCTTAAGCCTTTTTCCAAATTGGCATAGGAAAATTTTATTTTTACATGTTTAAACTTAATTCGAAGGTTCAAGGTCACCCCCATTTAGGTCATATCATGTCTTATCAGTCATCACTAGGTGTGAGATTTCATTTCCTAAGTGTTTAATTTCAAAAATGACACTTAAGCCAGTTTTACCTCTTTTTGTAGCATTTTACATTGTGAAATAGCAGTTTTCGCTACGAAATTTCCTAATAGTTTCGTAATGAAACTGTCAGAAAATTAACTAGCTACGATACGAAAAATAGTTTTCTTGTCTGTATTGTCAAACCTAAGGTGAAGTGTCAGTTCATCACTGGAGGAGTTAGGGTGGGTGTCATTCGAGTCATTCAGGGTTATATCAAAAGTACAAAACCATGGCTGAGGTCATCATTACCGTTTTTAGCATGCATGTGTCATGATGAAGGCATGAGTTGTCATCGAAACCATAAAGCATTAAATAATTGAGTATTTTTGTCATACTTCACTTTTTCTTTGTATGTTATTTGATTTCTGGAGAGCTGCTTCATCGAGCCAAGTAGGTTGCTCGCATTTTCAAAGGTTGCAGGTGTCATTAATCAAGCGAGCCTGAAAAGATATAAAATCACCATGGCTGCAAGGAAGAAGACTAACAAAGGTGGTCACTGCCATAGATATGAGCCCATGGACATGAATTTATTAAATGAATACCCAAATGCCTTGGAGGTATTCATAAGAACAGGTTGTTTGCAATTCTGCCAAAGGCTGCAAGGTTGTCATCTATAGGTTTCTAAATATTTGCTAATATTTTTACTAGAACTGTTGCAAAGGTGGGAATGCTAAACATCACAGTAATACTAGACAACATTTCAGTAGCAAAAAGAATCCCTAGAGAAGGGGAAGAGTGATTTAAAGGCATCAAGTTCACCATGCAGGACTACAAAGAATTCATCAAGCCAGAGCATAGTGAAATTGATCTCACTAATGCTATCCCAGGGAGTTACATGAAAGACAACTTCTCAAATCTGTTGATGATCATTCAAAAGTACTTCACTGGTGAAGGAAAGTTTCACATGGTCTACTCCTACCACCTTAGGCTTCTGCTGCATTTTGTGGGTAAGAGGTCTCTTGACTTTCCCTTTTACTTATATATAAGTCTAACTAAATTATCAGATAAGGTCTAAGTTAAAAAATAAGGAAATGAAACTTATCTCTTTCACCATGGTTTGATTAAGTTGTTGGTGTTATAGGAGTTGAAGAGATTAGGTAGAGATTGGACATCCTTTTTGTTCATGAGTGATTTTGAAGTAGATGTTTTCACTCTTAAAAGAGTTCCCAAACCTAGAGATATTTCATCACCAACAGTGGCAAAGTAGTTAGAACCAGTGAGCATGGAGACAAAGCCTTTATAAAATATTGACACACCTAAAGCTAAACCTGCAAAAAAGAAGCCAATAGTTAGAAAACATGGTAGCAAGAGAGTTACTAGGAGCCAAACAATGGTTAAGGGTAACTTAGAGGACATATTGCATTTAATTGATATTAAAGAAACTCCCATTTTCCAAGCCGAAGATGTTGAAGATGGGGGGAGAAATATAAAGAAAGGAAAAACAACGAAAAAGTTATATTTTGTAGGTGATGATGCTGGTTTCATGTTTCAAGCTAGAAAATCAATGACAAGACATGAAAGAAAGGTCATGGAAAGCAAAAAATAAAATCAGAAGGTCAGTGAAACTACTCAGCCGCCAACAAGCATCATAGATCTCTCCTCACCTATAAAAGAAGAACTGGTCATCAAACAAAAGAAATATAAAGAGAAAATCACTGAAAAATGAGAAGTTGAAACCCTTAAGGAGCAGTTGAAAGAGGCATGCGAAGAGATATCAATATTGAGGAAAGAGGCAAAGAAGCATAGAACTAAAAGGGTTCAGTTTGAAATGAGGAAGATCTAGGAGGATCAAGTCACAAGTGTGTCAAAGACCTTGGAAAATACAGAAAAAATGATAAAGTGGACTCAACCACTAAGAAGAGATCTTAAGCACATCAAAAAGGTAAACCTCCTGTTGCTATCCAAGAATAGGACACTAAAGGACCAAGTCAAATATAGTCAAGAATAATTGGACCTGATTCATGAAGAGTTGGAAAAGAAAGGTTTGAAACTGTGGTAGAAGAGCCTATAGCTCAACTGATCATAAATGAGGAGGAAACACCACAGGAGAAATAAGTTGAGATTGAATATGCTTTAGAGGGTTCATTACATGCATCAAATCAAGATTTTGCCGCTGGAGGTCAGTTTTTGAACACAGTTTTGAAATAGGCAATTTCTAGGTTTTTACATAGTTTCGTAGAATTCCTCAGGCTTAAAGCCAAGAATACGCTACGAAAAAACCTGTAGCAGCCTTTTTTCTTCTAAAGTAAATTTTTGCAGTTTTGAAGGAGGGAGATTCATTGTGGTGATGTGCCATGACTTGATTGACATCATGGAACAACAAAGGATCGAAGTAAATGGATGCAAAAGCTACTTTTCCAACCTTACCAAAATTCGCTATGAAACTGTCATGTTTTCGTAGTGAGCAATTGTTGGAGGTTTTGAGCATCCTAAAAGTAGTTTTTGGCCAGTTGGAGTCCTCCAGCATGTAGAGGGAGCTTATCATCAGATATTTATGACTCGAAGGAGGTGCTATGAAGATAGGTCATCAGTCAAAACAATGTTGAAGATAAGGGCTATCCATTCCTAAAAAACAGGGTCATGCTCCATAAATCTAGGAGGGCTTTAAATATGTAAAGTGGTAATGAAATCTCCTGTGTCTTTCGAGCATGTGATACCTATTTTGTAACCATCATGTAACTATTTTATAGATAGGGTGGAGCAATGTAATAAATAGGAGTTAGAGTCCTATTAGGAGATGGTTTCTTTAAGGTATAGTTGTTAGTTTTCTGTTAGAAGTTATGTATTTCAGTTATGAAAGGTGTCATTGAAGAATTCGATGATCTAGCTATGAAGTAGATCATTGTTGCTGTAAAGGATGTCTATTTAAAGACAAAGCATCGAAGTAG
Source organism: Pinus albicaulis (assembly GCA_034641835.2). Classification (NCBI taxonomy): domain Eukaryota; kingdom Viridiplantae; phylum Streptophyta; class Pinopsida; order Pinales; family Pinaceae; genus Pinus; species Pinus albicaulis. Next base: position 6,049,373 of record MU968359.1, on the reverse strand, counting down.
TAAAGGGTTGGATAAAATTTGCACAAAACTGCTACTTTATGTATTTGACTTATATTAGTAATACAAAGTGACATTCTTCTTGATAGACCTGAGATTCTCATGATGTTTTTGATGTCCTATTGATCTATATCTTTATGTTTTATCACTTGCAGTAGATCTCATCTCTATTACTTATAATTCATAATTTTCTGCTCTAAATTTCTTTAGTGGTGAAATGACTCTGTTTTCCTATGTTTTATGTGTGAGTTGCCTTTGTTAAAGACCTCTATCTACCTCAAATTCCATGTTCAAGAACCTTTGTCAATAAAAATATTGATTTTTTACTCCATAAGCCCAATTTTAGCAAGCCTGCATTCTTTTCAACCTGCATTCATAAAAAACAAGTTACAATTTCCATAGAGTTAGCAATCTAGTACTATTATTATTCAATATCATAAAACCCCCTTGAGAGAGCCCTCTCAAACTGAAGAGGCTAAGATTCAGTTAGAAGTGGTTTGAAACATTAGACTGAGTTGTTTGATAAGCAACCAATCAAGTACAATTTTTTGGTAAAATTTTGGTGCGTCTGCCCAGAGACTGAAGATATAATTTTCCCAAAATTTTGAAGCTGAACTCTTGAAGGTAGCAGGAGCTCAGAATCTATTCGAGGCTGCAACCACCTTGGTGACTCTATTCAAAATTCTCATTTTCAAATGTGGCTTCAAAAGGAATATATATGAGGAGTAATCCTGACCCAAATCCACCTACAATTGGGGATAATGCAAACACAATTTTCATAGGCATTCAAGGAAGCTCTGCACAATCAGTTACTCCATTACACACAAAAGCCTTGTCCTTTGAAGTTTTAAGAAGTCTTGAAGATAAAATGTTTGATGATGAAATTTAGGAAGTCTTGTTTAGGTTTGAAAATGAAAAATAATTGACTGAGATTGTTTTAGACCTACAATGAAGAAGTATTGATACCTCAGCCTTAGTGACCCAAAAAGATAAAGAATATTTCTAGGAGGTAGTCATATCAGATTTATTGTTAGAAAGGGAATATTTATATAAGTTGAAGGAACTAGACCCATTTGAAATCTTGCTAAGAAGAAAATATGGTTTTCCTTTACCTGACTGGAGTTCAACTATAACTGGACTACAGAGACCAGCCACACAAACTCCTAAAAGTGCCTCTTCTTTTACTACTGCTGTCCCTAAAAATATCACAACCCCTGTCATCATGGCTAGAAATGTTCCACCTCCACCTGCTGCTGCACCTGCGAGGTATGCCCCTCTTGTTCTTCTAGCTGTATTTAATGCCCTTCCAAGCAAATATTCTACTAGAATCAAAACTTGGGGTAGTGATGAAGAGACTAAAGTTGAAGAGCATGTAGACCAGTTTAATGACTTCATAGACAGGGAGGAATTTGACCATGAAGATGTCAAAATGAGGCTTTTTGCTCAGAGTTTCACTGGTGAGGTCAGAAAGTGGTTCAAAGAACTTACTCGAGGAAGCCTCCATAATATGAATGAGTTTGAAGATAACTTCTTGAGAAAGTGGGGAAATAGAACAAACCCTGTGCAAGCCCTCACTGAGTACAATAGTTTGAAAAGAGCTGTAGATGAAACTATCCAAAATTTTTCTAAGAGATTTAATAAATTCTACGACTCCATCCCTGCTCATCTTAAGCCTCCACCAGGAGCAGCTCAACTGAGATATGTTGAGACTATTGACTATGAATTTTCTATCCTGCTCAGAGAAAGAGAATTCCCTTCACTAGAAGAATGAAAAAAGATGGTATGAAGGTGGAAGTCGATATGATAGCAGCTAAATGTCCAAGATGGGAAAAACAAAGCTGAAAGAAGAAGATAAGCCTTCCACCTCGGATGACAAATTTGACTCCATGATGAAAAAAATGGAAAACCTAATGGATAGGCTTGCCCTTGGGAATTCTTCTGTAACTCCTTCATGACATGAACCACAATTTATAAATCCTCAATTTAGAAGACCTCAAAATCAACAGAGACCAAGGGAAAATAGAAATCAGCCTAACCCTTAAGTAAGGCCTCCTTTTGAGAAAAATTTATTTGATGAAGAAGACTAGCCTGAGATACTAGAAGACTCCATTCATTGCTTAGATGAAAACATGTCTGGAATTTTTTTGAGTAAAGAAGAACATGATGAGTCTGATCATGATGCAAACAAGTGTGAGGAACCATTTGATTACCTTAAAGGTTATCAACATTCAATCTTTGAGATGTAGAAGCAATAGAACCTCAGAAACAAAAATGTTCCAATTAATGCAAATAAAACACAGCCCAAGAAAGATGCCCCTAAAGCAGACGAGGTTAGGAAATATCCACCACCTCCTCCTCCTGTCACAGAAACTAAGAAAACGACTTATGTTTTCATTTTGGAGAATGAGATTTCCAAAATCAAGATCCCAGTCCCTTTTGGAGAGATTCTTAAGGTGAATGAATACAGAAGTAAAATTGTAAAAATGTTGAATTCCCAACTAGGAGTTGCTGACATCCTTAATGTTCAAGAAGACCATCCAACCATGTATTTTGGACCAAGATTGGAAGATGAGCAAAATGATGAGTTACCTCCTTTCTATGTCAGCCTCAGTATCCATGACATGAAATTACACAATGCCATGTTGGATTCAAGGGCCTCTCATAACCTCATTCCTAAAATGATCATGGAAAGGATGGGATTGGAAATCACTAGGTCATATAAGGATTTGTTTTCTTTTTATTCAAAAAAAGTTCAATGCATTGGATTGATAAAAGATGTTGTTTTTGGTATTACACAAGTCCCTGCCAAGACAGTGGTAATGGAAATTGTGGTAGCAAACATTCCACCAAAGTTTGGCATGTTGTTATCTAGATCTTGGGTAGGAAAGATCAAAGGCACCATGAATATGGACCTAACTTATGCCACTATTCATGTTTTCGGTGAGCAAAGAAGACTATACAGAGAGACAAGGATGACTTATATGGTAAGTAGTAAGGATAAACCTTAGAATTTCCCAATATATGCTATTGAAATTGAATTAGGATCAACTATTCTTTTCAATGAACTAACTGATGAAGCAGAAAATGAAAGGAAAGTAGAATTTCAAAAGGTTGAAAATCAACAAGCAAAAAATCAGGAAATCATTGAAGAGAGGGGGCTGGAGCAGGAATTTGGATCACAACTCCAAAGGATGAAAGTAAGTTCTTTTCTTTCAAACTGAACTTTGATTGCACAAATAATATGGCTGAGAATGAGTCTCCATTTTTGGGTTTAGAAATTTTAAAAAGATTGGGTGCCCAAATAATTTCAGTTTGTGGAGATTCTGACTTGGTTATTAAAAATTTGAAGGTGTATATCAAAAAAAGGATGTGAGAATGAGAGAATACATAAATTTGATCACGGAGATATTAGAGAAATTTCAATAATATTCATTTATTGTGAAGACTAGGGATCAAAACTCAGTATCTAACTCCCTAGCTGTTTCTGCAAGTTTTTTTGTTATTCCTGCGCATTCCACTGAAATATATGAGGTTTAGGTTTGTCATAGGCCTGTTATCCCAGAAAACATAGTTCATTGGCAAGTTTTTGAAGATGAACAACAAGTCAAAAACTTAATAGAATCGAAAGAGGAGTTTGAAATCACACAAGAAGATCAAGAAAACATATTTGCTGAAACTAAGGGTAATTCCGAAGTGTTGTAGCTGAACAATAATTCTATACCCAAAGGTCTCATCCCACTTGAAAAGATTTTTAACCAGAATGATGTGTTTAAATCTACTAGGATACAAGCTGATGATGAAGAGGTAGAGAGTTGTAACCTTGGTACAGTAGCAATGCCAAAAATGATTAAGCTTTCTAAATGTCTTTCTGTAGAGATGAAACATAAATATATTGAGATGATGAAAAGGTTGATAGATGTTTTTGCATGGAGTTATGCTAATTTGAAGAAATATGATCCTACTATTATTTAGCATACCATTCCTATTAAAGAAAATGAAATTACTTTCAAACAGAAGCTGAGGAGGATTAATCCACTTCTCATGCCTCTGATTGAGAAGGAAATTAAGAAGCTCTTTGATGCAAAAATTATTTTCTCAATATGATTCTCAAAATGCCTTTCAAACTTGGTACCAGTAGGGAAAAAGAGTGGAGAAATTACAATCTGCATTAACTTCAGAAACTAGAACAAAGCTTCTCTGAAGGACAATTACCCTCTCCCAAAGATGGACCAAATTCTGTAGAACATTGTTGGTTCCCAAATGATTTCTATGCTGGATGGTTTTTCAGGATACAATTAGATTTTAGTGCACCTAGAAGATCGGGAGAAAACTGCCTTTACCACACCATGGGGGACATTCATGTATGCCAAGGTGCCCTTTGGTCTGATGAATGCAGAAGAGACCTTTCAAAGAGAAATGGACATTGCCTTTGCTGAGTAGAAGGATAAGTTGGTGGTTGTCTATCTGGATGACATAACAGTATTCTCAAGGAGAGAGGAAGACCACTTTAATCATCTAAAGAAAGTTCTGCTGAAGTGTAGAAGGTTTGGTATTTCTCTTAACCCCAATAAGAGTATTTTTTCTTTAACTTTTGGAAAGTTTCTTGGGCACATTATATCTAAATATGGGATAAATATTGATCCAAATATAGTCAATTACATTCAGAAATTAGATCTTCCTAGAAGCATGAAGGAAATCAAGTCTTTCCTTGGAAGAGTGAATTTTGTGAGAAGGTTTATTCCCAATTTTGCTGAGATTGTCAAAGACACAACAAAGATGCTAAATAAAGGAGCTGACATTAAATGGACAATGGAAGCAAATAAGTCATTTGAGGAAATCAAGAAGGCACTCACTCAAGCCCAAGTGTTGATTATCCCAGATTTTTCTAAGGAATTTCTGGTTTTTACCTTTGCATAAGAAAACACAATTGTTGGAATTTTGTTGCAGAAACGACGACAAGGTACAGAGCAGCCCATTTCATTCTTTAGCAAGACCCTTGTTAACACAGAGTTGAAGTATAATATCCTAGAGAAACAGGAATATGCTTTGGTCAAAGCCATCAAAGACTTCATGATTTATATTATGCATTCTCATGTTATAGCATTTGTGCCAAATGTTGTAGTGAAGGTGTTACACAGTAATTTGTCACCGTCCCTGCAATTCCCATATCGCCCATTGGAGGGTCGTTTAGTGACCAATAATCAGTCCATTGGCGCTCTGTCCATATCGCCCATTGGCGCTCAGTCCATATCGCCCATTGGCGCTCTGTCCCATTTAAGCACCTGCGCCAATATTCTTTTGGAAAGTTTTTTAAAAAAAGAGGCGAAGTTTCGATTACAAAAACTTCATGGATGAGTCATCAGGAGTGGTTTCAACTGAATAACCACAGCCTTCCTCCTTTTGCCTCTTGTTTCCACCTTATGGGGAACCTCCCAAGGGATAAGGCCTCCCTTCCACTATTGTAGGGATCCCAACCTCCTCCTCTCCTCTATAAATATAGCCTTCATCCATTGATGAAGGGGCTGAATGGTTGAATCTTCAAGTTCCCAAGAGCCATCAGAGCCTTATGCTGCAAGAGCCTTGATTCATTCCCTTAAGGCCAAATCCAAGCAAGGAGATTATTTTCGAGACATCCGAAGAGAGAGGTTTGTCCCATCCCCGACAGGCTTCTTCGAGTCATGTTCTGCTGGCGACCCTCCGAAGAAGGATTCGGCGTCAGGGCTATGGTTGTATTCTTCTTTGATTGATTAATAATAAGCGACTATTGGTTATGGTTCCACTCTTGTTGTTTATTATTATAATGAGTTATGTCTTCTCTGACTGACATATAGTTGCATATACTGTATTTTACGCTTGCATTTATTTTGTTTCTTGCGTGTGCAGGTGTCCGGTCACGGAGATCGTGAGGATCGTGATCTGCCAGAGCTAAGGAACGGGAGCGCTAATTTCTCTACAAGCAACAACATTAGATTCCAGGCAAGCCTTCATCACTAGTTGGTTTATTTGCAATTAGGAACCTACACTATAGCGTGTGACGATTGTTGCTAGACCCGGTCTGGGCTAGTAGGGATCGCCTCTATCCGCAGAGGGGATTTACCTCCACAACAGAAGGAGATCTTGACTCACGATGATCCTGATGGTAAGAGAGAGAAGTGGATGGATAACTTGCTAGAGTATGATATAGAAATTAGACATACAAAAATGGTGAAATGTCAATGGCTAGCAAATCTGATGGCATAGTCCAATTTTGACTGTCTTGATATGAATTTAATTACAAAGATTTCAAAATTATCAGATGAAGATGAAGACCTGATTCCCATTGAAGAGAAGTAAATTCTGTCTGAGTGGTATAGAGACATTGTCTTTGTCTTACATCATCATAGAGCTCCTACTAAATTGACAATATCTAAAGCAAGGTTTGTGAAGCTGAAATCTCTGAGGTATTGCATCATAGATAAAAATCTGTATTGGAAAGATACCGGTGGTATTACTTTGAATTGTTTGATGGAAGAGGAAGATGAAAAAATAATTGAGGAGTTTCTTAAAGGATATTGTGGAGGTCATCACTATTGGAAGGCCACAACAAAAAATATTCTCAGAGTAGGGTACTACTGGCCTACCATGTTCAAAGATGTTTACAAGAAGATAGCTGCCTACCATGAATGTCAGATTTTTTATGGTAAGAAAAATCTTGTTCCTTTACCCTTGATGCCTATTTATGTTGAGGTGCCATTCCAGCAGTGGGGGATAGATTTTATTGGTGAGATTCATCCATCATCTTCAGGGTAGCATCGCTGGATCGTGACAACAATTGATTATTTTACCAAGTGGATTGAAGCAATCCCAACTAGGCAAGCAAATGATTCAGTCATCATTTCATTATTAGAGAATACCATATTTTCAAGGTTTGGATGTCCTATGAAGATCAGCACTGAAAATTCACAAGCTTTCAAATCCAAGAGGTTGACCAGTTTTTTTCATCAATATCACATTACACCTGGACACTCTACTGCTTACTATCCACAAGCTAATGGTATTGTTGAATATTATAATTAAAGCATTGTGAGAATTATTAAGAAGGTGTTGCAGGAAAATAAAAATTCATGGCAGTTGAAGCTGAAGTATGGTTTGTGGGTTGATAGAGTGTGTACAAAAATGTCAATTGGTACTTCACCTTATGAGTTGGTGTATGGAGCTGAAGCCATTTTTCCTACATCCTTGGGAATTCCTGTTATGAAGCTGCTACAAGGATTAGGGGAGGAACCAAATGCTATTCAGAGGTGAATAAACTAGTTAATAGATTTCTAAGAAAAAAAGGAGGAAGTATATAACAACAATCATCAATCTCAAAACATAATGAAGAAGACATTTGACAGGAAGGCTAAAGAGGAAAGATTTTAGATTCAAGATGTGGTATTGAAGTGGGAGGCCAAAATTGAAGAAAAGGGGAAACATGGTAAGTTTGAGAATATCTGGAAAGGTCAATTCATATTAGCTACATTCCATGGAAACAACACTTACCTACTACAGGAGATGGTTGGACAACCTTGTGTGGGAGGGTTTGTCAATGACAGGTTTTTGAAGCACTATTCCTCTTAAGTTCTACTGAGTTTTCACTCCATTGTATATATTCCATTTTGTTATGATTTTCTGCTAATAAATACAAGTTGATCATCAAGATTCAGCCCGAGGTGAAGGCCATTAGAGTTTGAAGAAAGCTTGGAAAATTTCAGAGTTTTTATTTTCAAAAAAGATGGATGGCACTGGAACTACAGGTTCTTTGGTGTACCACAAGGGAAAACCATCCTAAGTGGATCCATTTTTATCACTCATAAAATGTAAAACATTACTTGACATGGTAATATATTTCACTTCTCAAAAGGATAAGGTCTCCTTAAGCCTTTTTCCAAATTGGTATAGGAAAATTTTATTTTTACATGTTTAAACCTAATCCTAAAGTTCAAGGTCACCCCCATTTAGGTCATATCATGTCTTATATGTCATCATTAGGTGTCATATTTAATTTCCCAAGTGTTTAATTTCAAAAAGGACACTTAATCGATTTTCACCTCTTTTCGTAGTGTTTTACATTGTGAAATAGCAGTTTTCGCTATGAACTACCTAATAGTTTCGTAGAGAAACTGTCAGAAAATGAACTATCTACGCTACAAAAATTAATTTTCCTGTCTGTATTGTCAAACCTGAGGTGAAGTGTCAGTTCATCATTGGAGGAGTTAGGGTGGATGTCATTCAAGTCGGTTAGGGTTATTTCAAAAGTACAAAGTCCTGGTTGAGGTCATCATTATTGTTTTTAGCATGCATCTGTCATGATGAAGGCATGAGTTATCATCAAAGCCATAAAAAATTACCCAATTGAGTATTTTTGTCATACTCCACTTTGTCTTTGCATGTTATTTTATTTCTGGAGAGCTACTTCATCGAGCCAAGCGGGTTGCTAGCATTTTAAAAGGTTGCAGGTGTCATTAATCAAGCGAGCCTGAGAAGATATAAAATCACCATGGTTGCAAGGAAGAAGACTAACAAAGGTGGTCATTACCATAGGTATGAGCCCATGGACATGAATTTTTTAAATGAATACCCAATAGCCTTGGAGGTATCCAAAAGAATAGGTTGTTTGCAATTCTGCCAAATGTCGCAGGGTTGTCATCTACAGGTTTCTAAGGACTTTGCTAATAGTTTCATTGGAAATCCTTCAAAGGTGGGATTCTAAACATCACAGTAACACCAAAAATATTTCAGCAGCAACAGGAATCCCTAGAGGAGGTGAATAGTGGTTTAAAGGCATCAAGTTCACCATGTAGTACTGCAAATAATTCATCAAGCCAGAGCATAGTGAAATTGATCTCACAAATTCTATCCCAAGGAGTTACATGAAATACAACTTCTCAAAGTTGTTGATGATCATTCAAAGTACTTCAGCTATGAAGGAATGTTTCACATCATATACTCCTACCACCTTAGGCTTCTCCTGCATTTTGTGGGTAAGAGGTCTCTTGACTTGCCCTTTTACTTATACATAAGTCTAACTAAAATGTCAGATAAGGTCCAAGTTAAAAAATAAGGAAATGAAAATTCTCTCTTTCACCATGGTTTGATTAATTTTTTGCTGTTAGAGGAGTTGAAGAGATTAGGTAGATGTTGGAAATCCTTTCTGTTCATGAGTGGTTTTGAAGTAGATGTTGTCACTCCTAAAAGAGTTCCCAAACCTAGACATATTTCATCACCAACAGTGGCAAAGTAGTTAGAACCAGTGAGCATGGAGACAAAGCCTTTGCAGAAGATTGACACACCCAAAGCTACACCTACAAAACAAAAGCCAACAATTAGAAAACATGATAGCAAGAGAGTTTCTAGGAGCCAAAACGTGGTTAAGGGTAACTTAGAGACATCTTGCATGCAATTGATATTGAAGAAACTCCCATTTTCCAAGTTGAAGATGTTGAAGATGGGGGAAGAAACCTAAATAAAGGAAAAACAACTAAAAAGTTAGAGTTTGTAGGTGATGATGCTGGTTTCATGTTTCAAGCTAGAAAACTAATGAAAATACATGCAAGAAAGGTCATGGAAAGCAACAAAGAAGCTCAAACGGTCAATGAAACTACTTAGCCACCACCAAGCATCATAGATCTATCCTCACCTGAAAAATAATAACTAGTAATCAAACAAAAGAAAGGTAAAGAGAAAATCATTAAAAAATTAGAATTTGAAACCGTTAAGGAGTAGTTGAAAGAGGCAGGTGAAGAGATATTAGTCTTGAGGAAAGAGGCAAAGAAGCATGGATATGAATGTTAATCTAGGTTGTCATTGATGTCAATAGTTGATGTCAGTGGCTGGGATGGCAAATATTCTTGAAGATGCTAGAGGATGATTTCAATGGAAGACTACCATATCATTGCACTTGATGAAGGACTAGAAGACATACACATGATTACATGTCCTACCTCTGATAATTTGATGATTACATGACAAATCTCCAATGATGTGAAGCTTGATGTCCTAATGATGAAGACTACATAATGATGCTCCATTTGATTGATGAAATATCTCTGCACTATATTAAAGACAGCTGACCTATTGACCCTATATTGAAGAAGGAAAGCACATGATGATGGTGATACTATGTTGAAGAAGGCTAGGACATGATTATGAAGACAATCAATGGAGAAATCAAACCATGAAGAAGCCCTACACTCAAAGGCATTCTTCTCTGCCTCCACCTTTGCACTAATAAATGAACAGGCACATTAAGAACTACTATTCGTGAAGAAAATAAGCAACTTCTCAGGGGGAGTAATCAGGCACTCCATTTGCCATTGATGTTAAAGGGGGAGAGAACGTTGAAAGGGAAATAATATTTCCATCAATGACAAAGGGGGAGATTGTTAATCTAGGTTGTCATTGATGTCAATAGTTGATGTCAGTGGCTAGGATGGAAAATATTCTTGAATATTCCGTAGGATTATTACAATGGAAGACTAGCATATCACTGCACTTGTTGAAGGACTAGAAGACATACACATGATTACGTGTCCTACCTTCGATAATTTGATGATGACATGACAAATATCCAATGATGTGAAGCTTGATGTCCTAATGATGAAGTCTACATAATGATGCTCCATTTGATTGATGAAATATCTCTACACTATCTTAAGGACAACTGACCTAGTGACCCTATATTGAAGAAGGAAAGGACATGATTATGGTGATCCTATGTTGAAGAAGGCTAAGACATGATTATGAAGACAATCAACGAAGAAATCAAACCATGAAGAAGCCCTACACTCAAAGGCATTCTGCTATGCCTCCATCTTTGCACTAATAAATGAACAGACACATTAAATTTTTTTTTACCATCTTAGAAGCAGCATCTCATTATGAAACCTTCACCATCCTATAGAGCATAATTTTATCTTTCCAACAAGCTCTTACACGTCCCAAAAATCCCAACGGTTGATGAGATATTGAATTTTTAAGTTAAGAAAAATTAATTTTGAGCCAACTTGTGCTAGCCTACTCATGTCGGCCCTTCACCCAACAATCACATCTTTTAGTGAGGATAGACTACTATAAATATGTGGCTAAGATACTCAAATTTCTACAGAACAAAGAACTTGGATTCTTCTAAAGTTTTGGTGAAAAATCACAGAGAAGAGGAACTATGTTAGATTTGAAACCGAGGAGGATTTTTTGGAGAAATATTTTCTTGGTTTAAAATTTGAATTAATCATATATATAGTTCAGACTTGTTTTAGATTATAGGCAAGTGTAAAAGTTCGGAAATTTTACCTGTGGAATTGTTGTGATCAAACTTGGATCTGTGGTTAAGAAACCAGCACACAATAGTGGAGAACATGGACAACAGCCACCTGTGATAGAAACCAGTGAAAAGTTGACTCGGAATTACAGACTTATACAAGCTCAGAATGTTATGGCATGATTGCAGATTTATATACCTTGGACTTGCTAAAAAAGCTACAAAATTGTGTTCATCTAAGGTGGCTCGGATCTATATGTGGCAGCTTAGATTTAAGGCATTACATCTAGCTGTGGAGATTGAACGACAATCCTATAGCTGCATTTTAGACAGAATAGTAGTGGATTTTGTGCACACCTATGGTAATTAAGTTGTGTCTTGGACAACTACCTGGAGGCTGGAGCTGTAACATATCTCCAATTTGAACAGTCACCATAGAGGCTCAGATTTGGACTTAAGAAATTGTTAAATTGTCTTATGCCCAGACCTTTAGTTCTGTGGATTAGTGTGACTTTCACCACGAACCTATGGGACAGTCACAGTTGAAGAGAACTTGGACTTATTTCAAGTTTGGTATCTACCTTATAAAGAAGCTTGTGATAATCCTTTGGAAACATAGTTGTTAGACTCATTAATTTCCTAAGAACAAGATGTTGCTGAATTGCAAGGACATGTGACACACAAGAAGTTCAGATTTGTGGAAAAAAAATTGTGGTGTAAAAGGTTCAGTGATTGAGAGCAGTCTATTGAGCATCTCTAAAATATTGTTTGGAGCTCATCTTTGAGTAGCATATCTGAAGTGTTTTTCGAAGAAATATTTGAAAAATCTTAAAGTAGGTGTAGAGCTTAGTGAAGTTCATTGTAGACACCTTGAAGAATTTGTGGAGACCTTGTTTGAAGTCTTTGTGAAGTGATCTTGAAGAAGATCCCAGATTGGAGTGTTCTTGTTGAGTAGCCTTGCCTGACCTTGGAGACATTGTTGAAGACATTTTGGTGAGTTTTCATGAAGGTAACATTGAAGGCCATGATGCATCATGGATGACATCATGAGGTGACCTTGGAGAAATCGTTTGGGTGATATGAAGAGAAGTGGAGACACATTCATGAGAAGACAAGTGTTTTCATTGATGACGTGATGTGGAGTATAAGTGAGGAGATAGTTGAAGATTTACATGGCTCATTGAATAAGACTTTGGGAGCTGTGAAGAATAACCAAAAATATTTTGATGAAGTGAAATTGAGGGTTGGAGCCCAAGAGGTTGGAGCCTCATAGAGACAAGGTCGGTGTCTTGGAAGATAGGGTTGGAGCCCTATAGGATTGGAGTCCGCAAGAAACCATGTCGTAGCCTGTACCATAGATAGGGTTGGAGCCCTAGAGGTTTGTGCCTCAAATTGACAAGGTTGGAGCCTTGGGAAGTCCATGTCAGTGCTTGGCATAATACATGTTGGAGCTTGGGGGATTGAAGATTGGTGTCTTTATATAGGGTTGGAGCCCTACACAAATATTGTACTTAATTTATGAATATTAATAAAAGAATTTATTCTTATTGTTCATTTGTGTTCTAAATATAAGTGATCTAATTGGTAGAAATAAAAATTGGAAAGAAATACTGATTCACCCCCCTCTCAGTCTTTCCAATAATGAAAGGGTTCAGTTTGAACAAATGAGGAAGATTTGGGAGGATTAAGTGACAAGTGTCTCAAAGACCTTGGACTATACCGAAAAACCGATAAAGTGGACTTGACCACTAAGAAGAAAGGTTAAGGACATCAAAAACGTAAAAATTTAGTTGCAATCCAAGAATAGGACACTAAAGGACCAAGTCAAAGATCTTCAAGAATAATTGGATCCGATTCATGAAGAGCTAGAAAACAAAGGTTTGAAAATGATTGTGGTACAAGATCCCATAGCTCAACTGATCATAAATGAGAAGGAGACACCACAGGAGAAATAAGTTGAGATTGAATATGCCTTAGAAGGTTTATTATATGCAGAAAATCAAGATTTTACAGCTAGAGGTCATGTTTTGAAGACATTTTTGAAATAGGCAATTTCTGGGGTTTTACACAATTTTGTAGCATTCCTCAGGCTTAAAGCTAGGAATACGCTACGAAAAAACCTGTAGCAACATTTTTTCTTCTAAAGTCAGTTTTTTCTGTTTTCAAGGAGGGAGATTCATGGTGGTGATGTGTCATGACTTGATTGACATCATGGCACAAAAAAGGAGTGAAGTAAATGGATTTAAAAGCTACTTCTCCAACTCTACCAAAACTCACTACGAAACTATCCTATTTTCATAGCGAGAAATTGTTGGAGGTTTTGAGCATCCTAAAAGAAATTTTTGGCCAGTTGGAGTCCTCCATCATGTCAAGGGAACTTATCACCAGATATTTATGACTCGAAGGAGGTTTTATGAAGATAGGTTATCAGTTAAAATAATGTTGAAGATAAGGGCTATCCATTCCTTAGAAACAGGGTCATGCTCCATAAATCTAGGAGGGTTTTAAATATGTAAACTGGTAATGAACTCTGTCATGTGTCTTTCAAGCATGTGATACTTATTTCGTAACCATCATGTAACTGTTTTATAGATAGGGTAGAGAAATGTAATAAATAGGAGTTAGAGTCCTATTAGGAGATGGTTTCTTTAAGGTATAGCTGTTAGTTTTCTGTTAGAAGTTATGTATTTCAGTTATTAAAGGTCTCATAGGAGAATTTGAAGATGTAGCTATCAGGAAAATCATCCTTGTTGTAAATAATGTCTATTTAAAGACAACATTGAAGTAGTAAAGGGTTGGAAAACATTTTCACCAAACTGTTGCTTTATGTATTTGATTATATTAGTAATACAAAGTGACATTCTTCTTGACAGACCTGATATTCTCATGAGGTTTTTGATGTCCTATTGATCTATATCTTTATGTTTATCACTTGCAGTAGATCTCATCTCTATTACTTAGTATTCATAATTTCATGCTCAGACTTCCTTTAGTGATGAAATGACTATGTTTTCCTATGTTTTATGTGTGAGTTGCCTCTATTTTTGACCTCTATCTGCCTCAGCTTCCATGTTGAAGAAATTTTGTCACTTGAAATACTGATTGTTGACTCCATAAGCCCAATGTAGCAAGGCTTCATTCTTTTCATCTTGCAATCATAAAAAACAAGTTACAATTTCCATAGAGTTATCCATCTAGTACTATTTTTATTCAATATCATAAAACCCCCTTTAGAGAGACCTGTCAAACTGAAGAGGCTAAGCTTTAGTTAGAAGTGGTTTAAAATAGTCACACTAAGTTATTTGATAAGTAGCCAGTCAAGTACAATTTTCTGATAACAATAGCATTGATATGACTTATCTTTCTTGCCACAAGTTTTTCTTCTGATTTAAGAGGGATTTTATGCTCCATTTTGATTGTGGCATATGTCTTCAAATCACTATAATACCAAGAATTTTTTTTTTCATATTGCTTCAACAACTTGACATATTTAGTTCTAGTTTATTGAGGAAGAAATTTAGAAACTCTAACATATTTAGGCTGATTTTCAGTAAAAATGTTGCAATCAACTATAATTTCTCCATCCATTTTGCTATTAGGCTTTCAAAAGACATTATTATTATCAAAAAACCTCTCTAAATGAACCAAGGCTTTAGGAATGAAGTTTGTTTTTAGATCAATAATGTATTTTCCATCCAAAGTCTTTTTGAATGACTTTTTGTTCTGACTTTTAGCTATGTCTTGTTCATTGTCAATTTGAATGTCTGAAAACTCCTCTACACATTCTAGTAATTTTTGAATTTCTTTATAATCATCAAACACTTTCTAGTATTTGATATTGTCATGGATGGGAGGTATATTTTTAATAAGAACAACATAGGTTTCTTTGACTTCAAGAGGGACCTTAAAATTACTATAAACAATGGCCAATGAATTTGCGATTTCATTTTCTTCCCTGGAAACAAAATTCAAATTGAATTTTGAAAAATAATTTTCAATCAAATCCCAAACTCCATTTCTATAACTCTAAAATTTTGAATTTTTTACTTGATAATTATTTTTCACCTGTTGTACCACCAACTCTGAATCACCAAAAATGATCAACTTCTCTCCTCCCAAATATTATGTTTCCTTCATTCCCAGAATCAGTGCTTCATATTTAGCAGTGTTATTTGTAGTGAAAAATTGTAATTTATATGATAAATTCACTACCCGTTGAGTAGGAGAAATAAGAACTATACCAGCCCCTGATCTTTCTCTTGATGAGGCTCCATAAAAATACAATTTCTAGATCTGTCCTACTTTTGAATCCTGCTCTTTTGAGATTATTAGTTGTTTTTTTCTTCTAATTTTAGGCTGAAAAATTACTGTCATCAGAATCAAGGTGTAAAATATATGATCCTAACTCTTTCTCCTTTTCATATATAGGATGATTTGAGGGATTTTGCTGATCACTTATGATATAATCCATCTGTGTTTCTCTATACAACCTCCTAAATTCTCCTCCAAAGACTGGGATAGTGGCATATGTAATATCCATTTGAAGAGTGCCTCCCAGCTTTTTGGACCAAGATCTGGAAAGAAGCATTCCAAATCTTGATTGTATATCAACAACCACTATGTACATCACTAGACTTTTCATAGGAAGCTATGTAAGAGAAATTACTAAGTATTTGATCACTCCTAAACACTTAACCCTTTTGGAGTCAAAAGTGTAGAGTTCATGGTATTTTGTAGTGATTTCTAGTCCCAATTCGTCCATCACTTTCTTAGGCATCAGATTTTGAGAGGCCCCAAAATCTCATAGACAATTTTGACACAATTTTTTATGAATGTTGAGTGAAAGATAAAAAGATGGAGAATTATCATCATTCTTATCTTGGACATGGCTGCCTAAAAATATAGTAGGATGTTCATCTTCAAGGTTGATAGAATCAGGAGAAAGAGATGGATGTAATAGACTTTTGAATGAATCTCTGTAGGCTATATTTTTCAACAATTATAGGAGTGGGACCAGAATCTTGATTGTATTCAATTATAACTTGAAACTGAAATTAAATGGAGTCAAATATTTATTTTTTGCAACTATTTTTATGATTGGGGCAAGTTTAGGTGATGGAGGAACATCATTAACCTTTGATTTTTGTTTGGAAACAATTTTTTCAACATCTTGTTTTTGTTTAGTCTGTTGGACAACACCTTTTGACCTCAAAGGATAATTTTTTATCTGATTTTCAAGCTACTTTTTCTCATTTTGAACATGAATATGAGCCTCCTGATCATCTGAAATTAGATTTATCCTAGATTAATCTTCATATTCTTGTAAAGTCAAAAAATTTGAATGTGATGTCTCCCTAACAAGATTTATATCTTCATCTTCCTCATCTTCCTCTTGCTGATTCTCTTCAGCAAAATTATTCAGTGGAGGTTGTTAGGCCTGTGTAATTTAGTAGAGTGGGAAGACTAAATGTTACAGAGACTACATCAAAAACCACTTTGGAATTCTAGGATCTAGCCCTCCTGAATCCAGAGAGGGATCTCTCTATAAGTGCAAAGATTGATTTATATTTTAAGGTTCTAGGTATGATATTAGGCTAGTTATTAAGAACAGGGGATTTTTGTTTGTTTGGTTGGTCAGGTGTGATCTTTAATTGGATGGAATATCACAAAATGAAAGAGTTCAAAAGAGGTGAATATGCAAGTATATTGAGAAGTGTTCAGCAGATAGGATTAGTGTGAAAATAGCTTTAAAACATTGGGCAATGGAGTCACAAAAGGTTTTAATTGTGCAACAATTTCAAAAGTGGTCCAAGGGGCAAGTCATCTATATCAAAATATCCTTTAGATTAAATGATGGAATGGAACATTAAAAATATTTAGAAGGTGGAAAAATTCAATAATTTCAACAAGCATTTATCAACTTTCCATACAATAAAAGCCTTTTTAAGAAATTGTTTGAAACCAACCAAACACAGGGCTAACCATAAAATTCCTTGGAAAAGCTTGTATTAAAGCTAACTTATTAGATAAAAAATACAATAATCCACATGACTATTTTCAGAAGGGATGAAACAGATAAGAAAAAAAAGTGCAGGTTAAGATCAAGCTAGATGCATTAAAATCAAAGCCTGCTTTAGCATACTCTTAGGGAAACCTTCAAAACCACCTTTGGAGAAAGAACTAGAAGATAGGGCAAACCATAAACGTTTCTAGTTTAACTCTACTTAGCATGTATTGAAAATATCATTCAAGAAATTCCTTTCAAGTTTTGCACATCAATACATGGAATAGCCAACATTCTTTGATAATGTTTACACTTAACTTAAGTCATTCTTAAATACACAATTGGATGAAAACATACAAATAAATCTTATCAGTCAAAGTAGGGTACTTTTAACAGTAATTCCTAGCTCTATGCTTGCTTCTCTTTATCATATAAGAGTGAACAAAATGGCATACATGAAAGGAAAACAAATAACACTAAGAGGTACTTCACCAATGATATAGACCATGATCCCAAAAATCAGCTTGTATATTGATTGTCAATCTAGTTACATACTTCAAGTCCAATGTTTCATCATAGCAACAACTTCTCTTCTCAGCCTTCTTCTTCAATAACTTAACAAAGCTTCAGAGATTCATAATTTATTTACATTCAAAAATGATTCGAATACAACAACTATTACATCAGAAATCCAATAACCAACCCTTTACAATGTGCTCCTCAAGGAGATTTTATAAGGAAATGAGGAGGTGGAAGAGTTTCTAGGGTTCAAGTATCATTAATTCCATAGTAAATGCAATTACTTGCCTTGAAAACCATGCAGGGCATAAGGCAGGAATGCATTCTATCTAAAACTCTGTCTCATAACTCTGTTTCCAGTTTTTTAGGCTTAGTGGATGAGAAGATTGAATTTAAGGCTCTTTCTTATCCTTTAAAACAACTTCGATGACAGTATAAAAAATGTTATTTAGTTTGAAATAACTGTTCAGCTGTCTTTAGGAAAATATCTTCTAACTGGGTAATTACTATGCCTTCTGTTGATTTATGAAAGCTGCAGGTGGCTCTTTGGTAGCTGAAGAGGATTCAATTAGCCTTTGATGTGGCAGTGGAGGCCTTTCAGACTGATAGATCTCCTTGTTTTTTCCTTAGAACACCTTTAATCTACTTTACTCGGTGTTTTTAGGCCTAATTAGGCCTTGATCTTCATTTCTGGTATTTTATTCCTTGCTGACTGTCGATTAGGCCTTTGATTCTCGAATTGGTGCCTTGATCCTTTTAAGTTCTGTTTAAAATCATTATTCTTCACTTATGCACTGATATTCACCTTTGACACTGATACTTTTTATATAATTTATGTTTACTGTGTTTTTCTGTGTTGCAGGCGCGCAGAAGGTTTCAAGACATCACCAATGCTGATGAGGCACAGGTAAAATCATAGTTTCAAACCTTGTAGATCCCCTTTCTATGTGAATAATGGCCTGTGGATCGTCATCCCTGGCCTTAAAATTACTTTAAAACTATGGAAGAAACCTTTGTAACCTGCAAAAAACAAACAAAATTTAAGAAAATCCCATGAAAAATAGGTTAAGGCTACTTTGGGTGGTTTGGCAGTGAGGTTAATTCGGAGCCGTCGGATTAGAATATCCAACGGCCGAGATCATTTGGTGAAACCATTTGGGAGAGTGATGAAGGGGAAAAAACTTGGGGTTGCAATGTAATATGGACCGTTGGATTAAAACAATCGACGACCGAGATCGTTTGATGGAGCATTTGGGACAAAAGGTGAAGGGAAAATGACTTGGGGTTGTAATACAATGAGAGCCGTTCGATATTAACAATCAATGGCCAAGATTAAAAGTGAAATAGCACTGCGGAGGGTAGGTGGTTTGGCAGAAAACCATTAGTGGTTTTCGCCCGACACTGAGGGGGGTGGGCGGTATTCACAAAAATAACGCGATAGATTACGTCGCTTGGCATCTGTCTTTTGAATACTGCCCATTTCGCATTTTTTTCAGGATTAAACTGTAGGCGCAAAAAAAATGCGAAACACAATTCTGGCCATCGGATGAGGGGCAACCGATCCAAAGGTGCAGATCGCATGCGATGGAGAAATTGCGGGGTTAAGAAATAAGGCGAGCCCACGTTTATTTTGTCGTGTAGTGGGAGGGTCTGTTGGTTTATCGAGTTTTATCCCGATCGTTCGTTCTAATAAATGGACAAACAAGATTTGATCAAGGAGGAAGATATTTTGAACGGGAGAAATGGTAAGGCTGGGGATCGGGTGGAAAGATAAGACTTGATGGCCGTTGATCTGGATAGATCAATGGTCCACATTCATTTTGATTCTTAACTGTCGAGAATTGAAAAATAAACCAAGGGAAAGGTTTAACATAGGAGTTTATGCTTTGGCGAGGTCCATGGTAATACATGATTTTTGTCGTGTAGAGGATCAATGGTGAGATCGGGTGGCCCAGGGCCGTTGATTTGCAATGATCAAAATTCTACATTTGCCTTCACCTTTAAACGACAGGATAATGAAAAACAAAGGAAAGTCGGGTTTGGGAAAGGGTTTAAAGCCCTTTAGCGCTCGGTTGCGGGGCTTAAGGTCTTATGAGGCAGAGGGTTTAAAGGTAATAAGCCCTAAGGGGCTTAATAATTTTGAAAGTGCAAAAGGGTGTTTTTTGACCAAAAAAAGCTATTTTTGAGAGCAAATGGGGGTTCCGATAGGTAAAAGGAGGCATCTTTAAACCAAATTAAAGGGGAATATAAGGTTCAAAGGGGGAGTTTGATGATTTTGAAGGTTAAATGAAGGCTTATGGAGGGATTTTATGAAGGAAATGAGAATGAAAATGTGATTTATTTATGAGTAAAGGAGGAGTGAAAATGATGGGAAAATGGGGTTTTAAGTAGTCTTTCTCTTGGAAAACCACTGGTTCTTTAGGATAAAGAGGGAAACAGCAGTGAAGATTAACTCAAAGGGCAAAGACTTTCATAAGACTTCAAGAACTCACAATTTGGTCATGAAATTGTTTCGTGAAGGCTAGAAAAAGATTTAGCCACCATTTGGTATGACAAATTTTTATAGGTGGCTAACAGTGGCTCCACATGGGGATGGCATCTTCTTGAAGATGTCAAGAGTCTTCAGTGATTGATATCTGACTTTTTAGTAAACCAGTGCCTTATCCATTGGGCAGCAACCTTTCATTTATTTTGCTAATCTTCTTTGATTTGATGATTTCTGCAGCAATTTGAAACAATGGAATTCTACCAAAACAATATGTCTACCTACCCAATCCAAATGATCCTAACATTTTTTATTCTTTCAGAGTGCATTTGGATTGGAAAACTCTTTTCATAAAAAAATTATTCTTTTGAAAAACAGGGAACTAATCTAAGTCTAACCTTATTCCTCCATGAATTCAGTTTAAACAGTTGAGTTCATAAATTTCTCTACCTAACTGCTATCTGTCAGGATTAGGCTGTCTGACAGATTCTTATTCTCTAAATTCTAAGACAGAAAATTTAAAAACACTCAAGCCAATATTAAGAAATTGACTGCATAAACAAGCTGCACATAGACTAAAATTGCAGTAAAGTAAAGCAAAATGGTGAAGGCTTAAGATCTGAAAACTAAAATATCCTTCATTATTTCTTCAGCTCTATTTTTAGGCTTGTTTGAGCTATTTTTCTTTCTCATCTAGTTCAAGTTTTGAGCATATTGGAACCAGTTCTTCATCAATCTCAAAGGTTCAGGATTTTGGCTAGTTTGAACCTTTGTTTTTCTATCCTAATCTACCCTACTGATAAGCTAAGATTAAACTGTTTGGCTAATCTAATTCACTAACCTATCAGCAGTAAATTGAAAAGCTAATTAGTCATGATTAGGTTGTATGACTAACTAGAAGTGTGTTTTTAGGAGTGGCATTTGAGCTTGTACAATTTTAGACTTTGTCTCTTTTTTGGTATGGGGCTGTACCTTTTTGTTTTTACAATCTGCCCTCTTTTCTTTTCTATTTTTTTTTGTATTTTTTTCTTTTTCTAGCTTTGAATACAATGTTCAGACAATGGTAATTTACAATGTAAAGTGAAAATCTTTGACACTCATGACTCTTGAAAGAAGGAGTGCTTGAGCATCTTGCCATTGATAGGACCTCCAAAGAGTTCAGTTCCATTCAATTCCTGCAAGAAATAAGCATTGTTACCAACAGTTGAATGAATGAGATAAGGGTCTAGCCATAAGTTATCAAATTTTCCATGTTTGCCCTTATCTTCTCTCTTGGAATCCCACTTCAAAAATTTATCTCCAATGCTGAATCACTTGCTTTGGTTCTTTTATCAAACAACTTCTTGATGTTTTCTTGCTTGTGTAATGCTCTGTTGTAGACCTCCTCTCTGGTTTGTGGAAGGTGTATAGTCTGATTTATTCTTCTTTTCATATCATTTTCTTCAGACTGCACTTCTTGGATTAGCTTCATGACTGGCACTCCTAGACTGGTTGGAAAAATTGCATATGCTCCATAAACTAGCTGATAGGGTGACATTCCAATGGATTTCTTAAGTGTTAATCTATCAGGCCATAGTGCATGTACTAGCTTTGTGTGCCATGATTTCTTATTTTCTTCCAACAAATTCTTGATTATATTCACCAAACTCTTGTTTGAGGATTCTGCTAACCCATTACCTTGAGGGTAATAAGCAATAGAATGGCCCAATGTAATTTTATATTTGTGATAGAATTCATACATATTTTTGGATCCAAATGAAATAGCATTGTCAGTGATAATCTTCCTAGGACAGCCAAATCTATAGAGGATATGATTTTCAAGGAATTTTATGATGACAGAGTCATTGGATTGTCTAAAAGGGATGACTTCTATCCATTTGATAAAGTAGTCTGTTGCAGTGAGGATCCATTTATGTTGGGCAGATGAGGCTGGATGGATTTCCCCAATGAAGTCTAGACCCCACCGCTGAAAAGGAGCTTCAATAGTGATTGGTTGCAAAGGTAAAGGAATAAATTTTCTTTTGCCTTCAAAGAGTTGGCATTTGTGACGACAATAATCATTTTATGGACATCTTGAAAGAGGGTGGGCCAGTAGTAACCATCTCTAAGGATTTTATTGACAGTTGTCATCCAATAGAGGTGGCCTCCACATTCTCCTTCATGGAACTCATGCTTGATCTTATCTGCATCATTCACAGGAAAACATTTAAGCAATAATCCACTAGCATTCTTCTAATATAGACATTTATCCAAAATGCAGTAATTAACAGCTTTCAATTTTAAAAATCTTGCCTTTGTTTTAGACAAACTAGGAGGTGTATTCAAATTGAGCAAAACAAATAAAATATCAGCATACCAAGATGAAAACAAAAAATGATCTTCAATAATGGGAGTTGGTAACTCCTCCTATTCATCTAATGCATCTATCATGTTTATATCAAGAGCTTCAAAATTAGACTCAGCCATTAATCTTGCTAGTCCTTGGCCTTTAATGAGCTTAATGGGCTTGATTTCTAAATCATATTCAAGTATCACAGCAATCCACTTTCCTCTTTTTCCATCTGGATCTTGGGTTAGAATGTCTTTTACAACCGAATTTGGCACAAATGCAATTATGTGGGAATGTAGAATGTAAACTATGAAGTCTTTTAAGGCTTTGACTAAGGAAAAGGCTTGTTTGTCCATGATATTGTACTTCAAAGGTGCATCTCTCAATGCCTTAATAAAGAATGAAATTGGCTTCTCTTGTCCTTTTAAATTATTTTGTAATAGGAAAACAACTATTGTGTGTTCTGTTGCAAATGAAAAAATGAAGAGATCCTTTGTAAAATCAGGACTAATGAGAACTGGTGTTTTGGTTAATGCTTGTTTTACTAGTTCAAATGATTTCTTTTCTTCTAAGGTCCATTTAATTCCTTCTTCCTTTTTGAGAATATTTGTCATGTTTCTAAGGATTTCAGCTAAGTTGGGTATGAACCTTCTCAAGAAATTAATCTTCCCAATGAAAGATTGAAGTTCCTTGATGTTTCTAGGATGGTTGATTTGCAATATACCATCAATCCTCTTTGGTTCTATCTTTATCCCTTCTTCTGATATGATGTGTCTAAGAAGTTTACCTTCTTGGAGACCAAACATTGTTTTCTTTGGATTTAAAGATAACCCATATTTTTTGCATTTCTCAAATACTTTTCTCAAGTGTTCTAGGTGTTCTTCATCTGTTTTGGAAAAAACAGTGATATCATCAAGGTAAATAATGATGAAGTATCCTAATTATTCTGAGAATGCTATTTCCATGGCTCTCTAAAATGTGGCACCAACATTCATTAAACCAAAGGGAATTTTCACATACATGAAAGTACTTTATTTGATCATCAGGATGTACTAATATTTGATTGTAACCTGAGAAGCCATCTAGCAAAGAAATTCTTTTAGAATCAAGTACCTTTTGTAATATGTGATCCATCTTGGGTAAAGGGTAGTTTTATTTCAATGAGGCTATGTTTAAGTTCCTAAAATCAATATAAAGCCTTATTTCTCCTGTATTTTTCCTAACTAGCACAAGATTAGACACCCAATCTAAATATCTAACAGGGACTATAATTCCAGCATCATACATTTTCTTAATTTCTTTCTCAACCAGGGGTGATTGAACAGGGTTTATTCTGCACAATTTTTGTCTATAGGGCTTCTGGTTTTCTTTGAGGGGTATCTTATGCTGAATTATGTCCGTGTCATATGATTTTAGATCTTCATAACTCCATGCAAATACATCAGAAAATTCTCTAAATTTCTCAATATATTTCAGTTTGATGTGAGCTGGAAATGTTTTAGACATCATTTTTGGTTTTTGTTCACTTCTTATGTTACATTCTTCTACTTTAGTTTCAATAGGTTATAGTTTTTTTTTTTTGGCAACATCATTGAAATCAAACAATTCTTCTAATGGGACCAGACCTTTTGGCAAGTTTTGAGTGTTAGATTGCAACATTTCTAAGTCTTCTTTTCCTAAATCTGCACTAATCTCTGTGGTATGTTCAAGTTTATTAGAAAACAGATTTATATCAGTAATATTTGGAGACTTTACTTCTTCATCAAGTGGGTTTTCTTCAATAGGATAGTCATTTTCATAATCTAAATCTGAACTTGGTGGCTCAAATTCATTTCTGGACTGCAGGAAGTCTCCTATTTATTTATCTCCATCAAACACTTGCCAGTATTTTTCATTGTCTGGGACAACTGGTCTAAATTTGATTTGGGTAGTGCATTGTTTGGTTTCATAATGTGTTAGACAAGTTCTAGCAAAAAAATCTAAACCATTAGCAAAGATATTTTGGTTTCTTGGGACAAAGATAACTTGGAATTCATCAAATGTTTTTAACAAATCAATGATATCATTTCTATAGGCTCTAAGTCTGGGGTGTTTGGAACTATATTCCCCATTCACTTGCTTAATCATAAACTCTGAATCCCCATGAAATTTTATCCTTTTGGCCCCTAATTTCTTCAATAAGTGTAGGCCTAAAAGGAGGGCTTCATACTCAGCTATGTTATTTGAACATTGAAAATTTAACCTGTAGGAATGCCCTTTAGCATGATTGTTCTCAGTTTTATGTATCCATATGCCTGCACCTGCATTGTTCTTAGTGCAAGACCCATCAAAATTCATACTCCAAAGAGGACTAGTTTCAGATTTACTAGTTTGGCTACTATCCTCTTTATCTTGTGTGATTTTAGATTGCTCTTGTAAGTCAGAAATATGTTGAAATTGTTTTATTTCCTCATGTTCTTCATCATGTTGAGGATTTTTATCTTGATTCTCAATGTGGAGAAGCAATGGATGACTGTTTTGTAGCTCTAGACCTATGATTAGTTTGTTGTGATTTTTTGATTTGACAAATTGTTTTAATAATTTTGTCTTGTCTTCCTCCTTTTCTGTATCTGCCACTATATTACAGTGAGGGGTGGCCACTAAGTCATTTAAGGTTTCTTTCTCATTAAATGTTTCATGATTGAAAAGAATACATGAATCAAGGCCTGTATATACAAAATAAAGAGGAGATTTTTCTGGTCTCTCTTGGCTACTGACCGTGTATTGCATCTAAGATTCCCTATAAAGTCTTCTAGTCTGATTGAAAACAGGGATGGTTGCATATGTCATATCCATTTGCATTGTTCCTTGTAACTTAGCTCCCCAAGATCTTGATAACAGCATACCATATTTTGGGGGTACATCAGTGACTACAATATCCATCACTAAACACTTGGCTGGAATTTGTGCAAAGTTTACACAAAGGTCTTTGATCAAACCTAAAAATTTCACTCTGCTGGAGTCAAAGGAGTATAGATCTTTGTATGGTCTAGTAATTTCAAGGCCTAGACTCTCCATTACTGCTTTGGGCATTAAGTTGTGAGAGGCCCCTGAGTCATGCATAGCATTGTGTAAAATTTTGTCATGAATTTTCAAACTAACATAAAAAGGAGGAACTGGCCCTTCTTGATATCTTCCTTCAGTCTTTGGACCAAATAAGAGCTCTGGTTGGTCATCATTGAGGTTGACAGTGTCATTATTTTCTGCTATGTTGAAAGCTTTCAAAATTTGGGATCTATATACATCTTGGGTGACTAATTTAGTGAGGGGAACAGAGATTTTAATCTTGGAAATTTCTTGTTCCAAACTGAAAGGTAGCTGAATTTTTACAATGTTTGTTTCAGCCTTGTTAATCACTAATTTATCAGCAAAATCAGTTTGTTGATTTCCTCTATTTACATTGGTCAAAATTGTTTTAATAGGAGCACTAGTTGAGGTGCTAACACTGCTAAGATCTGCACTATATTTTTCATTAATTTGAATGCCTTTATCTTTGTTTTGATCAAAATTTACAGCCACTGTTTTGTCCTTTTGTTTAATGCTTTTGGGTTTGTTCACAGGGCTTTTTTGGGTAGAATTGTAAGAGGTTTTAGTTTTGGGAGTTTCCTGATTCTTCTTACTCCTAAGATCATATTCTTTTGGGGTTTCTATGATGACATTTTCCAACTCTTGATAGTAATATTCATCCTTTGCTCTTTTATCATCATAGGGTGTGTATAGACCTTGTTTCTTATTAATAGGAACATCAAAATGATCACTACCTACCCCCAACATATTTATGTCATCTTCCTTTGTTTGTTCAATTGTTTCTTCAACCTCACTTACATAGTTTTGATGAAAAAGAGGAATAATCTCCTGATCAGGGTCTCTTGATCTGTTTTGAGGTTGGTTTCTCCTGAAATTATGATTTTGATTTTGAGATTGTTTTCTATTTTGGGGAGCTGATTGGTTTTCTCTAGATTGTGCCCTCTCAAGTATGCTCACCTTTTTCATCATTTCTTCTATCATCCTTTCCATTTTTGAGCTAGATGTGGAGGGTGCAGATTCCTCCCTAAATGACTCTTTCTTCTCATTCCTCATCCTGGCTCTTTTCTCCATCAGATTTACTTCCACAGCTAAGGCTCCTTTCTACATATCTTCTAAATTCAAAGGATCTCTCTCTCTCAGCTGATAGGCCATTTTAGGATCAGATCCTTTAGGAAATTTGTTTAAAGCTAAGCCTTGTGGAGGTTTCAAGTCTGGGGGTGGTGCATTATAAACACTATTGAACCTAGTGCAATAAGCTTGGACACTTTCCCCAATGTTTCTTTTGAGATTGTTGTAGTCTGAAAGTATTTGGAGGGGGTTTTTCCTAACTTCCCATTTGTTTAAAAATAACTGATGAAAGGCTTGGAGGTCATTAATACGATTAGGGGTTAAGCTTTTGAACCATTTTCTTGCTTCTCCCCCTAGAATTTGAGCAAATAACCTAAGTTTGAAAGTTTCATCATCAATCTCATTTCTATCAAAGTAGTCATTCATCTTGTCCACATGTTGTGAAGCAGTACTAGTACCACTGGCATCATACAATGGTATCTTTGACTGATAGTCCTATGGAAGATTGACTAAGGTAAAGGAAGGACTAGAGGGGCATATCATGTTGCCATGATAGGAGGTTGTGGAAAAAATGGGGGGTTTACAAGTGGAGGAGGTTGATGGAATGGTGTAGTTTTAATAGTGGGTGTATGGATAACAGAAGTGGATGGACTAGTAAGAGATTTTTGAGCAGATCTAGGATGAGAGAAACCAAAATTATGAAGGAAATGTAAATCAGGTGGAGTAGTTTCTCTGCTACTAGGATGTTCACCTCTATCTTGGGATTAAGGTGGAGACTCTAAAAATATCTGATCTATATCATCAAGTGACCTAGTTTTGAATGGGTTTCTTAAGTCAACTTGTGAATCTTGTAGAGCTGCAAGGTTTTCAGGGACAGAATTAGCTCTATGGAGTGACCTAACAATAGTTGAAGTTTTGGCTTCAGGGGAATTCCTAAGGATTATTTCAGGATTATCAACTATCTCAAGAGGATTTGGGTCAGGATGGGCTCTAGTATGGACCCTTCTAGAAGCCACAATGTTGTGTTTTAGACCCACTAATAAGAAAATTTGACCAAATATGAAAATGTTTAAGAGGCTAACTAATATTATAGCAAGAAAAATTTAATCCTTAAAGCCTTCTTAACTTAGTTTGAATGATGTTATGATAAAGGGTTTCCCAGTGGAGTCTTTAGGTCTGTTTAGGATTGTGGAGTCACCAGGTGGAAATTTTTAGCTCTCGAAGGTAAAATGTTTTATGGTCCACCACCATTAATAAGTTTGAATACCAAAGTAAATCAGCAGGCCTACTGATCTTTAGCGGAGTCACCAGGTGAAGAGTTTTTACTTGATTTTAGGGTTTTGAAAGTTGTTCACCATCAAAAATCAAAATCACTCTAGGCGGACACTTGGTTCATTGTTGAAAATGGGATTATCTGAGTTGTGAAGTTATCTATTACTTCGGAAAATCCCTAGTATGGTCGCCAGGAATGTTAGGCCTATGTAATTTAGTAGAGTGGCAAGACGAAATGCTGTAGAGACTACATCAAAAACCACTTTGGGATTCTAGGATCTATCCCTCCTGAATCCAGAGAGGGATCTCTCTATAAGTGCAAAGATTGATTTATCTTTTAAGGTTCTAGGTATGATATTAGGCTAGTTATTAAGAACAAGGGTTTTTTGTTTGTTTGGTTGGTCAGGTATGATATTTAATTGGATGGAATATTACAAAATGAAAGAGTTCAAAAGAGGTGAAGATGCAAGTATATTGAGAAGTGTTCAACAGATAGGATTAGTGTGAAAACAACTTTAAACCATTGGGCAATGGAGTCACAAAAGGTCTTAATTGTGCAACAATTTCAAGAGTGGTCCAAGGGGCAAGTCATCAATATCAAAATATCCTTTAGATTAAATGATGGAATGGAACATTAAAAGTATTGAGAAGGTGGAAAAATTCAATAATTTCAACAAGGATTTATCAACTTTCCGTACAAGAAAAGCCTTTTTAAGCAACCGTTTGAAACCAACCAAAGACAGGGCTAACCATAAAATTCCTTGGACAAGTTTGTATTAAAGCTAACTTATCAGACAAACAATCCAGTAATCCATATGACTATTTTCAGAAGGGATGAAAACATAAGAAAACAAAGTGCAGCTTAAGATCAAGCTAGATGCATTAAAAGCAAAGCCCGCCTTAGCATACTCTTAGGGAAACCTTCAAAACCACCTTTGGAGAAAGAACTAGAAGACAGGGCAAACCATAAAATTTTCTAGTTTAACTCTACTTAGCATGTATTGAAAATATTATTCAAGAAATTCCTTTAAAGTTTTTCACATCAAGACATGGACTAACCAACATTCTTTGATAATGTTTACACTTAACTTAAGTCATTCTTAAATACACAATTGGAGGAAAACATACAAATAAAGATTATCAGTCAGAGTAGGGTAATTTTAATAGTAAATCCTAGCTCTATGCTTGCTGCTCTTTATCAGAGAAAAATGAACAAAATGGCATACATGAAAGGAAAACAAATAACACTAAGAGGTACTTCACCAATCATATAAACCAGGATCCCAAAAATCAGCTTGTATATTGATTGTCAATCCAGTTACATACTTCAATTCCAATGTTTCATCACAGCAACAATTTCTCTTCTCAACCTTCTTCTTCAATAACTTAACAGAGCTTCAGAGCTTCAGAATTGATTTACATTCAACAATGATTTGAATACAACAACTATTACATCAGAAATCCAATAACCAACCCTTTACAATGTGCTCCTCAAGGAGATTTTATAAGGAAATGAGGAGGTGGAAGAGTTTCTAGGGTTCAAATATCAATAATTCCATAGTAAATGCAATTCCTAGCCTTGAAAACCATGCAGGGCATAAGGCAAGAATGCATTCTATATAAAACTCTGTCTCATAACTCTGTTTCCAGTTTTTTAGGCTTAGTGGATGAGAAGATTGACTTTAAGGCTTTTTCTTATCCTTTAAAATAACTTTGCTGACAGTTTAAAAAGTGTTCTTTAGTTTGAAATAATTGTTCAGCTGTCTTTAGGAAAATATCTTCTAACTGGGAAATAACTATTCCTTCTGTTGATTTATGAAAGCTGCAGGTGGCTCTTTGGTAGCTGAAGAGGATTCAATTAGCCTCTGATGTGGCAGTGGAGGCCTTTTAGACTAATATATCTCCTTGTTTTTTCCTTAGAACACCTTTAATCTGCTTTACTCTATGTTTTTAGGCCTAATTAGGCCTTGATCTTAATTTTTGGTCTTTTATTCCTTGCTGACTGTGGATTAGGCCTTTGATTCTCGAATTGGTACCTTAATTCTTTTGAATTCTGTTTAAAATCATTATTCTTCACTTATGCAATGATCTTCACCTTTGACACTGATACTCTTTATCTAATTGATGTTTACTGTGTTTTGTTGTGTTGCAGGTGCACAGAAGGTTTCAAGACATCACCAATGCTGATGAGGCACGGGTAAAATAATAGTTTCAAACCTTGTAGGTCCCCTTTCTATCTGAATAATGGCCTGTGGATCGTCATCCCTGGCCTTGGAATTATTTTAAACTATGGAAGAAACCTTTATAACCTGCAAAAAATGAACAAAAGTTAAAAAAATCCCATGAAAAATAGGTTAAGGCTGCTTTGGGTTGTTTGGGAGTGAGGTTAAATCAGAGCCGTCGGATTAGAATATCCAACGACCAAGATCATTCGGTGAAACCACTTGGGAGAACGATGAAGGGGAAAAAACTTGGGGTTGCAATGTAATATGGGCCATTGGATCAAAACAATTGACGACCGAGATCGTTTGATGGAGAATTTGGGAGAAAATGCGAAGGGAAAATGACTTGGGGTTGCAATAAAATGAGATCCCTTTTGATCTTAACAATCAACGGCTAAAATTAAAAGTGAAATAACACTTCCGAGGGTAGCTGGTTTGGCAGAAAACCATTAGTGGTTTACACGTGGTGCTAAGGGGGGTGGGTGGTATTCACAAAAATAACACGATATGGTACGTCGCTTGACACCCGTCTTTTGAATACCGCCCATTTTTCGTTTTTTTCAGGATTAAACTGCAGGCACAAAAAAAATGTGAAACACAAATCTGCCTGTCGAATGAGGGGCAACAGATCCAACGGTGCGGATTGCACACGATGGAGAAGTTGCAGGGTTAAGAAATAAGCGGGGCCCATGTTTATTTTGCTGTGTAGTAGGAGGGTCTGTTGTTTTATAGGGTTTTATCCCGATCGTCCGATCTGATAAATGGACGATCAAGATTTGAACAGGAGGAAAATATTTTGAATGGGAGAAATGGTAAGGCCAGGGATCGGGTAGAAAGATAAGACCTGATGGCTGTTGATCTGGATAGATCAACGATCCACATTCATTTTGATTTTGAACTATTGGGAATCAAACAATAAACCAAGGTAAAGGTTTAACACAGGAGTCTATGCTTTGGCGTGGTCCATGGTAATACATTATTTTTGTTGTGTAGAGGATCAATGGTGAGATCGAGTGAGGCCTATTTTCTAACTCCATTTTTTTCATTCTGGAAGTAAGATATTTAATCAAATTAGACATCTGATCAAGCTTTTCTTAAGCTGTGAATGTTTTAGAGGAGGAAGATGGTTTCTCCTCTTTCATTTTCTTTTTATCCTTTGCCCCCTTCCCTTCTTCAATTTTCAGCTTGTTTGAGGCCATAATATTGGACTGCACTCCAATAATAGCCTCCTGCATACCCACCAATGTTTGTGGCTTCTCAGCTCTCAACCATAGTGGAAACCCAGAGTCTAAGGAATTGGCAAAGGTTATCATGGTTGTAGTTTTAGGGGGTTTGACCTCTACAGGAATATTTTGATAGAATTTATTGAATCTCTTTGTATTGCCTACCAATGACTCATTAGTCTTCTTCTTCAAAACCCCAAACTCTGTGAGATAATACAGGTAATCCTTCCGGTCACCCCATTGTTTTACAAACACTTCCTCTAAAGCATCTATTCCTGTTATTGAATTTGGTGGCAAATTTATAAACCATTTTTGAGATTCTCCATCTAAGCTTTGAACAAAATGTCCTGACCAGACATCTTCATGTTCAATGTTTTGGTTATCAGCATAACTATAGAAGGCAAGTAGATTTTCTTCAACATATACTCCTTCTCCCCCCCCCTTGTATTTGGGAAAATATTTCAGATAATCCCCTTGAGGAAGAGGGTACAAAGGTTGAGGAAGGGAGAGTGGTGCATATATTGCAGCAACAATTTTCTACATCTCTGTAGGAGGAGGTTGGGCCATGATTTATTGAGGCACAAATAGTGGAAAAATAACTGATGCAGATGTTTGGATGCATAAAATTTCATTTTGTGGAGTTAAAAACAATGGATTTTCAAAGAAATGGACATTAGAAGGCTTTATTTCAACCTATCCAAGAGAATCAGTTTCATATGTTGATTCTTGAACGATTGGGGTAGCTTCAAGTTCGTCTTGCTGAGCTAAAAAGTCAGAAATATTAAAATTCAATATTTTGGGAAAGTAACCTCCCCCTTGATGAGAAGAATATGAGTCAACAGATGGGTTTTGAGACAAAGGAAAATACTCTTGTGGGCTAAAAGAAGATTGATATTCAGAATGAGTTTGAAGAAAACTCAGAATTTTTTTAATGTCTTCCTCAGTTAAAATAACTCTATCTAGGAAGGGTGCAATTTCCAACACTTGTTCCAATTCCCATTCTGTCAACACAAAGGTTTCCGATTTTTGGTTTTCTTCACTGACACCTAAAAACTCCGATTTATCTTCTTTCACTAGAATAACACATGTTTTTTATTTACTAAGTGATGAATGAGAGATATTTTTAGTTGAATCTAGGCTAACATCATCTAATTTTCCTTTTATGGATGCATTTTCAACTTGAAATATTTCAAGAGATTGCTTTGAAACTGAAATTTCTTTAGGTTGTGAGATAGATGATGGCACTTGTTGAATCTCATAATTGTGCTTTCTTTGACATCCTTTCTCATCACTTTTCCCTATCTTTTCATAAGTCCATAACTCCAATCAATGATAAATGACATGTTTGATCTCAGAGAATGCATTTGAATGATCTCTATGTTATATTTTGATGTTCTTGTTATTTGAATGAATTTTTGTAACTCATATATAGAACGCATCCTATTTTGTGGCTAATTGTTGTTTCCGAAGAAACTTTAATGGTTTGATATGTTCCAAGTAGTGAACGAAGGAATGAGTCACATGGGCATCTTTAGAATGATCCACATATGGATCTCGTCCTATCCACCTAGTTGAATTCGACAGAAAAAGGTGGCTATGCTCGTGGTCTTAGTGCGGTCAAAGGACGTGATCCAAGAACGAAGAACTCTTGAAATTCTCTGACATAGAAAATCGAGAGTTAACCACTTATATTTTGCTTCTATGTTTCAGTTGTAATCACCATCTGTAGGCGGAAATAGCTCCAGAAAATTACATTTAATTTTTTTATATACGAGTTGTTTGAAAACCGAAAACATTATTAATTTTGTAAACATTGTGTATGATTTAAGACTCTGTTCTTTTCCATAGTACGAATACCATGTTCATTGTTCTAGTTTATTCTTGATGTGCGTTTAGTCTGCTAGGATCTCAACTCATTTTGTCAAAGAGGGCCCCTACACAGAAGGTGGTTTTCATTAGTTGTTTTATTTTAATTTCATTAGCTCTGTTTTGTCAATTCATAAGTTAGATTTATATTTCTTTGCAGCTGATCTATAAATTGAATTGTTTATCATTTGATATACTAAATTTATGAATGCTTTCTTAGAATTAGTTCTAGAATTACAGTGTAATCTTTTTCTTACCAAAAACATCTCAAGAAAGTAGTTCTTCTATTTTCCAAAATTGGATTATGTTTGAGGCATTAGAGCATACAATTACCTTAGTTTTATTTACATGTTTTTACAATGATTTCCTAGATTAATTCCTCAATTAAATGTATAATTAGATGCTTGTAGATCATGTCAAGAAGATGATTTTTTCATTCTTCCAAACTGAATTATTGATTATTTAAAATATATAGTAGTTGAGCTTTCCTTTACATGTCTTTACACTGCTTTTCTAGATTAGATCCTGAATTAAATGTATAATTAAATGCTTGTAAATCATGTCAAGAAGGTGACTTTGTCATGCTTCCAAAATTAGATGATTGAGTATTTAAAATATACAGTAATTGATTTTTCCTTTACATGATTTTTAAATTATTTCTTAGATTAAATCTTTAAACTAAAGTATAATCAATTTCTTGTAAATCATGTCTAGAGGGTGACTTCATCATGCTTCCAAAATTGGATGATTGAGTAGTTGGTCATGCAATATTTGCCTTTTCCTTTGAATTTACTTTAATCTAGATTATCATTTTAATTTCAATTCTTAGTCATAGGATTTATATTTTTAATCCACGGAGTAGAATTAAATTAAGATAGATTAGAATTAGATTTAAATTCCAAAATATCAAGGTCATTAGAATCAATACTCCATATTTAGGTTAGATTCTAACCATTTAAAGTTTGATTTCTTTTATGAAAATTAGAATAGTTAAAGAACGTTTCCTTTTCTTCCTTCTTTAAAAACTAGTTTTTAACATTAAACTTTATTAGATTTAGTTTATTCATAAGTTCATAGCTATGATTTCTAAAAATTAACTTCTTTAGACATAAAGAAACAAAACCACCCAAAACAAATATAAAAACATACACAACAAAGTAAGAAGAAGGTTAACTAAGCATATATAGTGCACCATACTTCATCAAATTACTAATCTCGGTTGATGATTTATGATAAAAAATTTAAGACATTAAATTGGCTAAACATTACCTTTTCTTTTGGAATGTACTTTGAATGCAACTTCTTTACTGAATGTGATGTAGCTTCAGCTCATTTTTGTTTCCCTCTTGCATCCTTTATAATCTTCTCTTGGTTAGAAACTGGAATTATAGGAGGTGATCCCTGATTTATTCTTCTGGTAGGCAGTATTGAAACCCTTTGTCCTCTTTATGGAGTTTCTAGGTGAACCAATTGCAATCAGAAATAGTGAATAGTCTTTATTTACCTTTAAAAATAGTACTATGCATTCATGCAATAACTTTGGGAGAGTACTGAGTTTAGAATCTTCGTCTCTTGGCAGACGCATCAAAATATGTTAGCACTTGAATCAGTAGTTGGATTGTGACAAGCGCCTGACCAGAAACATATTAAGCTCAAGGGATTTTCTTATGACTTGAATGAGTTTTTCAGAAATTGGTTGGGTATAACACACAGTGAAGGATATTTTGAATAGCTAAGAATCTCTCATACATATAAGGGCACTGATGTATAGTGTGGTAGCAGGATTAGTTTTTTAGCTTAATGGTTAGAAAATGGAAGATAACAATAGCTATGTAAAACAGAGGTCTACAGTTAAGAGGAAATGATGACAAAATTCTAGACCTGTAATGTACAGTGAAAGAAAGTTGTAAAAAGACTTATAAAAGTCTCACTATAAATTTGAAGGATCCCATTACATAGAAAGCTTCCAACTAACATGAAAAAACCAATCAGGAATTCTTGAAACATTAAGACTAAGAAAAACAGGTTTCTGATGTATGTTCATTTAAAAGACTTACAAGAATATGAAACAAGATTCAATTCAACCTCAAAGAAGGACCTTGAACTATCTTCAGTTAATACTAAGTCTGGAATGCTTGATAACAAGACTTATGAAAACAAACTAAGATTGCATGAAGGTGTGTAATATTGATAGTAACATGAGGTAGAATTGTGTAAATCATAATCTGGAATGAAATCATGAATAATGGAAACACATAAGAAGATGAAAAATACACACACTACACAAGTTGTGAATCCTAAAGAGTTCTTCTCAATATATTATGTATTGAAAATATAACACAGTATGCAATTAAAGGTACAACCAACCATCGTTTTTCTCCTTGCATTACAAAGTATATATAAAAAAAAGGAGTTATGTTAAAAGCCTCCATAAAAAGTGAAAATCTGTTTCTGAGACTTTATTACAACCCTCTACATATAGTAGAGCTTATCCAAAACATAAAAATAAATCTGAAATAGAAATTAAGACAGATCATGGCAGCATGGAGCTCGAGGTGGCTGAGTTGAGGTGGTTGAGTGCTCCTCGTTGCTTGGAAAAAAGTCCCTCCACAAAAAGTGCAATATACAAACTATAAAGAACATAGGTAAACTTATCTGCAAATGTGTAGGAGCAACTAAATGGAAGGAGTAAACAATTGGAAGATAACCATATTTTAGGAGAGCACCACCTCTTGTTTTAACAGGTCTTCAATATTCGAATAACAATAAATACCCTTACCAAGATAAGAGATTTGTCTTCAAGATTTGAGGAGGTGTTGTTAGATTAGCTTATAGATATCAAAATATTTTAAAACAAGTGCTGCCAGAAATTCCTGAAAAAACCTATAACTGCCTCTGAAATCCTGCCTATGCGTTCGAAACTGTGCTGATACTGGCCATGTATCGGGATGAGAGTGGAGGAGTGAGGTGAAGTGCGGGAATGGAAAGTAAGCGAAAGGCATGGGAATGGAAAAATAAGTGGGAGAAGCTATTAAGTGGAATAATAATAAGTGGGAGGAATAAGTGCATTAAAATATATCACAATCGCAATCATAGAGTGGAGTGGACTGAGTAGGTTATCGGGGCGGAATTGCAACACGATATATCGCAATGTCAAGACAGAGGGGTTATCACATATTGGGGATCAGAGGATTATCACATTTTGAAATTTGAGGGTGCAACGTGGATGGTTAGCAATAGGATTTGCGATATGTGATAAGTGAAGTGATGTGGCAGGGAAATGGGTCCTAGTGTTATTGAAATCAAGGGTTTTTTGGAAGCGGCAGCAGAGGATAAAAAAGGAATTGCGAAATAGAGATTTTCGAAATAAGGTAATGTGGGTCTACAAAGAGATACAGTAGTGTGGTAAGTGGTGGTATGTGGGTCCTAGTGTTATTTCAATCATGGATTTAAGGAGGTAGGAGTAAGTGAATGCATCGAGAATTTGCGATGAGGTATGTACTATTAATGATTTTAAAGTAGAAAAGTGTTAAATAATAGAAATGTAATAGAGCATCCCAAAGAGTAAAAAAGGAGTTTTGAAGTGCTTAAATTCTATAGGAGCGTAACAAAGGAACCCGATGCTGAGATAACATAATTGAATTTGGAGGGTTTAAAGTGGATTTAAATGGAATTTGAGTGTTGGTTGCCTAACCTTAGAAAACAAATAACCGATCTTTTAATGTATCCTCCAATGAAAAATAACCACCTTTCAGGTGAGAAACACCTCTTGTTTTAATAGTTCTTCGAAATTCAAACAACATTGCTTGTTTCACTTGAATAATGCTTCCTCTGTCTCCTTATACCAATTTTGCACGTAATTTCTACCTTTTGAAAAAGACAACTATTCCTGTGTTATTTGTAAAACCATAAATTTTGAAGAAGATAGTTGCCTCTCAAGGAAAGAGCAAATATCCATGTGTTATTTTTAACAAAATTGATGATTCTATCATTCTTCTTTTAGCCTCAGATAGGAAAATCATGGTGAATGAATAAGACATTTCAAGTTAAGCTCATGACCTTAACCATTGAAAGCAGTTAAAAAGAAATTTTAAAAGGGACTTTACCCTAATGACTCTATAACCTAAAAAAACTACTGGACTCATAATTATTTTTGTATTTTGTTAAAAATTGATAAATAATCATACATTTTGACTCTCTAGGGCTCTCCACCATAGGTTAGGAGACAAGAGAGGATCAAAGACATGACTTACAATGACAACCAGACTTTGAATTTTTTTCAAAAATTGCAGTGCTAACAGTTAGGGTTGGCTAATCCCGAATGAATTGGATTTTATCTGGATCCACATGCACACCTTTCTCATCTATGATGTAACCCAAATATTGGGCATGGCTCATGCCAAAGGTGAATTTCTCAAGGTTTTCACATAGTTTGTGCTGCCTCAGTGTTTTAAGGACATGCTGAATGCGTTTCAATTGATCTTCCCAACTCTTGCTGAAAATAAGAATGTCATATAGATATACAACCATGAACGAGTTGGTGAAGGGTTGTAAGATGCCATCCATTATCCTAATAAAACTTGCAGCGACATTTTCCAATTTGAAAGGCATGGCCAACCATTCAAAAAGGCGCTCCTTGGATTTAAAGTTGGTTTTCCATACATATGTGGGATCTATTAGAGCCTGGTCATAGCCATATTTTATAATTATATTGCTGAAATATCCCCCCCCCTTGAGCTATTCATTAAGGTAATCCATCCATGGAATTGGATACCTATTCCTGACAGTGATTTTGTTCAGTGATCAATAATCAATGCATAGACTCTAGGTCCCATTTTTCTTCTGTACAATTACAATTAGGCTCCCGAAACGTGAGGTACTTGGTCACATGTTCCAATTTTGCAACAACTACTAGATTTGCCGCTTGATATCTTCAATTTCTATAATGGAGTGATGTTAAATCAACCCATTAGGTGCTTTGAGGGTCAGATTGATCGAATGCTTGACCCAAAATTTTAAGGGAACCCCTGTGGGTGAGGAGAAAATGTCACTATATTCTTTCATGACCTTATCCACCTTCTTCTGCTACATGGAGGAACCTTTCCCGGGGGCCATGGATGTGGCCCTGATCTTCCCCTTACCTTGAGAACCAATAAAAAATAAAACAAATTTTCGAGTATGGGAGATAGTATTACTGATTCATTAGCAGAGACCAAAGAGATGGTGGTAGATGGGGCTACGTCTGGTATCCTTAATAAATTGTTTCCCAAAGTAATACTAACAATGTGAGGGCTACACTTGTATATATCATGATGATTCCACAAGTATGGTTGGACTAATAATACATCAAAAACTTTAAGAGGATGAACATAACACAGTACCTCATTCGTGAAGGGCTTGATGATGTAGGGAAGGCGACACTGTTGGCTGACGTGGATGTATCATCCTTGGTGAAGCCACCAGATGGTGTACGAATGCGATTGTGGTTTGGCTAGTAGGCCAAAAAGCTTCATGAATTCTATTGAAATGAGGTTATTTTGGCTCCCGTTGTTGAAAATTAGTTGCAATGGAGAACTCTTCACCCACATTTGTGAGTGGAAGAGACATTCCCCCTCCTCTGGATCTTCGGGCTCAATATTTTGGACCTTGGTAGTGGAAACGGTGGCACTGGGTTCTGCATCAATAATCTGCTTCCCCTTTTCATTCTCCTTTTCTAGTTCTAGCTCATAATTAGAACATGCATCCAACTCTAAAAATTGCAGCTCGACCACCAATGATTGGTTGGTGTGACACTCATTTGTGTCGTGATTGGGGCTCTTATGGAACTCACACCACTTTCTTGTATTTAGGGCCCTATATTACTACTGTAGTCCCTTATTGTTGTTAGTGTAGCCCCCTTATTGTTATTTTTGCACCCTTGTAGTCCCATTATTGTTATTATTGCTGATAGGATATTCTGACACATAGGAAATAGTTATGTATAACTTGGTCTAACATAGAATTAGGTACAGTGTGTTTCTTTACTATGTACATTTGTAACTTATATTCCAACGGTCACAATATGTAGTGATCTGACTGTTCATTTTCTCCTTGGTATTATCGACACTTCATCCGTGTCTTAACACTCGATTGGTCAATGATGTATTTTTAAAGAGCACGGAGGTTCATTTTTTCGGTAACTATTTATGAGAGAAGCTTATGTAAATTTTGTTTCTTTATATTAATAAATTTCCTGAAGTGGCCACGTTGGCTGAGGCCGTTGACTATTTCCCTCTTTAATGGTTTTAACAACGTCAAACACTGGTGTAGTGATCTATGATCTATTTGTGAGCGGTGACCTTTGGTGTTTGAGCTAAGGAACTTACCTTGTAAATTCCTACATGGTATGGGATCCATTTTGAGGGCCGCATCTATTGTTGATCCAAATCTGAAGCTGGATTGACTGCATGCGACTGTATTTTTCCAGATCTACTATTTATGACCACTCTCGGGCTGAGAGAACTTCTTTGTTGTGTCTGGAGTGTCTGTTACAGTGAGGAACCCCTTTCGTTTCATGAAAAAAGGTTTCTGCTTTCCCAAGTTATGACATTTTAGATATGGAGGTATAAAGTTTCTTCTGCAGTTATATTTATTAATCGTTCTTTTTATTTCCGTTTATAATTTTTTTTATTGTCTGATCTATACCCTCTCCTTTGTGTATCCTCTTCGCTCTGTGTTATGTGCGTTCTAGGCAAATCAGAAACAGGAAGACGAGATATTTTTTTGCTACATATGCTCTTTCCCTGCGTCTTTGTGCGATCTCGGGAAATAAAAAATAGTGGAAAAAAGGATAGCTGCTGATAAGACTAACTGGAATTATAACATATTGTCGGAAGGCTTGTATTTTTGTTTTTGTATGGATTTTGTGTTTTTTTGCAAGAAAAAGCACGCACATCGAAGAGAAAAAAAAAACCCTTCCTCTTTTCAAACAATTATAGAATCCTTTTA
Organism: Pinus albicaulis; assembly: GCA_034641835.2. NCBI lineage: Eukaryota > Viridiplantae > Streptophyta > Pinopsida > Pinales > Pinaceae > Pinus > Pinus albicaulis. The sequence continues at coordinate 6,009,057 of MU968359.1, read as the reverse complement.
CTAGCTCACTTGGTGTAAAGTTAGTTTATGAGAATATAGGTCTTGGGTTCAAGTCTCTTTCTAAAGCTTATTTCTGTAAAAATACTTTTGTTAAGTTATTTTTTCTTATAAAGTCCTTTGGCAAGTTTTCGGTTTTAAAAAGAGTGTTTTATTTAAAAAGCACATGTAAAAGTAACATTGTAAAAGTGACTATCACTTATTTATAAAAGTGGGTCACATAAAGTAGTTTTTTTTAAAGTGAGCTTATTGTATTAATTTTGGAAAAGGGGGGGGGGGGTGGCGGAGGGGGGGGCGATTTTTTTTTTAAGTAGAACTTCATCATCAACTTTCAACCTTTCACGTAACTATTCAGCATCTACAACACATTTGTTTCAAAAAGGCATAACTTCTTCATCTGGAAGCCGTTTTCCGAACCATTTTTTTAACCTACCTAATTTGTCGAGGTCTTTCCATTGGAGCAGTTAGTTTCATCCTTTTTAGCTTCAATTTAAAAAAATTAAAAATGCATGCTCGATTATTGTTAACAACACCAATTATTTCCAATGACTATCCTACATGATAGACTTACATAGAAGTAAAGGGATTTATAGAATAGCCACACGACAAGAAACTAAACCTATCGATGGAGATAAAGCTGATAAATGGGAAAATAAACAAGATCAAGTATGAGGGTTGATAGTGTTGAGATTCAACAAGATGATGAGCTTAGTGAAAAGAGTCGCCTTCACTAAGTGGCCCCGCAGGCTATTTTTGGCGCAAGTCTATTTTTAGACATGTCAATCATATTTTCGAAGTTGCAGGATGCTATTTGTGGATGGTTGATCAAGTTGGAAAATAATATGAAATTATATTTTTAGAATATTGGGCGAAGTCTATTTATATATCGTCAATATAAAAATAGATGCATGTCGATTATTATTAGCTCTTAATAATAATCAGACTCTAAACAACAACTTATTCGCTTGTAGAACTTCAGTTTAGTGCACAGATGTGGCACAATAGCTGACAGAAGGAATTACACTATTCCTAAGGGTTTACTAGAGCTATTGCATAGAGGACTCAGTTAGAACTCAAGTGGAAGAGTTATGAAATAGTTGGAAGAAGTAGTTATGGAGTTGTATTTAGTTTAACTCAGTTAGACTCAGTTGAGCTAGTTGTATCTAGTCTAATTGATTGATACACTAGTAAGAGTGGAGTGAATTAATTAGTTAAATAATTAATAAATAATAACTCATTAACCAATTGAAGAATACATCATTTAACTATAGTGCATGGCAGTTTCAGTGGAGACCAGTGGAGAGATAGGTGAAAGGGCAAGATAGACTATCTGATGTGACTATTAGTGATGCATTCATTGCATCAAACACATAGTGGATATGCCAATGAGGATTGCGCAGTCAAGGATGGAGTAATTCGAATTCATTCAGAGCTATTCTTCAGCAGAGATTGTGCAGTGGAGGCAGGCTAGCAGGTGGCAAATATCAGTGCATGGATTTGCAAGATTAGGCCTGATTAGTGTATGGCGATTGTACTGTACTGAGAGCTTGTGATAAGCTTTGTATGTTTGTATGAGATTGTCATTTGATATCCATGCTACATAATATATAGTTGGTGTTTTCATCTTCAGGCTTTCTCGGTTAAAAACTGTGTTATGTGCGATTGAATATTTTTGTTTATGCTTCACATGTGTGTGAAATTATTTTTTCTGCAAAAGATTAACAAGTGGAATAGATTCAGTATCTTGCATAAATTTAAATAGTGTGAGATCAAGTGGATCTTGGACATATGCATGCTTAATGCATATAATTTCTACATGGTATCAAAGCATTTTTGATTGAAGATTTCAATTGTGAAGTGAGTTTGTGCTAGTGGACAATTCGAATTTGCTACAGAAGATACTTGTTGCAGAAATCGAGTATACATTGAAATGTATTTCAACGGGTTGAGATTGGAGTATGCCCTTGATGGAAGATTGAATTACATAGCCTGGAAGGACAGGATGGAGGTGGTGCTGGAGGATAATGGGTAAAGGAGTTCATTGATAGCGATGTTCCTAAGCCAGGATCTAGCGATGCTGCATTACTTGATGCATGGAAAAAGAAGACTGCAAAGACGAGGAGGATTCTGTTGGAATGTGTGAAGGACCACATTATTTCCAGCCTTCATGGGAAATCCAATCCATTCTTAATGTGGAAGGCTTTGATAGACTTGTTCCAAAGCAGAAGGGACCAGAGAATTTGGCACATAAAGACAAGTTGAGAAAAATAAAAATGGAGAAAGGCAACAGTATTCCAAAATACCTCACGAAGTTTATCCACTGCAAGGATGAGCTAGGAAGTGTGGCGGCTACTGTTGATGAAGAAGACTTGGTGAGCTTGGCTCTCCTTGGGCTTCTGAAGAGTTGGCATAGCTACGAAGACTCTGTCAATGGACGGGAGAAATTGCCAGGATGGGAGCGACTTTGGTCGGATCTTGTGCAGGAGGAGATAAGGCGGGGTACCATGGATGGATCTTCATTGAATAATGAATATGAAGAGAATTGCGCTTTGGTTTCCAAATAAAGGAAAGGGAAGGGGAAGAAAAATCTTTCTAAATTTGGTGCGAAAGGAAAGAAGCAGGACTTATCAAAAGTGAAGTTTTTTCACTGTCACGAGCATGGAAATTTCGCCACTAACTGTCCACAGAAGAAGAAGAATAAGCTGGCTGCTGGATCTATAGCTGGAGAGGCCTTAGGCTCACAGTTTTAGCTGGATTTTTCCTTTATCGCATGCTTGGTTTCAAGCTGCATGGGATCAATGTGGTATCTTGACAGTGGTGCGTCTTTCCATATGACGGGAGACAAAGAGTTGTTTAGTGACTTGGAGGAGAAGGACCTCCAGATGCATATAGAGATGGGCGATGATGGTCGGTACAGTGTGATAGGTATTGGGACCATTACCTTTGAGAGGGATTCTAGTAATCCATTCTTGTTGAAGAATGTCATGCATGTTCCAGGTCTGAAGAAGAACTTGGTCTCATTCGCAATGTTGGAAGACAGAGGTTATGATGTTGTTTTCAGTGAGGGAAAAGCCTTCCTTCGACATAAAACAACGAGTCAAACCAAGAATATAGGCGTTCGAATTAAGAATCTCTACAAGCTGGAGGTAGATGGCTCCGCTGCAATGGTGGGCAAAGCAGAAGAAGTGGTGAGCCAGGATGAGGGCGAATTATGGCACAGGAGATTGGGCCATCTTCACCATGGTGCTTTGAAGATTTTGCAGAAAATTTCTACTGGAATTCCCAAGGGTACTCTTGTGCAGTTAGATCAGTGCAAAGGATGTACAATGGGTAAGTTTGTAAAGACCACTTTTCATGAGAAGGAGAACCGTGCTTCGGTGATCCTGGAGAGAATTCACACAGACGTGTGTGGACCATTCTTGGTTGCTTCAATAGAAAAACACAGGTATTATGTGATATTATCGATGAATTTTCTTCTAGATGCTGGATCTTCTTCATGCAGAAGAAGATTGAAACATTCTCAAATTTCTGTGAGTTCAAGGCATTGGTGGAGAGGGAGTTGGGGAAGCAGGTGAAAGCTCTAAGGAGTGAAAATGGTGGTGAATACATCTTTGGTTAATTTAAATAATTCTGTAGCAAATAAGGAATTCGAAGAGAACTCATAGCGCCTCATAACCCACAGCAGAATGGGGTTGCGGAAATAAAGAATAGAACGATCGTGGGTGTTGCACGAGCAATGCTACATGACTAGGGCCTACCGATGCACTTGTGGGTGGAAGCATGCAACATTACGGTTTATGTGCAAAACCGTTGTCCTCATAGAGTACTTGGCATGAGTACACTCGAGGAAGATTTTACTGGTAAGAAGCCTGATATTTATCATTTGAATAATTTTGGCTCACCTATTTACATTCATGTGACGAAGGATGCTAGGAAGAAGTTGGAGCCGACTGCAGAAGTGAGGATATTTTTTGGGTACACAGAAACACCCCATAACTATCGTGTGTATTTTCCAAATAGTAGGATGACTGTTATGCGACGGGATATAAAATTAAATGAGGTGAAAGCCATGAAGTTGTTGCTTGAGAGGGAGCTACACTTGCATGCGGAGGAGGAACTTCTTGTTCCCAAAGATGAGCCTCTGGATGTGGATCAGCTGCAAGAGGAGATTCATGGAGTGGAGGAGTCCACTCATGCAGAACCAAACATCAGACAAGGCAAGAAGCGTGCCACAGAAGTTGAGAGACTGAAGGTGGATGCAGCATAGAATGTAGGGGTTCCTACATCACAGCGCAGACAGAGACAGTCACCTGACCGATATACTGGATACATGGCTCTTATGAGAAAGTGTATTGTGACATAGCCATCCTATTTTGAAGAAGTAGTGCAGGAGCCCACATGGGTAGATGCCATGGTGGAGGAGTACGACTCCATTGTCAGAAATATTGCTTGGGAGATTGTTCCAAGGCCAGTGGGAAAATCAGTTGTAGGATCAAGATGGATCTACAAGGTAAAGCAAGCTACTGATGGGAGCATCGAGAAGTATAAGGAAATATTTGTTGCCCAGGGCTTCTCATATATTGAGGGAATTGACTATGAAGAAACCTTTGCACTTGTCGCACAGTATTCTTCCATATGGACCATCCTTGCTCTCTCAGCGCAGATGAGTTGGCACATTCATTAGATGGATGTGAATATTGCGTTCCTTAATGGGATCATTGAGGAAGAGGTGTACATTGAGAAGCCTGAAGGATTTGAGATCTTCAGCAATGAGTCGCATGTGTGCATACTCAAAAGAGCGCTATATGGGCTGAAACAAGCACCTCGTGCTTGGTACACTCGGATCGTCAACTATTTCACTAAACTTGGCTTCACCAAGTGTGAGGCAGATGAAAAATTGTACCAGATTGTGGTTGAGGGTAAGATTTTGATCATTGTACTTTATGTTGATGATTTAATACTAACAGGTGATGAGAAGTTGATACACTCATGCAAGGTAGATCTTGCAAAGGAGTTTGAGATGAAGGATTTAGGCCTCCTTCATTATTTCCTTGGATTGGAAATATGGCATCGGGAAGGTGAATTTTTTGTGTCTCAAGGCAAGTATGCCCGGGAGATACTGGAGAAGTTTCACATGCAAGGTTGCAAGCCTATCTACACTCCTCTTCCAGGAAATTGGATGAAAGAGGATGCTACATCGACAGAGGTAGTGGATGCCACTGTTTATCGACAGTTGGTGGGTTCGCTCATGTATTTAGTCAATAAAAGACCGAACATATGCTATTCGGTGAACCGACTTTCACAAGCGATGGTTAAGCCTACCAAGCTCTTTTGGAAGGCAGGAAAGCATGTGCTGAGATATCTCAGGGCCACATCTGATTATGGTTTATGGTACAGACACTCGGATGAGGTGAAGTTGCATGGCTTCACGGATGCAGATTAGGTAGGAAGCCCAATGGACAGAAAGAGCACATCAGGAGGGATTTTCAGTATCATATCTATGGCAGTTTCTTGGTATAGCAGGAAACAAATATTTGTGGCACTCAGTTCAGCGGAAGCAGAATACATGGCAGTAAGTTTAGCTTCATGTTTAAACTCTCGGTTAATCCTGTGTTTCATGATAGATCTAAACGTATTGATATCCGGTATCATCATATTAGAGATTGTGTGCAGCGGAAGATCATGTTGCTTCAGTACATTCCTACGGAGGATCAGGATGCAGATATTCCGATGAAGGTGCTCACCAAGAGAAAATTCAAATACCATAGAGGCAGGATCGGGGTGAAGGATAATCCCTATCTTGTTGAGAGGGAGTGTTGAGATTCAACAAGATGATGATCTTAGTGAAAAGAGTCACCTTCACTAAGTAGGTCCACAGGCTATTTTTGGTGTAAGTCTATTTTTAGACATGTCGATCATATTTTAGAAGTTGCAAGATGCTATTTGTGGATGGTTGATCAAGTTGGAAAAATAGATGAAATTCTATTTTTAGAATATTGGGCGAAGTTTATTAATAGATATTCAATCTAAAAATAGATGCATGTTGATTATTATTAGCTCTTAATAATAACCAGACTCTAAACAACAACTTATTCTCTTGGAGCACTTCAGTTCAGTGCACAGATGTGGCACAAAAGTTGACAGAAGGAATTACACTATTCATAAGGGTTTACTGGAGCTATTGCATAGAGGACTTAGTTAGAATTCAAGTGGCAGAGTTATGACACAGTTGGAAGAAGTAGTTACGGAGTTGTATTTAGTTTAACTCAGTTAGACTCAGTTGAGCTAGTTGTATCTAGTCTAACTGATTGATACACTAGTGAGAGTGGAGTGAATAAATTAGTTAATTAATTCATAAATAATAACTCATTAATCAACTGAATAATACATCAGTTAACTACAGTGCATGGCAGTTTCATTGGAGACCAGTGGAGAGATAGGTGAAAGGGAAAGATAGACTATCTGTTGTGACTATTGTTGAGCCTCAAAATTGTGCTTTCCTTCACCTCATTTTACCTCATTTTCCCTTGTCCATTGCCATCTTAGACTCAATTGATCAATGAATATAGTTAAAATTACTTCTAGAATGATTTACATGACTGACTTGCTAAATTTTGTGATTTTTGCCATTGTAAAGCATTTTGACCGGAACTAGCTACAGAATGCAGACATTCCGTAGCTAACCGGCGTTTCTGCAGCTGCCTTCACGTTTGAGTATGTTCCAGGTGGCCTCTTGAGAAAAAACGCATATGGGCATGATCCACGTCCTGTCTACATGGATCGTTGCTCATCATGGAGGAAGAAACGAATTCTGGGTATGGTTTTGAACGTGGGAACACATTTAGGAAGGAAGACTTCTATTAGGACTGTCTCAGTGCAGATGTCTTTTCCTCTTCACGCAGCCACTTCAAAGAGTCCTAACGTGATTCGGATAAGGAAAGACAGTGTTCCTGAATTGTTGCAAGTATTGTTATGTGCATTTGCTTTATAAACACTTGGGAGACCGAGAGCTATGTTAGAGATTTTATGTTAGATTTGATGCTAGATTTTGTTTAGACTCTGTGCTACATTTCTGAAGACGCAGAGTGTTATGTTCAAACTAGTTCATCTTTAATGGAGCGGACCGTGTTGTTTTGAAAGCGTGATTTAATTTGGAGTTGAATTCCGTCAGGTGGTAGAGGGCCCCTGCCTCTTGCACGGATTTATTTTGCGTAAATTAGATAAGTCTTCTAGCTGCCTTTACGTTTTGCATTTGAATTAATAGTTGTTTTAATTAGCTACTGTATTCGTACTCGTTCTAACTCTTCCACAAGAAGACACTCTTCCAAAAGACTATAATGATGAATGGAAAATGACTATAGTATCGTAGAATTAGAAGTTGAATTCATAGTTGTTTTTAACTAGCTACTGTAGTTATATTCATTCTAACTCTTCCACAAGAAGACACTCTTCCAAAAGATTATAATGATGAATGATGAATAGCTATAGTACTGTAGGATTTAGTTGTAGTTTTTTTGCTGTTCACTATCACAGTTACACTTGTTCTAATCACTCTTCCACAAGAAGAAACTCTTCCAAGAAATTCTTAAGAAGTTCAAGACATGACCGTGATAATGAATGACTTAGTTGTGTGTTTGTACTAAGTATCATCTCTGTTCTTGCTCTTAAACGCTTGCCCAAGACATCATAATGACGAGTAGGATATGGATATGATATCTTAGTTTTTCATTTGCTTTCAGTCCTTTATATTTGCATTTGCATCCAATTATACAGTCATAATTGTTCTAACTCTTCCAAAAGAAGGAACTCTTCCAAAATATCAATAATGATGGACAAACAGATTGTGTAATTTCATAGAGTAATGCATAATAGCATAGTTAGGATGCTCCGGAGTTTCATTGCACTTAATTCATGATTCAGTTAGTTTATTTTGGGTTTGATAATGACTTATAGTTCAGCATTGTTCTAGATTAGTGGCATCTTAAGTTTATTCTTAGATTAACTCATTTCACTTGCACTCCACATTCATATTGTCATCCACTGCACATTAGATTAACTTCAGTTGTTAGGATTAACAAGACAACCTTCATTATTCACAAACCTCTTCTTGTTCTGAAATCTATAATTGATCTATAACCATATGAACAGAAGACAACATCATCTTAAGGCCTGAAGTACCTCTGCAATTTCCTCATCATTTTATAAACAGAGCTCTTCCTCAAAAGACTACTTTGGAAAGAAATCAATAACTTTTGAGTAAAGGTTTTGTGACATTCAATTAAATTGCAGAATAGAGATAGGAACTAGTTCTAGAATAGAGGATCTTATGATGATAACAATGTTTTTCCTCTAAATATGTTTCAAATCTCTAATCAAGGACAAAATATTGCATCATTGTAAGTTAGTTGTTTCACTGTTTAGTTAGAGGATTTGCATGCTTAGTGATCATTTCTCAAGTTTAGTTTGTGTTTTGAATCATTTGTTTGAAAGTCACTATCAAGCTTTGCTTTTATTTAGTCATATTTTAGATTTAATTTTGTTTCAGTGTTCCCAATTGCATTTGCCATTTGTTATTCCATCAATTAGGCTTAACTCTGTTTTTAATCACCAGCTTCTTTCCACTAGCTTTCTAGGCATTTTCCCTGCAAACATATAACCACCAAAAGACCAAAAACATCATAAATCATCACAAAAGACCAAAAACATCACAAAAAACTACACACAACGCATTAGGAAACAAGCACCTAGGTACATACAGTACACTTCACTTCAGCAATTTACAAATCCTGGTTGACAATTAAATGAGCTCAGTTTAGGAGACTAGATTGAGACCAAACAACTATTAGTGATGCATTGATTGCATCAAACACACAGTGGAGATGCCAATGAGGATTTCACAGTCAAGGATGGAGTAATTCTAATTCATTCAGAGCTATTCTTCAACAGAGATTTCACAGTGGAGGCAGGCTAGAAGGTGGCAAAGATCGGTGCATGGATTTGCAAGATTAGGCCTGATTAGTGTATGACGAATGTACTATACTGAGAGCTTGTGATAAGATTTGTATGTTCATATGAGATTGTCATATGATATCCATGTTACATAATATATAGTTGGGGATTTCAGCTTGAGGCTTTACCGGTTAAAAACTGTGTTATGTGCAATCGAATATTTTTGTTTATGCTTCACATGTGTGTGCAATTAATTTTTCTGCAAAAGATTAACAAGTGGAATAGATTCAGTATCTTGCATAATGTTGAATAGCGTGAGATCAGGTGGATCTTGGACATATGCATGCTTAGTACATATAATTTCTACAGATAGGAATGTCCATTACTCAATATATTTGATTTCATATCGAAGAATTTGACACCATTGATGCAGCTATGAAAAAGCTAAATATTGTCTTTGGCATTCAAAATGAAATTAGGTCCCACCAGATTGAAAATGAGTTGCTTACTTTGGACCCCAATAATTTCTCCTCTATTGAATATTTTTTGTCCAAATTCAAGACCCTTAGACTTATTTTAGAAGGTTGTAAGGTCAAAAAGGAAGATGGTAGCCTTATCTATTCCATTCTTGGTAAGCTTGTCCCTGTATACTCTGTATTTGTTTCCACCTTCCATTCCACTAGAGAAACCCTCATTTCTCAAGGAATAGCCTACAAGTCCCCCTCTTTTGATTCCTTTTGTGATTCTTTGATAATAGAACAAGAAAAATTCTTACACCTTGGTCTTATTACTACTGGAAATTCTTATAAGAAAGCCTTAGCATCCCAACAACAGCCATATCAAAAGAATCCCAAGAAGAAGTATCATAAAAAGAATGGTCCTAAACCAAACAAGGGTCTTAAGCAATTTCAGACGCACACTGGAAATGCAACTCAACAAACTGAAAAGGAAAAAAAAAAAAAAAGGGAAGAAAACATGTAGACATTTCAAATTTTGTAATCGTGATGGCCATGTAGAGTCCAAATTTTTTAAGAAGATGAAATCCTTGGAAGCAGAAATGAAGGAGCACCACATCAATTTGGAGAACTCTTCAACTTCATCTTCAGGAATGGCACATTCTACTTGTGGTTGTCAAGCATCAAGATTTGGTTATGCCTTAAATGTATCTTCTTCTTCTCATTCTCATGAGTTGCTCATTGATTCTGGAGCCTCTTACCACATGGCCAAAAATAAAGCCATGTTTTATTCTTTAAATTATTGTAACACCAAAAATATTTATGTTAGTGATGATAGATCTCTTAGTGTTGTAGGATCTGGAACCATTCCTATAGATAATCATCAGTTTAATGATGTATTATGTGTTCCTACCTTGTCCTGAAACCTGCTATATGTTTATTAGATAACTCATTCAGGTGAAGCGAAAACATTAGAATTCTCACCTCATGATGTTGTAATTAAGGACCTCAAAGATGCTAGACATATTTTATCTACTGGCATTGTTGATGATTCAACAAGGTTGTATAATTTTGACAATTTTGGGTCATCATGTCTTCCCTCCATTTTTTTTGTTCTCATAATGATGGAGTGAGCAAACTTTGGCATGAGCAATTTGGTCACTTAAACTATTGCTCTCTTCAAACTCTATGTAAAGAAAATATGGTGACAACTCTTCCCATGATATCTTTCCAAGATGGTGTTTTTTCCGGATGTGTACTCGGAAAACATCATCGGGATAATTTTGAAAAGCGTCCCTCTTGGCACACTTCAGCCCCTTTGTAGCTTTTGCACAGTGATTTATGTGGTCCACTTCCTATTGTTTCTTTCTTTGGCTCCAAATACTTCTTAACTTTCATTGATGATTTTTCCAGATGCACTTGGGTATACTTTTTAAAACTCAAGAGGGAATTTTTTTAAATGTTCTTGGCCTTTAAGGCCTTTGTTGAGAAATAATCTGGACATCAAATTCTTAATTTAAGATCAGACAATGGAGAGGAATATTTTAACAAGAAATAAATCAACTTTTTCATTGAGCATGGCATTCAATTGCAACATATTGTTCCATGTACTCCACAAAAAAATGGTGTACCTGAAAGGAAGAATCACACCTTAAAATAAATGGCTAATTATATGCTTTAATATAAAGGACTTAGTCTTAATTTTTGGGCAGAAGCAATTAACTATGCAAATTACATCGTGAATAAAACTCCTACTAAGGTTTTAAGGAATATAACACCATAAGAAGCTTGGAGTTCAATCAAACTAGATGTAAGTCACTTTTGTGTTTTTGGAAGTGAAGCTTGGGCCCATATTTCAGATGCGAAACATAAAGCCTTAGAACCTAAGAGTGAAAAATGCATTTTTGTTGGATATTCTGAAGATATCAAAGGATATAGACTTCTTCAACCAAAACCCAAAAATGTAATCATTAGAAGAGATGTAAAATTTGATGAAAATATATCGGTCTGCGAGCCTAGTTCAGTGGGTGTGCCACCTTTGGCATGCAAGCCTGATTCAGCATATGTGCCAACTCTCTCTATCTCTTCTATTTTTAATAGAATTCATTCTAGTTCGAATGATGACAGCGAGGATGAAAATCCTCCTCCACCTCCTCAAGCTATTCCTTCAGATCCACAAATTTCGAGATGGGTCCACTCTACTCGGGATACAGTCTAGCAGGTGACCTTGCACATCAATGTTGTACAAGTTCTCAGTTCGAAAGTGACTATTTCTTATTTGCTCAAGTTCCAGAAAATCCTGATCCAGACATCTTTGAAGAAGCTTCAGGTCATCCATATTGGGATGAAGCTATGAATGAAGAATATTATTCCTTATTGGAAAAATGTAACTGGGATCTTATTCCTCTTTGAAAGGGATGAAAACTTGTCAGATGCAAATGGGTTTACAAAACAAAGTTTGGACCAGATGGAAAAGTGGATAGACATAAATCTCATCTTGTTGCTAAAGGATTCTCACAAGTTGAAGGCATTGACTATACTGAAACCTTCTCCCTTGTTTCCAAAATGAATTCTATCTACCTTGTTGTTTCCCTTGTTGCCTCCTTTAAATGGGAGTCCATCATATGGATGTTAAATCCGCCTTCTTCCATGGAGATTTGCATGAAGAAATCTACATGGAACATCCCCTGGCTTTATCCAAAACGACTCTAGCCTTGTTTCTTTCCTTAGGAAGTCTTTCTATGGTCTCAAACAAGCTCGAGCTTGGTATGCCAAAATGGATAGATTTCTATTATATAATGGGTTTTCTAGGTGTCATTCCGACAAAACTGTGTATACCAAGAAAATGGGTAAGTCCTCCATCATCCTTTTTCTTTATGTTGATGATATTATCCTTAATTGTAGTGATCCCAACCATATAAACCATGTGAATTCTAGAGTCAAAAAGAAGTTTGAAATGACAACCTTAGGACACTTGCATTATTTCCTTGGTATTCAAGTCTTGCAATCCAAAGAAGGTATTAACCTTTCTCAGTCCAAGTATGCATGTGATCTTCTACGCCACTTTCACATGGAAGAATGTAAGCCAACCCCTTCTCCCTTTCATTCTGGAGTCAAGATTTCAGTCACTTGTACTACACATGAAGTTGATGCTACCTTATACCATCAACTTGTTGGTAAAATTTTGTATCTAACCCATAACCATCCTAAAATGTCCTTTTTAGTTGGTATTGTTGCTCGGTTTATGCACCAACCTCATGAAATTCACTGAAAGTCGCTAAAAGAATACCTTGATATATTCATGGTACAGTTCAGTTCAAGATTCATTACAATGCAAGAGCATCTCCATTGTTGATTGGTTTCGGTGATTGTGATTGGGTTGGTGACCCTGATGATCAAAATTCTACTGCAGGATATGTATTCAATCTTGGTTCAGGACCTATTACATGGTCTTGTAAGAAAAAAAGTGCCATCTCTCTTTCTTTGTAAAAATTAGAGTATCGTGGTGCAGTTGAAGCCAGCAAGGAAGCCATGTGGCTTCGTTAGGTCCTGTATGAATTTGGTCTTCATCAATAACATACAACTACACTTTGGTGTGATAATCAGAGTGTCATTCAAATATGAAAAGATCCAGTTCAACATCAGGGTATGAAACACATTGAGATTCATATACACTTCATCAGAAAGCTCATTCATGATCATGTTCTTGAAGTGGAATATTGTTCAACCAATGATCAAGTTGCTGATATCTTTACAAAGGCTCTCATAGCAGCAAAGTTTACCAAACTTTGATCTATGCTTAGAGTTCAGGAAAGTTATCATGAAGGGGGGATAGGCTCTAATTCCTCCTTCCTTCTCCTATTCTATCACCTTTGTAAATCCTTCAATCCTATCCCAAGTTTTTCTTAACGGGGGATGTTAAGATATTCGGCACATAGGAAATAGTCTCCTTTTGTGTCACGTTTTTAAATCCTTTAATCCTATCCCAAGTTGTTCTTAAGGGGGGAATGTTAGGATATTCTAACACATAGGAAATAGTTAAGTATAACTTGGTATAGTGTAGAGTTAGCTAAAGTGTGTTTCTTTACTATGTACATTTGTAACTTATATTTCGACGGTCATGATTTGTAGTGATCTGACAGTTCACTCTCTCTTCGGTATTATCGACACTTGATTCGTGGCTTACCACTTGATTGGTCCATGATCTATATTTAAAGAGCATGGAGGGACATTTTTCCGGTAACTGTTTATGAGAGAAGCCTATGTAAATTTTCTTTCTTTCTATTAATAAATTTCTTGAAGTGGCCGCGTTGGCTCAGGCCATGGATTGTTTCCCTCTTTGAGGGTTTTAACCATGTCAAATATTGGTGTACTTATCTGTGATATATTTTTGGGCGATGACCTTTGGTGTTTGATCTAAGGAACTTACCCTCTAAATTCCTACATGGTATACGATCCATTTTTGGGGCCACATCTATTGTTGATCCAAATCCAAAGCGGGTTTGACTACAGGCGACTGTTGTTTTCCAGATATACTATTTCTAACCGGTTTTGCGCTGGGAGAAATGCTCTATTGTGTCTGGGGCGTCTGCTACGGTGAGGGACCCCTTTCGTTTCATTCGAAAAGGTTTCTGGTTGCCCAGGTTATGTCATTTTAGATTTGGAGGTATAATTTTTTTTTTGGAGTTATATTTATTAATGGTTATGTTTATTTCAGTTCCCTCTATTTATTTCGGTTGATAATTTTTTTATTGTCGGATCTGTACCCTCTTCTCTATGTATCCTATTTTCTCTACACTGTGTGCGATCTCAGAATATCAGAAACATAATTTGATTTCTAAGGTGTTTATCTATATTTCCTTCTATTTTCAGAGTTGGTTTCATAACATTTGGTATCAGAGCTATGGATGCCAGGGTTTTTCTGCTTTAAACAAGTCATTGTGGATTTTTCATTACAATTTTTTTTCTACGAAGGTTCAAAAGCTAAAAAAAAACCATTTGCAACTAAATCTAGAGTAACGTCTTCGAAAAATTTTAGATCTTAGTTCACAATATTTTCGGAGATATGATCTATGGAAGTTAGGGTTTTTGGAGGATCCTGAATTTCATCTCAAAGTGGTGACCTTGGGAAATCACCATAACTCTCTCTCTGAGCATTAGATTGGAATTATGTAAAAAGTTGCCCAAATTAAATGTACTATAGTTTCCTATGTATCAATTTCAGATTTGAAGGAGGAAACAATGACACATGACACTCTGTACACATTCACTCTACTGAACCAGTCCATAATTAGGTCATTGTGATTGGGAATAAATTTGTATTGAAGAATCCAAATCAGCTCTAACCTATGGCATTAGAAAGAAGATTCAGAGGTCTACTAAAGGACTGAAGATAAAATATCGGGGACTCAAAATTACAGAGATACATCAGTTTCAATATTGATCTCCTAAAAGCAATGAAAAATGTGTGTATTTTTTTAAAAATTGCATAAGTCTGGTTTGAAAAATCAGTTTGAAGCGATTCCAAGGGCATATTGAAGCACATATATCAGTATTGGGTTCTAAAACGACTCCTAAAAATAATTCAACACCCATTAAGCCCTCATAATTCCTTACTATGACTCATGAAGAGGAATAAGTAAAACATAATTTATCAAAATTACAAGACCAAGTGCAACAAATTTCACACTCGCAAAGAGTAGCAAAAAATGAAATGGATGGTTTGAAGAAAGACATGGACGCTTAGATTGATGGTTTGAAGAAAGGCGTGGAAGCTAAGATGGATGGTTTGAAGAATGGAATGGAGGATAAGATGGATGGTGTGGAATCTAATATGGATGGTATAGAAGGAAAAATGGAAGATTTGAAGAAATCCATGGAAGGTTTGAAGAAAGGTTTGGCAAAGTTGCTACAAGAAAAGTTTCCTAATGGCGAAAAGGTAGAAGAGGAAACTCATGATGAGAACAAAAGAAATATTAATCCTGATTTCATAGACTCTAATATTGGATTTAAGTCTCACCATATTCCAAATATAGATATGAGGAAGTTTGATGGCAAGGATCCAATAACTTGGATACTATAAATGGAGCAATACTTTGAGCTCCATAATACAAAAAAGAAACAAAAGGTACGCATTAAAAATTTATATTTAGATAAAAATAAGTTTGTATGGTATCGATGGCTTTTTTCTCATAAACCACTGGTCACTTGGTCAATTTTTACGGATGAAATGATAGCACATTATGAGGATACAAAGAGAAACACCTTCTTTAGCCAATTGATAAATCTCAAACAAAAGCGTTCAATTATGGAGCACATTGAGGACTTCCAAAAAGTGAATGTAAGGGTAAATAATATTCCAGAGGAACATAGGATTGATGTCTTCATAGGGACTTTAAAGGATAACATCCAACATGAGGTTCGCCTTTGGGAACCTGATACATTGGAGAAGGCATTTAGGTTGGCAAGATAAATTGAGAGAAAAATATGGCGACAAGGAAGCCTACCACTCACAACTATAAATATGGAAGTGTTGCTACTCTTAGACTCCCACAACCTACAAGGTTGACACCACAACAATTGGAAGAAAAAAGAGAAAAATGGCTTTGCTATAGTTGCGATAGCAAATACACTAAAGTTCATAAGTGTGTTGAGAAGAAATTATTTTACATAGATTGTGAAGAGGAGAAAGAAAAGCAAGGAGAAACTTCAAAAGAAGAGGATATACACTAGGAAGACACCTTAGAGGAAGAAGAAATGAATTCAACCATATCCTTTAATGCATTGGCAAGAATTAACACTCCTAAAACTCTCAATATAGAAGGACATATCAAGCAGAAAAGTGTAATAGTGCTTATTGATTCGGGTAGTACCCATAATTTTATTCATTGTAAGGTAGCTAATGAATTGAATTGCTTCCTATACGTAGCGCCAAAGTGTCAAGTGATGGTGGAAAATGGAGGAACTATAAATTTCTCTGGAAATTTCCATAATATCAAGCTAACCATGGGGGATATGTATTGAATAGTCCAATGCTTTTTATTCCAATGTGTGGTGTTGAGGTTGTATTAGGAGTATAATGGTTACAATCTTTGGGGACGATAGATTTTAATTTTCAAGAATTTTCTTGAATTTTTTTTCGAAAGGAAAGGAAGTTGAATTACAGGGTATCACAAGGAAGCCAGGAAAGATAATAAGCTCTAATCTCATGAACAAGCTTATGAAGAAAGAACAACGAGGCGTTAATGCAAAATTATGCTCACTAGAAGTTCCAACATCAAAATCATCTATTTCTCTAGATCTCCAAAAAGTCTTGCACAATCATTCCAAGCTGTTTAAAACTGCCAAAGGACTGATCATGATCATTCTATTCATTTGATACCAGGAAGTGTTCCTCCAAACATCGGGCCTTATAGATATCCTTATGTCCAAAAGAGCGAAATGGAACGTCTGATTACAAAAATACTAGAGGCTGGTATAATTCAATGTAGAAATTTGATAACACAACCCCGGTTTTCAGTTTCTCCTTATTTCTCCCATATAGTTAAATTCCCATTCCCATAGCCATACGTAAACAAGATGGAAACATAATTATTTTCTGAAAACAAAAATTCTAGAAATTTCACAATGCTGAAATGCAGAAATAAAACCCAGAAAAATAAATCAGCCACACATAGAATTTTGACATGCTTATTTTTGGTCAATGTGACCCTGGAAAAACCCCCTACAACTTTTGGGGAAAACCAGTTTGAAAGCTTCTTCTTATTTCTGGAAAATGATTTTACAGATAAATGAAATGTACAGGAAAAATTCTAGTGAAAAAAGTACACACATATCTTATGTTTCGTGCTTGCCTCCGCCTTGGAAAACATGCAAAAACAACAAAAAGCTCAAAACATAAATTTATTACAGCAAATGATAGTCTTGGAAATCGTGCCCAATACTTAAATGTATGGCCATATGAACTGTACGGACTATACAGAAAAAACACAGCAAGCTGCCTCCTCGAAATCCATGCTAGCTGCCTCGAAAACCGTGCACAACCACCTTGGAATCCATGCCTTTAGCTATTGTACCTTTGCCTCGATTTCTGTGTTGTCTGTCTCCTCAAGAAATGTGCCTCAAGCTGTTGTACAGACTGCTGCCTCAAAATCTGTGCTATTGTATGGCCATGTTGCCTCGAAATTCGTGAAGCCTCTTGCTACCTCGAAAAGCATGCCTCCCCTTGCTGTTGTACATACTTTTGAATCTACCTCTCCTTCACCTTCTCAATCTCAAACCAGAAAAATGTCTCCAGCTCTCTCCCTCCTCCTCTCTCAATCTGCTCATGAAATAATGAATGACCTTTTCCCTCCTTTTTCTCTTTTAACCTAACCCTAAGTGACTTTTGGGGAATCCCTAAATCTAATGGCTGAGATAGCTTTAGATCTAAGGTTGAGATTAAATGCTCATTTAAATCTCACTTTCTATTTTTTAATTCACCCCACTTTAACAAAGACCCACTTAGTCATTTATTTCCAAAGTCACTTTTCCTTTCTAATTTCACATTGACTTTATTAAAGTCACTTTAAAATTAGACTTAGGTAACTTTATCACTTAAAGTCACTTTTAAATTAGATTTGACTTTATAACTTTATAGAATCACTTTAAGAGAAAAAATAAATTCTTTTGGACGCTTTTCCCTAGGCCAAAGATCAAAGCCTTAGGGAACCACCTGTCCTCCGGTAACCAAATTTCAACACTCCCTCTTACCGAGGAAGGTGTTCCTCACCACACCCATCTTGTCTCTCAAGTAGACATGCTTGCCCCGTGGTAAGGCTTTGGTAAGAATATCTGCAACCTGCTCATCAGTGGGAATATACTCAAGCTTCACAGCTCCCTTCTAAACATAGTCTCTGATGAAGTGATATCTGATGCCGATATGCTTTGACCTGTCATGAAATACTGGATTCTCCGTGAGTTTAATGCAACTCTGATTATCACAGTAAATCACTGAAGGTCTCAACGGCTGACCAAATAAGCCAAAAAACATCTTGCGAAGCCAGATGGCCTCACAACTAGCTAGACTGGCTGCCATATACTCTGCTTCCGCTAAACTCAATGCTACTGACTGCTGCTTCCGGCTGAACCATGACACCACTGCCGAACCCAACCCAAAACAGCACCCTGAAGTGCTCTTCCTATCAGAAGCACAACCTGCCCAATCAGAATCAGTGTAACCTGCCAATCTCACTCCATCCCCTTGCCTATAATCCAGACCATATTCCACTGTCCCCTGCAAGTATCGCAAAATGTGTTTTGCAGCAATCCAGTGAACCTTCCTAGGCTCACACATAAACTGACTCATCGTGTTGACTGCAAAACATATATCTGGTCTGGTGTTGACCAAATACATCAAGGAACCAATCAACTGTCTGTACAATGTGGGATCCACCAACTCGGAAACCAAAGCATGAAGCTTCTTCCAGTTGGTGATCATTGGTGTCGACATGGGTCTACAATCCTCCATGTGGAATTTGCCAAGGATGTCCACAATATACTTCCCCTGCCCCAGGAAGAAATGCCCCTCCTCCTGCCACACCTCCAAACCCAAAAAGTAATGCATCAAGCCAATGTCCTTCATCTCAAACTCCGACGCAAGATCTCTCTTGCAGTGCTCTATGAGTCTCTCTACACCCGTAATGACCAAGTCATCCACATACAACACCAGAATGAGAGGCTCCTCACCTATCACAATGAAGTATAAGTTCGGATCTGCCTTCACTCTTGTGAAACCCATCTCCTGCAAGTATGTATCTATCCTAGAGTACCAAGCTCTGGGAGCTTGCTTCAAGCCATAAAGGGCCTTCTTCAGTCTGCACACATGGGACTCCTTCCCATGCACCTCAAAGCCCTGTGGCTGCTCAATGTACACCTCCTCCTGTATGAAGCCATTGAGAAATGCGGTCTTCACATCCATTTGGTGGATCTTCCAACCCATCTCTGCTGCTATCGATATAATGGAGCGGATCGAAGTATATCGAGCCACGAGAGCGAAGGTCTCCTCATAATCAACTCCCTCTACCTGGGAGAACCCTCTAGCCACAAACCTTGCTTTGAATTTCTCAATGTTGCCATCTGCAGCATGCTTTACCTTGTAAAGCCATCTAGAAGTAACCATGGATTTTCCCTCAAGCCTCGGCACCACTTCCCAAACATCATTCGTCATGATACAAGAATACTCCTCCTGCATGGCCTCTCTCCAGACCTGCTGCCTAGCTTCCTCCTCATAGCTAGAAGGCTTAGAGTCTAAGATGTTTCCAACCATTTCCATATAGCTACAGAACCTATTAGGTGGTCTACTTTCTCTGACTAGCCTCTTAGGCTTAGCAATAGATGTGGCCTCTCTCAAGGTATCTTGAAGCCACTTGGGCTTCCTCTTCTCTGATCACACTTCTCCCACCAGAGCATGAAACTCCTCCTCCTCATCATCAGGAGCCTGAACTCCTGATTGTCTGTCTACTTTCCTCCTACCTAAATCTGAACCTGTAGATGTTGAAGTACCATGTGAATTGTCCATCAGTGGACTTCCTAGTGAACTGTTCTATGGACTGATCTGCATGTTGCCTGAAGCACCACCCCTCTGACTCTGTGAACCACTGCTCACTGACAGACCTGACACCGTAATCGATGTACCTTCGGATCCTCCTGATCCCTGCCGATTGGATCCCTATGAATGACTCAGCTACTCCTGAGGGTCTGGCTGATCTAGATACTCCAACTCCCATGACCTCCTGAAGGCCCTGTCCTCCTCGAATTTCACATCCCGTCTGACAACCACTCTCCTCTGTGCAGGAATAGAAATCTGAAAGGCCTTCGAGGTCTCACTGTAGCCCATAAAGACACCCTTCTCTGCAGTGGGCTCTATTTTGGTCCTCTTCTCCTTGGGTACGTAGGAGTATGCAATACACCCAAAGATAAGAAGATGACCAACATCAGGCTTCTTCCAAGAAAAAGCCTCCTCTGGAGTCACATGCCCTAAAGCACGATGTGGACTCGTGTTTTGCAAATATATAGCAGTGTTGCAGGCCTCTGCCCACAAAAACAATGGTAACCCTTGATCATGTATCATGGCTTTGGCAGCGCCTTTGATGGATCGGTTCTTCCTCTCCACAACCTCGTTCTACTGGGGGTTGTAAGGAGCTGTGAACTCCCTCCTAATGCCTGCCTCCACACAATAGTCAAAAAACTCACCAAGGGTGTACTCTCCTCTATTGTCTGACCTCAGGGACTTGATCTTCTAACCTGTCTGGGTCTCCACAAGAGCTCTAAACTCCTGAAACCACCTGAAGACCTCACTCTTTGTCTTCAATAAATAAATCCAGGTCCTCCTACAATGATCACCAATGAATAAAAAATAATACTCATATCCACTCAAGGAAACATGAGACATCCGATCCCCCACATCAGAATGAATCAAATCAAGTATCCCAGTCGATCTACTGTCACTGCTATTGAGTCTCAAATCTGCATCTTTTCCATACATCTTTCTATACCTTTTTCATCCACCCGAACCTTCCAAGTCGTCAATATCATTGTATATTAATTGAAAAAGAGCATCTAACATGGTTTTTAATTATATTTTTGTGTCTGCTGTTTGATTTAGATTTTGCTCATTTAGCTGCGGAATCTAGCCACTTTCCGCAACTGCTGCAACTTTCCGCAGCCATTTTGTGAAACTCTATGTTACAGGTGTCTTCAGGAGAAACGAGCCACATGGGCAAGTCAGAAATGATGTGGACATGGATCGTGTCCTATTGGCTCGAGAAAATTCATCTAGGGAGGCTACAGTCAAAGGTGGCCAAATGGAAGTCAACCGTAGAGTTCCACGGTGACAGGACTCTGTTTCGTGTCACGTGGAGATCTATATGGCCTCAAACCCGCTCCTAAGTTCGGGACCCGAAAAACTGCTAAAAATAGTAAGTTTTGTTGCAACTTGAAAATTGAAAGAACTGAAGATGGGGGTTCAAATGGAATAGGTGGGTGGCCACCAATATCCACCCGGATCATTAAGCCCCCAAAACGGCTCCGAGAGTGGAGGACCCGAAAACCTGCTAAAAATAGTAAGTTGTGCTGAATGTGAAAATCTGCAAGAATTGATGGTGCCGGTCCAAATGGAATAGGTGGGTGGCCACCGATATCCACCTGGATCATTCCTCCCTCCTTAGGAAGCAATGGTCCCCATTGCGTTGAGATCCTCCATGAGATGAGGAAAATTCTATTGAACTGGGTATTAGATGTGTTGAAGATTTCATGGACCTGCGGGTGGACATGCTGGATGCGTTTAGTAAATTTGGTTTCTTTATCAGCCTCATACAGTACATGTTTGGATTCTGTATGTGTAGTTGCAGGATGTATGGCAACATCGGGTGGTGGTGCATTGGGAGTCAGATCAATGGAGTGCTTGTCCTGACAGTGTAGAGGAACCTCTATGAGTGAGGAGAAATTGTCATCGTATTCCTCCTTGACTTTGTCCATCTGCTGCAGCCGTGCAAGGGAGCCCTGTTTCAAGGTTGTGGCCACAATATTCTTCTTTCCCTGTGAGTGAGTCGTAAGGAAAATTAATTTCCTGGTTTGGGAAACAATCTTACTGCGTTGTTTTGCAGTAGTCAAAGAGATGGCAGGAGGCGGTACTACCTCCGGTATCCTGTACAAGTTATTTCCCAAAGTAATAATAAGAGCACGAGGCCTAGACTCATACACAGCATGTCGCCTCCACAAGTATGGTTGGCCCAATAATACATCAGCTACATCAAGAGGAGCAACATCACACAATACCTCATCCGTGAATGGCTTGATACTGTATGGAAGGCGGCACTATTGGCGGATGCGGAGATCTCTCCCTGGGTGGAGCCACCCAATGGTGGCTACTACTGCAGGTGGGTGCTATGTGGTTGGTAGTTTGAGCCGTCACTGAGCGGTTTCATTTAAATGAGTGTTCTTTGGCTTCTGCTGATCACGAAATCGCAGCTGGAACCCTTCACCCACATCTCGTAATCGGAAGAGGCGTCCTCTCTCCTCTCTGATACCACCGATCCGGATTTATGCAGGAACGCAACAGAATAAACACATAACCATAAATACAGAGATGCAGCGGAAATAACACTTCATTTCATTAATATCAAATAACAGAAAGATGCTTACAGACATAATGGAAATAAAATAGCTAGGGTGCTGGTAGCGAATCTCTGAGAAGAGATGTGGTGGCTACAGACCTCTGAACCGTGTTACAATGAGGCTCGAGGGCCTATTTATTGTTGAGAAACAATGTAGAATCTGAAACGTCCAAAAACCTAACCGTAGGAGATGAGGCGCCAAAACTGTGGGCGCCCGTTTGGGTAAATTGGTGGTTCAACTTCCCGGGGGCATAACTTTGGCACCCGATCTCCGTTTGACGCGTTCAATAGCTCGTTAGAAAGATCTATCCGAGAACTACAACTTTTGTGACGATTTTATGATCAAATCGCAACACATCTCATACCCAAAAAACGTCGTTTAGGGCCTCAAAACGGCTCCGGAAATTCAGGACCCGAAAACTGCTAAAAATAGTAAGTTTTGTTGCAACTTGAAAATTGAAAGAACTGAAGATGGGGGTTCAAATGGAATAGGTGGGTGGCCACCAATATCCACCTGGATCATTGCTCAAACTTTGGCCCTGAGGAGAATCCAAAACGCTAAAATAGTGTTGAAAAAGTGAAAAGCTGCAAGAATTGATGGTGCTGGTCCAAATGGAATAGGTGGGTGGCCACCGATATCCACCTGGATCACCCATAGCCGAATTAAAACATCCACTCCTCATAGATTTACTCTCCAACGCGGCCATGATCCTAGATCTTTGGACGTAATGGTTTACGTGTTCACCATCAGCATAAACTTCAGGGAATTAGTTATATTTTCTTTGTTATAAATAACGCGTTTGCATACGCATATTAGATTAGTCTCTGTTAGTTTTTATTAGTCTACTCTGTAATGTAATTACGCTGCCATTGTGCCGTAATATCACCTTTCTGTTAAGACTGCATTTTAATATAAGAAGACTCTGTTTCCAAACATAATTCGTACTTGAAGATTGTTGCCAAGGCTGGTGTAGAGGGCCCCTGCACTCGCCAAGGTTCTGTGCATTATTGTATAGTTCTTGTTTTATTTCGTTAAAGCTCATTGTGCCATAATCCATTCACATGTTTATACATTGCATCTTTCATGGTATATATGCTTCATTTCTGTTTATAATCTTTCATGCTTTCCATTTTACTTCTGTCTTTCATGTTTTATGTTATTGTTAATTGATCAGTGTTCTTGTTTCAGGTTATAAATAGGCAGCCCGGGCATTTGCATAAATTTTTGACTAATGACATGAAATTAATATTGTTTTGCTGCTAATTTTCTTTTCTTAGTTTCTGTTTAATTTTAGTACTGCTTTGTTCATTTCAGTTTTTCTCATTTGCTTCAGTATTTAGATTTAGATATATTAAATTTCTCATAACATCTTCAGTTGCCTCCGAAAGCCACAGCTGGACTGATGGTGAGGGATTGAATTATGGATGTGTAGTTTGATATTAGTTTCCTTTCTGCAAGTTAGATATATTAAATTGCTCATAACATCTTCAGTTGCCTCCGAAAGCCACAGCTGGACTGATGGTGAAGGATTGAATTATGGATGTGTAGTTTAATATTAGTTTCCTTTCTGCAAGTTAGAAATATTAAATTGTGCATCACATCTTCAGTTTCCTCCGAAAGCCACAGCTGGACTGATGGTGAGGGATTGAATTATGAATGTGTGGTTTGATATTAGTTTACTTTCTGCAAGTTAGATATCAGTTACTCAAGTTGTTTATGGTTACTTCCGAAAATCATAGCTGAACTAATGATGAGGGATCAGAAGACAAGTTGATGTAATTTGATTTAGATTTACTTTATTGCAACTTTTGGATTTCTTTCAGCATAGTTTCTTTTGTGTTTAGACAGCAGCAAGAATAGTTTGGTTTCATGCTCACTAGTTCACTGTTTTGATTTATTAGATTAGCAGCACATTTTTCATTTCAGTAGCACATTTTTATTTCCTTTCAAGTTTTGTCATTGTATGTTTCAAATTCTTTTTTTTTAAGTTTCAAGTTGGTAAATCATTATAGAGGATATCATTTCATTGAACAATCATAACCGTACTTGTTTTTATTTTAGAATTTCCATCTCACATTAGAAAACCAAAAACGACAAAAAGTTAAGAAATAGGTTATCTTGCACATATAGTGCACCGCACTTCATCAGCTTACGAATCCCGGACTGATAAATTAATGTAGCAATTTAGGACACACTAAATTGACCAAACATTTTGGCGCCGTTGACGGGGAAGTGTAAATAGGTAGCCAATTTCTTAAAAAAAAACAAAATAATAAAAGAAGGGAAAACTTGATAACTTCTTGAAGTATGCTCTCCTCTTGCACCTAGTGTGATCTGGAGGATCAGAAAAGAGAGTTATTGGTTCAAAAAGAGAATTATTAGCCCAACTTTAAAAAAAATTAAAAAAAATGACATGCATAGAGCAAGAGATTCTAGGGGAAGGTTTATAGCTAAAGCCAAGAGTTCGATTTTCACAACTCCATCTTCTTCAAGACATAGACAAGAATCACCACCATCTACCCCTAGCCTTAATATTTTTGGAATTCAAGGAGCAGCTGAATTAGAGGATTCTCCTATACCACCTACTAAATCTCATTTAGAAAAGGAAGAGATTCCCTCTCATCCTCCCTTGATAGAAGAACTAGAGGACTTTAAGGACTCTAAAGAAACTATCATGGAAGAGGAAGTAATAGATGGAGGTAGAGGTAGAGGTAGAAGAGGAGGAAACAATGGAGACAACAATGGTGAAGGAAATAATGGAAGAAATAGGGAGGGAGACAACTTGTTTGGATTCCCTATAGTTGATGAGGAAACTCATACAACGATGAAAAATATCTCATCATCTGTTCTCCCTAACTTTTATGGATTGCGAAGTGAGGATCCTGAAACATTTCTGTTTGAGTTTGAATTCGTGTGCCGAACCTATGACTATATGGAAGACTCTCAAAAACTCAAACTGTTTCCTTCAACATTGAAGGGAGCTGCTTTGAAATGGTTCATGGGATTAGCCACCCAATATATTAGGACTTGGAATGATATGAAACAAAATTTTTTGGATAGATACTTGGACTATTGTATGCCCACCAATCACAAGGATGAGGTATTCAAAATGATGCAAAAAGAAGATGAAAATTTGGAAGACTTACTTGAAATATTTCAATACAACTTGAAAAGAGCAAAGATGAGCAACTTAGATGATGAAACCTTGAAAGCCCTCATATTAAAAACCATTAGAGATGAATGGATAGATATTTTAAACATGATGGGGAAAGGAGACATTTCTCAACTTCCACTTCGTGACATAACAGAACTATGTGTCCATCTCTCAAGAGGAAAATCTAAAACAGGAAAAGGGCCTAGGGATCCTTCTCTTATTAGGGATAACAAATCTGCATCTGGATCAGTAAGTAGGGCAGAGATTGGTAACATGCTTGATGAATTCAAAACTGATATCTTAGGGAGCCTTAGTGAACAACTAGACACCCTTAAAATCCAAAACAAGCAGAAAGCAGAAACAGATGCTCTAGCTATCTTTTTTCCGAAATGTAGGAAGAAACATGCTTTAAGGGAATGTCCCTTGGATGCAAAAGTTGTAGAAACATGTATGATTTTCTTAGAGAATCATGAGATCAAGGATTTTCCTTCAATCCCTGGACTCAAAGCTGTTTTTCAAGAAGACCCAAATTCAGTAGAATCTCTCTGTTTTGTTGCAAGAAGACCTTGGCAGGGACAACAAACTCAAGGGTTTAACAACCCTATGAATCTTCAAACCCCACCAAATTGGAATCCTTGGCAACAACCTTGGCTCCAACATCAAAATCCATATCAGCCATGGGTACAAGGGATGCAAAATACTTATGGGAGATTTGCTCAATTTTATCAATATCCTCCATCTTTTCAAAATCAACAAGCTCCACAACTTCCAAACATAAATCCACAACTTTCATTGCCATTTCCACAACAACAACCTTCTCAACAAAATCCAAATCCTCATTTTATGCTCCCATACCAACAAAAGACAAATCAACTTCCAGTTCAGCCATTGCCAAATCCTAACAATAAGAATCCTCAGAATACTTACATGGTAGAAGGACAACAATTTCCTACCTATATGATTGTTCCTCTCAACGATGTACAACTCAGATCTGGTAGAGTTTTAGAAAACCTTCTATAGATATTCAAGAGCAAGATACCTCTGAGGAAGACTCTCTTGAAGCCAATAAGGGTTCTGAGGAAGCATCTCTTCAAAACTCAAATATTCAAAAAGAAAAAGAAAAGTTAACACCCACAACTCCTATAGTTGAGCAACCTGCATCTTCATCTACACCTCCTTTTCCCGAAAGACTACAAATTGACAAGGGGGTGGAAAAACAAATCTTGTTGCCTAACTATGATTTTCTAGATGAATTGAAGAATGTTTGTATCAATATTCCCTTGCTACAAGCCATTCAAGAGATTCCTATTCTAGCAAAAACAATAAAGGAGTTGAGTTTCAAAAGACCAGGAAGGAAACTAAAAGACACAAGAAGAATCCACCTGGTAGGAAAGATTGAAGATATTATGATGGGAAAAATTACCATGCAGAAGTATGTAGATCCAGGAAGTCCAATTGTCAAGACACATATAAATGGGATAGAAATTCCAAACACATTGATTGACTTAGGGGTTGCTATTAACATTATGAGTAGACAGACTATGGACCAACTAAAACTTCCTAACCTTCTTTTTACACCTACTTTACTGCAACTTGCAGATCGATCAATTATTAAACCATATGGTGTATTAGAAGATATTTCAGTCTCCTTAGATTCTTGGGAATATCCAGTAGATTTTATGATTTTGACTCCCAAGAGTAATCTAGGAGGGCACCCACTTATCTTAGAAGACCTTGGCTAGCCACAGCTGATGCTTTTATTAGTTGTAGATCTAGGGATATGTACATTTCTAATGGTAATTCGACAAAGAAATTCAATTTGTATCCACCAGATAAAAGCAATCACAGAAGTAGGAGACAATGAATGGGTCGATGATGAGGACATTATACAACCTGTCTTTACCATATCTGAAATCAGTGAGGATAGTCAAATTCTGAACACATTAGAAAATTTTGAGATATCTTCAGAATATGACCCCACACAATTTCAATTGGAATCTGACATAGAATATTTATCATCAAGAAAAATGTCTCTTTACTCTATGGAAGAGTTTGGTAGTTCTACCATTGAGATTTTTCCAGGAAAAACATTGAATATCAACAAACATTTGGAAAAGTCACAACAAGAAGAACTAACCAAAATCTTGCAAAAACATTCTACTGCATTTGCATGGGAGTATACTGACATGAAAGGTATTGATCCTAAGACTTGCATCCATCATATCTATATTGAGGAAAACAGTAGACCAATCAGACAACCTCAAAGAAGGATGAATCCAAATCTTAGGGAGATAGTGAAAGAAGAGCTCCAAAAACTACTTAATGTAAACTTCATTTATCCAATTTCAGATAGCCGATGGGTTTCTCCTCTGGTTATAGTACCTAAAAAGAATGGTAAATGGAGGGTATGCATTGATTACAGGGAATTGAACAAAGCAACTTTGAAGGATCACTTTCCTTTGCCTTTTATTGATCAGGTATTAGATACACTAGCAGGTAAAAATTACTTTTCATTTTTGGATGGTTTTAGTGGCTATAATCAAATTCAGGTAGCACGTGAAGATCAAGATAAGACCACATTTACTTGTCCATGGGGAAATTTTTCCTATCGAGTACTTCCATTTGGGTTATGTAATGCACCTGCAACATTCCAAAGAGAAGTATTAGGAATTTTTTCTGATCTAATCCATGATTGTGTAGAGGTTTATATGGATGATTTTACAGTTTATGGTAATTCATTTGAAGAGGCATTAGAAAATTTGGAAAATTTTCTTATAAGATGTAAAGAAACAAACCTTTCATTAAGCCATAAAAAATTCTTTATGATGTTTACTGAAGGGATTGTTTTAGGACATCATATTTCAGGGGATGGGATTAAGGTTGATAGATAAAAAGTTGAAGTCATCTCCAAGTTACCTATTCCAAATTGTCAAAGAGATGTTAGAAGTTTTCTAGGATTTACTGGTTACTATAGAAGATTTATAGAAAACTTCACTAAAATTGCATCTCCACTCTTTAAATTGCTTACAAAAGACCGTGAATTTAAATGGGATCCTCATTGTCAATCAGCTTTTGAAACTTTGAAAACAAGAATATCTGAAGCACCTATCTTGAGAGGACCAAATTGGAAACTCCCTTTCCATATTTCTATGGATGCTTCAGATACAGCTCTAGGAGCTGTGTTGGGTCAAAAAGATTTAGTTCCTTATGCCAATTATTATACCAGTAAAAATTTGACTCCCATAGAGTTGAATTATACTGTGATTGAAAAAGAGTTTTTAGCTGTTGTTCATGCAATTAATAAGTTTAGACATTACATAACAGGCTATGAAACTTTTATTCATACTGACCATTCTGCAATTAGATATTTAATGAACAAACCTGTTACTAATGGCAGAGTGACAAGATGGCTCCTACTTTTGCAAGAATTCAATATTACTGTGTTGGATAGACCAGGGAAACAAAATACAGTAGCTGATTTCTTGTCTAGGATTCAGAATACTAAAGAAGATTCTCCTGTAGAGGATAAGTTTCCCGATGAATACTTGTTTGCAGTAACTATTAAGACTCCTTGGTATGCAGATATTGCTAACTATTTGGTTACAGGGAAACTGCCTTCACATTTATTTCCAAGTGAAAAACAAAAAATTATTCAGGAGAGTTCAAAATATTCATGGATTTCTAACGAATTGTTTAAAATAGGGCCAGATCTTGTGATCAGAAGATGTGTCAGGGAAGATGAAATGCCTGATATTCTTAAGGCATGTCATGATGAACCATGCGGCGGACACTTTGCATGCAAAAGGACGGCCTATAAAATCCTCTCTTTAGGATATTATTGGCCTTCCCTCTTCAAAGATGCAAAACAATATGTCAAAAGGTGTGATAGCTATCAAAGAGTAGGGAAACCTACCCTTTCAAATGAAATTCCATTGCAAACACAGGTACTCATTGAACCCTTTGAAAAATGGGCTTTAGATTTCATTGGACCTATTAATCCACCATCTAAGCAAAAGAAGTATATATTGGTTTGTACTGATTATGTTACTAAATGGGTAGAAGCTACAACATTAGTATCTGCTACTGAAAATTCAGTTGTTCATTTTCTTTATGAGGATATTTTTACTCGCTTTGGTGTTCCAAGAGAAATTGTGACAGGTCAGGGGAGTCAATTCACATCCAATTTGGTGGAGAAGTTGATGGAAGAATACAAAATCAAGCACATAAGATCTACTCCTTACCATCCACAAGCAAATGGTCAAGTGGAGTCCACAAACAAAGTTCTTGAAAGTATCATCACCAAAATTGTTCATCTACATAGAAGAGATTGGGCAGAAAGGCTTCCTGAAGCCTTGTGGGCCTACATAACTACATGGAGAAATACAACAGGACATTCTCCCTATGAACTTGTTTATGGGAAAGAATTCTTGCTCCCCATTGAGTTCCAAGTCAAGACCTTCAAGATAGCAGTTCAGTTGGGGATGGACTTATCAGAAACCCAAAAGCATAGAATGGAGCAATTGAATGAGCTAGATGAGATCAGACAAGAGGAAATTCTAAGAACTGATCTAGTTCAATATCAAAGAGCTAAATGACATGACAAGTACATCAAAGAGAAGAAGTTTCAAGAAGGAGATTGGGCATTGTTATTTCATTCCAAGTTTAAAGATTTTCAAGGAAAATTTCAGACTCATTGGCTTGGGCCATATGAGATTGACAAGATCTTTAGCAATGGAGCAGTAAGAATCAAGACCATTGATGAGTTTCAAACTCCTCTTATTGTGAATGGCCACAGACTGAAATTTTATCATAAGCCACTCTCAAAAGAGGATTTTGTCAAAGTGTTTCAAGAGAATTCTGCAATTAGGCTAGTACAGAAGAATTCTTCTTCTCCACCAGCCTAGTTTTTGTTCTTTTCAATTTAAAAAAAAAAAAAAAAAGTTGTATAAGCCTGAAAACCAATCACTAATTAGCAGTCTTATACAGAAAATATAGGGTGAAAATCAGGAACACTTGACACTCTATATTTTCCAAAAAAAAAATCTCTCTTTCATTTTACAAGTTTTGTGACCATCCACTCCATTCCATTCCACTTCATCCCACTTCATTTTCACTCCACTTCATTCCATTTCACTTCATTTTATTCCATTTCATCAATAAAATTCTTTTTCATGACCATTTCCATCTGGTCATTTGTCATCCATTCATGTTCATTCATCCAAATAATAGCTGTGTAAGTTTCTGCAGCTGACATCTGTTTCCGCAGTTGACACCAGTTTCCGTAGCCAGAAGTAGATTCCGCAGCTACAACTCTGTTTTCAAAAAGAATGTACATCCATATGTTATTTCCATAATCATGAAATTAAATGCAGGTGAGAGGACCAAAAATAAAGGCATGGAGCATTCAAGATACCAATGGAGAGCAACTAATTGAAGACCAAGGAAAAGGGCAAAGATTCCAAGGTATGAGTAAAATTCATTTCAAATAGCATTGAAAACACATTTTTATATAGTTCTAAACCATAAGCTCCATCCATTATGTGCAATGATTATATTGACAAATTCCGTAACCCTTTCACGATCTCCATATGATCCTCCCGCATTCATTCTCAAATGATTCCATAATTAAACCCTCGATCTTCACTCATACTCCGATATTCCACCGGTGACAATGAGACGTAGTTGATTTGACCATGGACTCTTACAGCCGCATAAATCCATAGCCGTTGTTTAAACGTGCTCACATTTATTGTGCAGCCACCAAATTTCAAAACACTGTCGGATGTGTTATACTCCTCCTATTTGTTCTGTTAATCTCACAGTCGTGTCTCTGCCGTGCTCACGAAACCCCTCTCTGTTCTGTCTCACTCCACTTCGTTCTCTATTACACTACAGCCTGTATATCCACTCTTTGATATCTACCTACAGTCATTGTGCTCATCTCCGTGCATTCAGCCGTTCTATTTCCATTGAACCGTCACGCAGGAAAATTTTTGAAGAGCAGAAAGAAGGATGGGTAAATTGCTAAGAGCAGAACCGGAAGGACCTAAGTTCATGGAGGGATATCCGCAAGTTAGGGATATATTGAAGAAAGCAAAGTGGCTGCGGTTTATCCAAAAATTCAGAGGTTATCATAAAGAAGTGACAAAAGCATTTTCAAGGTCGTTCAATGGCCTGGAAGTAGAGATTGGAGACCTTAAGTTTGCAGTGAACGAGGCATCTATAGCAACTGCCACGGAACTTCCTCAGGAGGGTGAGCGTTGGTATAAAAATAAAAGCATTAGTGATGAAGCCTGGAGAACAATCTTACGAAACCAAGGTATGGACATAACTATTTTTAAAAGAGGAATTCCTGTTCATGCATTGAAAGAGGAATGGGCTACTTTGCTGCTAGTTGTTCAAAAATTCATTACCTGTGAAGGCCGTTTTGGGTCCATGTATATGTATCATACCAGATTGCTGATGAATTTTCTAGATAATCAAGCTCTCAATCTCCCATATTTTCTATTAAATAGTTTGAAGAAAATGTCTGTGACTGTTCAGAAGCATTTAGGAGATGTAGAACCACATCTATATCACCACGGTCTTGTAAAAATTTTGATAGAAAAAGAGTTAAAGGAGAAGAAAGACACATGGGAAAAATTTTTGATTAGAAATTTCTTTGAGGAGCCTCAGGAAATTCCTGAAGGTAGCACATCAAGAATGAGTAGGAGAAAAAGAATAAATGATGAAACCCAAAGTACTCCTACTCAAGAAATTCCTGAAGGTAGCATATCAAGAAGGAGTAGGAGAAAGAGAACAAATGATGAAATTCAAAATACTTCTACTACTACAATTGAAAGAACTGATAGGGAAGAGAGACTGTCAAAGAGTAAGAAGAAAGAAACTAAGGGTAAGAAGCCAATAACACCAAAAGAGAGAAAAAGTATTGAGGCTATACATCAAACCCCTTCTTCTGAAGAAGAAGATCATCAAGTGTTATTTGAGAGATTAGTTTATCTTCAAAAACAATCATCTATGGCCAAGAAGACAGAGAAAGGAAAACAAAAGCAAAAGGACAGTGGTCCACAGCGTGTGAGAAGAAGTTCCAGACTTAAGGGGAAATTAAGGAAAACGCAAATGAAGGGTCCTCATTTCATTGATTTGGGAGAGGAAACATTTGAACAGTCCCCAGCTGACCATAGTCCATCTCAGTCAGTTAGTGAACCTGGTTCATTTCATTCTCAGTCAGACATTGAACATAGTCCATCCCATTCTCAGCAAGATGTTGATGTGAGCCCTTCTCAGCCAGATTTTGAAGATAACTCTCCTTCACGGCATTTTGGGGACAGCCCAATGAAAATGACACCTGAAATAGACCCCAAGCAACAAGAAGTATATGATTATATAGAATCTTTGGAAAGAGCAGCTACAGGTCCCAGTACTTCATCCATTCAGCCTCACACAGTATAGGATGATTTAGTCCAATCACTAAAACAGGAAGTCTTTGAGCTAGAGCTTTTAAATAAACACATTAAAAATGAAAATGAGACATTGAAGGAACAGAGTAAATTGGACAAAATCATTCATGATAATACCATGCTACATCTGGGAATATGGCAGAAGAAGAACAAGAAATTGAAAAGGAAATGCCAGAAGTTAAGCAAAGCACTGGTTAATATCAAATTTAGATGCTTAATGAAGAAGCCCAGGATGTTGGCAGCACCAAGGAAGAAGAGGAGAGGATTATATGTACTGGCTGAAGTGTCAAGACATATGAACTAAAGAAATATTATCAAAATTTTGGTTTCATGAGGACATGCAACACCTTCACAGTGGGGGTATGTTAAGTCTCAAATCTGCATCTTTTCCATACATCTTTCTATACCTTTTTCATCCACCCGAACCTTCCAAGTCGTCAATATCATTGTATATTAATTGCAAAAGAGCATCTAACATGGTTTTTAATTATATTTTTGTGTCTGCTGTTTGATTTAGATTTTGCTCATTTAGCTGCGGAATCTAGCCACTTTCACAGCTGCTGCAACTTTTCGCAGCCATTTTGTGAAACTCTATGTTACAGGTGTCTTCAGGAGAAACGAGCCACATGGGCAAGTCAGAAATGATGTGGACATGGATCGTGTCCTATTGACTTGAGAAAATTCATCTAGGGAGGCTACGGTCAAAGGTGGCCAAATGGAAGGCAACTGTAGAGTTCCACGGTGACAGGACTCTGTTTCGTGTCACGTGGAGATCTATATGGCCGTTTCTGAATTGCGGAAGACAAATCAACATATGTACATGGCCCCATAGCCGAATTCAAACATCCACTCCTCATAGATTTACTCTCCAACGCGGCCATGATCCTAGATCTTTGGACGTAATGGTTTACGTGTTCTCCATTAGCATAAAATTTAGGGAATTAGTTATATTTTCTTTGTTATAAATAACGTGTTTGCATACGCATATTAGATTAGTCTCTGTTAGTTTTTATTAGTCTGCTCTGTAATGTAATTACGTTGCCACTGTGCCGTAATACCACCTTTCTGTTATGACTGCATTTTAATATATAAGAAGACTCTGTTTCCAAACGTAATTCGTACTTGAAGATTGTTGCCAAGGCTGGTGTAGAGGGCCCCTGCACTCGCCAAGGTTCTATGCATTATTGTATAGTTCTTGTTTTATTTCTTTAAAGCTCATTGTGCCATAATCCATTCACATATTTATACATTGCATCTTTCATGGTATATATGCTTCATTTCTATTTATAATCTTTCATGATTTCCATTTTACTTCTGTCTTTCATGTTTTATGTTATTGTTAACTGATCAGTGTTCTTGTTTCAGGTTATAAATAGGCAGCCCGGGCATTTGCATAGCTTTTTGACTAATGACATGGAATTAATATTGTTCTGCTGCTAATTTACTTTTCTTAGTTTCTGTTTAATTTCAGTACTGCTTTGTTTATTCTTGGGCTTGAGCCATTTTCTTCGCAGTTAGATGACAAGGTCTTAAATTGCTCATAACATCTTCAGTTGCCTCCGAAAGCCACAGCTGGACTGATGGTGAGGGATTGAATTGTGGATGTGTAGTTTGATATTAGTTTCCTTTCTGCAAGTTAGAAATATTAAATTGTGCATGACATCTTCAGTTACCTCCGAAAGCCACAGCTGGACTGATGGTGAGGGATTGAATTATGAATGTGTGGTTTGATATTAGTTTACTTTCTGCAAGTTATATATCTTAAATTTCTCAGCATCTCTGGGCTGCCCTCCGAAAGCCACAAATTGACTGACAGAGGATTTAATTTATGAGTTACATGAGAGCATTACTTTCGTGCTAGATATCAAAGTTACTCAAGTCATGAGGAAACATTCCAAAATCATAGCTGGACTAATGATGAGGGATCGGAAGATAGGTTGATGTAATTTGATTTAGATTTACTTTGTTGCAACTTTTGGATTTCTTTCATCATAGTTTTCTTTTGTGTTTAGACAAAAACAAGGATAGTTTGGTTTCCATGCTCAATAGTTCACTGTTTTGATTCATTAGACTAGCAGCACATTTTCATTTCAGCAGCACATTTTCATTTCCTTTCAAGTTTTGTCATTGTATGTTTCAAATTCTTTTTTTTTAAGTTTCAAGTTGGTAAATCATTATATAGGATATCATTTCCTTGAAAAATCATAACCGTACTTGTTTTTATTTTAGAATTTCCATCTCGCATTAGAAAACCAAAAACGACAAAAAGTTAAGAAATAGGTTATCTTGCACATATAGTGCACCACACTTCATCAGCTTACGAATCCCGGATTGATAAATTAATGTAGCAATTTAGGACACACTAAATTGACCAAACAACTGCTAGGAAAAGGGGATTTGGAAAACTTGCCCATCGTACATCCTATGCATGTATCAAATTGATTAGTACTAAAATCTGGCACACCTGTAGTGATCTCCTGCAATGTCCTCAAGGCTCCATGATAGATGTGCCCCATCCTGTGGTGCCAAATCTCACACAGCTTTGAACTGCTAGCTCTACTGCCAGTACTATTGCTCAATGCCAAAAGGGGCTGAAATGAAAACTTGTACACCTTTGCATGGCATATACCAATCACTCTAGCTGAATCAGATGGAGTACCCCTGGGATATATCATCACCTGTCTTCCCCTGAACAATATCTCATACCCTTTGTCATCATATTCTGAGATGGATATGAGGTTCTTCCTCATCCCTGGCACATATAGAACATCTGATGCCTTCAAGGGAGGTTTGGGTTCCCTATCAAATGTCAATGTCCCCACACCGACTGCTCTAACAATGATGTAATCTCCGAGTACTACTTCTATATTAGTGCCACTCTCTGAAAGCTCTGAGAAATACTCATAGAATCCTGTCATATGAAGTGAAGCCCCACTGTCAACATACTGTATACCTGAAGATGCTCCACTAGTGGAGGGAAATGCATACTCCCTCTCAACCTCCATGGCAGGTGATCTTGCACTAGTGGACTCACAAGCAATGAACCCAAACTCCTGGTCAAAGCTATCCATAAAGTCCTCTATCTCTACTGATGCTGCCATGCTCTGGTTCTTCCCCTTCTTATTCTCTGGACACACAACTGCATAGTGTCCCATCTTCTGAAAATTCCAACACTTCACCTTGGAATAGTCCTTCTACGTGTTCCCTATTTACCTTTACCTTTGCCTTTGCCCCCATCAACACTTGTGGAAGCTTGCTTCTTTTCCTCTCCTTTCTTACCTCCTGCCAACAGTGTTACATCCTCATCCTACTCAAATGGTTTGGCTACCCCAAGCTAGGTCTTTCTAATTTCTATCTGTATGCAATCATTCCAGAACCTCTCCCAAGTGGGAAGGGTCTCACGTGCACAAACCCCATCAGCAAAGTTCAACCATGAACTGGGAAGACCATTCACTGCAATCCACACCAACTCAGTGGTGGAATGACCTCTCCAACTGCTGCCAATGCATCTCACGCATTAGTAATCTTTGTGAGATATCCAGCTGCACTATCAGTCTTACCCATATTAATGGTCTTCATATTCTCCCTTAGGACCATTTTCCTATTCTCATTGGTACTCTGGTAGATATTGGTAAATGTTGTCCACATCACATGAGAATATCTCTTTCCTCTCACATGAGGAATGCAATGGTCTTTGATTCCATATAGAATCATTCTCTTACCCTTGTTATTATTTTTATTAAAGGCTACCAATTAAACAGCATCAGTAGGCACATTAATAGGGTTCTGTGCGGTATGCACCATGATATCCCAGACTTCTGCCTCCTCAAAGATACTCTGCATTCTCTCCTTCCCAACACTATAGTTACTATGTCCATCCAACATATCCTCCACCCTCAAGCCCAAAGACATGCTTGCTGTCCTAATAAGATGAAAATAACACTACTGTAATAAAAGTAATGCTTTCTGTGGGAAAAATCAGCTTGCTGTAATTTCTGTGTGAAAAATCAGCTTGCTGTAATTTTTCTTCTTGCTCTCCCAAACTCCCTTTTTTTAGCAAAATAGCTCTGATACCATGTAGAAATTTGATAACCCAACCCCGGTTTTTAATTTCTCCTTATTTCTCCCATATACTTAAATGCCCATTTCCATAGCCATACATTAACAAGATGGAAAAATAATTATTTTCTGAAAACACAAATTCTGGAAATTTCACAATGGTGAAATGCAGAAATAAAAAGCAAAAAAATAAATCAGCCAAACACGGAATTTTGACACGCTGATTTTTGGTCAATGTGACCATGGAAAAACCCCCTACAACTATTGGGGAAAACTAGTTCGAAAGCTTCTTCTTATTTCTGGAAAATGCTTTTACAGAGAAGTGAAATGTATAAGAAAAAATCCAGTGAACAAAGTACATACTTATCTTGTTTTTCGTGCTTGCCTCTGCCTTGGAAAATGTGCCAAAACAGAAAAAATCAAAACATAAATTTACTACAGAAAATGATAGTCTTGGAAATTGTGCCCAGTACTTAGCTATATGGCCGTACGGGCTGTACAGACTGTACGAAAAAAATATAACAAGCTGCCTCCTCGAAATTTGTGATAGCTACCTAAAAACCCATGCACAGCCACCTTGGAATCTGTGCCTTTAGCTACTGTACCTTTGCCTTGATTTCGGTGTTGTCCCTCTCCTCGAAAAATGTGCCTCAAGCTGTTGTACGAACTGTTGCCTCGAAATCTGTGTTGCTGTATAGCCTTGCTGCCTTGAAATTTGTGAAGCCTCTTGCTACCTCAAAAAGTGCGCCTCCCCTTGCTGCTGTATGGACTGTTGAATCTGCCTCTCCTTCACCTTCTCAAGCTCAAACTATAAAAATGTCTCCATCTCTCTCCCTCCTCCTCTCTCAATCTTCTCATGAAAGAATGAATGACCTTTTCCCTCCTTTTCCTCCTTTAACCTAACCCTAAGTGACTTTTGGGGAATCCCTAAATCTAATGGCTGAGATAGCTTTAGATATAGGGATGAGATTAAATGCTCATTTAAATCTCATTTTCTATTTTTTAATCCACCCCACGTTAATAAAGACCCACTTAGTCATTTATTTCCAAAGTCACTTTTCCTTTGTAATTTCACATTGAATTTATTAAAGTCACTTTAAAATTAGATTTTAGTAAATTTATCACTTAAAGTCACTTTTAAATTATATTTGACTTTATAACTTTATAAATTCAGTTTAGGAGAAAAATTAAATTCTTTTGGACACTTTTCCCTAGGCCAAAGATCAAAGCCCTAGGGAACCACCTATCCTCCGGTAACCAAATTTCAACATTCAACCTAGTCAAAGTTCTTTCTCTACTCCATTAGTATTGGTGCACAAGAAGGATGGATTGTGGCGCCTGTGTCCAGATTATAGGGAACTCAATGAGATCACTATTAAAGATAAATTTCCCATTCATGTGATTGATGAATTATTGGATGAATTACATGGAGCAATTTATTTCACCAAGCTGGATCTTCGTTCAAGATATCATCAAATTAGATTGAAGATTGAAGACATTCCAAAAATAGCATTTCAAACTCATGAGGGTCATTATGAATTTTTGGTCATGCCTTTTGGCCTCACGAATGCACCTTCTTCATTTCAAGTGTTGATAAATTCCATTTTCAAACCATTCCTTACAAAATTTGTGTTAGCATTTTTTGATGATATACTAATCTACAACAGGTCTTGGAAGGATCATGTTCAACATGTTGAAAGGATGCTCAAACTATTGGAGGAGAAACAATTATATGCAAAAACCTCCAAATGTTTCTTTGGAGTACAAGAGGTGGAATATATTGGTCATATTGTATCTCAATAGGTGTTAAGGTATAGCCTAACAAAATTAAAGCCATTAAGGAATGGAAAGTCCCCACAACCATAAAGTAGTTACGATGATTTCTTGGGTTAACCGAGTATTATCGTAAGTTTGTTAAGAATTATGGGAGAATAGGAACACCTCTAACAAAATTATTCAATAAAGATGAATTTTCATGGATTCTTGAAGCAACTAAGGCATTTGAAATCTTAAAGAGGAAATGTGCCAAGCACCAGTCTTAGCTATTCCAGACTTCACAAAAACCTTTATTGTGGAATGTGATGCCTCAGGAAATGGAATTGGTGTTGTTTTAGTGCAAGAAGGAAGACCCATTTCTTTTGAAAGCCATCCAATCAAAGGAAAGTATTTATAGAAAGCTATTTATGAGAAGGAAATTTCAGAAATACTACATGCACTAAAGAAATGATGGCCTTACCTAATGGGAAGAAACTTCAAGGTAAAAATTGAACATGATAGTCTTAAATAATTTTTGGAACAAATACTATCTTCAGATGAGCAGCAAAAATGGTTCACAAAGATGTTGGATTATGAATTTGAAATCATCTACAACAAAGGGAAGCTAAATTTTGTTGCATATGCACTCTCAAGAAAGGATGAGGATGTGGAAGCATTTCTTTGTGCCATTTCTATTATCCAACCAGATTGGATAACCGAAGCAAGGGAGGAATGGAAGAATGACGAAGAAGTATGGAAAATCATTCAAAAGTTGCAGCAATATCCTAGTACATCTGATACATTTAGCTGGAAAAATGATTCCTTATGGTATAAAGATCACTTATATATTTGTAAGAATTCCCAACTAAAACAAAAGATTCTTTTGTAATTGCACACCTCTCCCTTCGGATGACACCAGGGACTTTTAAAAACTTACCACAGGGTGAAGAAATATTTTTTTTGGGATGGAATTAAATCTGATATTGAAAAATTTTGTGGCAGAATGTTTGGTTTGCCAACAAAATAAAGTTGAGACATTTAAGACCCCAAGTCTGCTACAACATTTATCAATTCCAAATCAACATTGGGAGGAGGTTTCAAAATATTTTATCACAGGTTTACCTAAGTCTAAAGGAAAGAGTGTCATCATGGTGGTAGTTGATAGGCTTACCAACTATGCTCACTTTTGTGCATTATCACATCCATTTAAAGCGACTACAATTGCTACTGCATTTATGGAAACAACTAAAAATCTACATGGAAACCCAAATATTATTGTAAGCGATAGAGATACCATTTTCACTGGAAATTTTTGGACAGATTTATTTTATTTTTTGGGTAATCAACTAGATTTTAGCTTATCTTATCATCCTCAATCTGATGGGAAAAATGAGATAATGAAGAAATGTTTGGAAGTATATCTTCATTGCTTTGTACTTGATAAACGAACACAATGGTTGAATTGGTTACCTATAGCTGAATGGTGGTATAACACTTCATTCCACACTGTAGCAAAAATGATGTTGGGAAAAAAACTAAGAGTGGGGTCTGGGGGTGAATCAATATTTAGAGCTTACTGATAATTTCAAATTTTTCTTTACTAAATTCCATACACGACTTTAATGAACCCAACTCATGTATACACGCCCATATACCAACATAAACTTGCGTATACTAATGTAATTG
Organism: Pinus albicaulis; assembly: GCA_034641835.2. Classification (NCBI taxonomy): domain Eukaryota; kingdom Viridiplantae; phylum Streptophyta; class Pinopsida; order Pinales; family Pinaceae; genus Pinus; species Pinus albicaulis. The sequence continues at coordinate 5,968,387 of MU968359.1, read as the reverse complement.
TATTGTTAGAAAAACTTTCAGAAACATTCTTTAACTCAGCTTATCAGTTAAGGATCTGTTATTTAATCAGTAAATATGTGCAGTAATAGAAAAATAAATAATCACACAAGGGAAACACACATGAATACCAAGATTTAAGGTGGAAACCCAATTCGGGAGAAAACCATTGCTGTTGTCATATCTGTCTTCAATATTTATTATATGGAAAATTTCTTAAAATATTTTACCTGCTCAGACTTATATCAGTACGCAGGCATCTACTTGTAGAAGGCTGCAACCTTCTCTCATTTTCAACCTGCAAATGGAAAGGAGCTACAACCCCTGATCTCGTTTACCAACTACTACTAGAAGGGAGGTTTAACCCCCTGATCAAAACACCATCTTCTACTGGTAGGAATATTATACTTCCATACTGAAGGCTTCAACCCTCAGAACCACTGCAGACCACGTTTCATCAGTTTTCATATTGGATCACACAGCTTCAACACAACCCTTCATAAAGATCAACAACAATAAACTTCACCCAATACATCAATCAGAATAGTAGATCATTGTAAGAAGAACACAGTAATAACCCATACTTCAGAATCAGTATGAAGAATCAAACTCAATCTTGAACATTCATTGTCTTAAAATGCATACGCTACTTTTCTTTATTGAACCTGCGTATATACACGCTTTCCTTTACACCAACCTGCGTATAGGTTTGTGAATACTGTTTTTCAGAATATGGTCAGTCTCAGATCCAAATCTGAGGCTTTCATTCAGATATCTTTTCAATATTGCAGAACCCTTGATCAGTCAGACATCATGAAACATATTAACTCAGTCATTGATCAAATTTGTACATAATCAACTTAGAAGCATATACAGCATTCAAGCAACCCATATCTACATGAAGAATTCATTGATAGACAACAAAAATATAACAGCAATAAACAAAAAACTCTGTAATAAGCTTTAGAAAACCTTGATTTCCATACACACGTTTTCTGATATAAATCTGCATGTATACACGCTTTTACCAAGAAAAAATAGTGTATAGATTTGTAAATATTAATTCTGTAGAATGTTTCAGATCTATAGAACTTACTTGGATTTATTCACTCCACTTTAGAAAACATGCGCCAGGTCTCTGATCTAATCATCTCTTCAATAGATCATGCAAGAACATAATCATTTCAGGTCTAGAGATCCTAATCCATCATTGTATCCAAGGGTGCATCATAGATTCATATCTATCAATAGAACATAGTTCATCCAATGTAGGTATACTTCAGAGAGAATTATTCAGTGACAACCCTTACACATGCACACTTTGCACTATGACCTTATTCTCCTTATATAGATTTTTCCTTTACCAATACCATGAGTCAAAACCACACAATTAATGATGGCATTCTTGGACGTTATCAAATAGATGACACAACGCTCAATACTGTGGCCTAATACCATGGTAAAGCCTCCTGGTATCATAATTTTTAGAGCACAAAAGTCATACATGACTTGGATCATTCTTATCAGCGTGTATACATGACTTGTCCTGTACAAACCCACGTATAGATCCTGCAATATGAATATTGACCAATATTCTTCTAGACATTACACGTTTCTTCTGATAGACTACTGAGCTTCTCCAGAAGACATAAACTCCATATTTTACCACATATTTTCCATCAAGGACAACATATCGAGACATAAGAATCATATTGCCAACAATATCCCCCTTTGGAATTGATGGCAACAATGATGGTGTTTGATCACCACAACAGATAGATACATCAAAACCATTATTGAAACAACCAAATAATCTCCCACTTTTTCAACAAGGGCCAAGGCCACTATTTTGACCATGCTCCCCCAAAGGTCATGCTGAATCTGCAGATAGATTTTTCAGACTCTATAACTCAACCGAGTATGAGCACCAAGAACTCATAGGTACATCAATGATCCAACCAAGTGGAATTACATAATTGACTAAACTACCCAACCAAGTGGGTTTACAAATTAGAACAATCCTTACATGACTGAATATAGCAATGAGTGTCAACATCCCATTTTCATCAAGTTACAGAAATGAATTTTCATAAAAAAGACCAAAAGATCTCAAGAGAGAGATCATATATCAAAAACCAATCAGAATTCCAACAATGCATCCTTTTCAACAAGTCAGGTGCTCCCCCTAAGCTTATGCATCCTGGACACCTTCAACAACCAATTCATCAAAGCATTTTCATCAAAGAATGATACATAAATATGAATACTGGAACACCAACAGAGATTACCCAACAACATCACAACTGTTATGAGCGTTGACCTAGAGAATTTCTGCCAACAAAACCCATACGTGGTTTTATGCATAGAAACTCGCGTATATATGCGATTCATCTTTATGAAACCAATGTATTGAATTTAAACTTCTGAAATTAAGAAGATTTGATCAGAGAGGCAAAGAAAACTCCCAACTTCTTTCTGAGATATTCGAATGCTTCCCAGGGAAGAGGTTTAGTAAATATATCAACAACTTGTTCTTTGGAGGGAACATACTCCAATTTAGCCTTTTGTTCAAGCATTTTTTCACATAGGAAGTGATACTTGATAGGAATGTGCTTTGTCTTGGAATGCATAACAAGATTCTTTGAGATACTAATAGCACTTGTATTATCACATAAAATTGATATGGGAGGTGAAAATTTGATTTGAATGTCTTGTAGAGTCTACATCATCCAAAGGATTTGTGTTCAACATGATGCAATAGCCACATATTCTTCTTCTACTGTAGATAAGGCAATATAACTTTGTTTCTTGTTGAACCAAGATACTAATCGGGGCCCCATATAGAATGCGCCGTCACTAGTGCTTTTTCAATCATCAATATTTCCATCCCAATCCACATCTGTGTAAGCATAAAGAGTGAGATCAACATTCTTTGGATACCATAGACCAAATTATTGAGTCCCTTGTAGATATTTGATTATTATTTTTATAGCCTGAAGGTGAGAATCTTTTGGATTATCTTGGAATCATCCAACAATCCAAACTACATGCATAATGTCTGGTCTTGTCCCGGTTAGATAAAGCAGACTTCCAATCATGGATCTATATTCTGGTTGATTCACCGCGAGAGAATCATCATGAGAACTGAGGCTACATCCAGTTACCATTGGCGTGCTCACAGGTTTGCAGTCTTCCATCCCATACTTCTTCAAAATTTGCTTAAGATATTTTTCTTGTGATAAAAATATGCCATCTGTTGCTTGTTGCACTTTTAAGCCAAGAAAAATGTCAGTTCCCCAAGTACAGACATTTCAAATTCTTGTTGCATAACAGGAGAAAATTTCTAACTCATGGATTCTTCATTACTTCCAAAAATGATGTTATCAATGTATACAACTATAATCCACAGTTTATCATTCTCAATTTTTGTGTATAAGTTACTATCAGCAGATCCCTTTGTAAAACCTTGTTGATGAATATATTTCTCAAGATGATAGTACCATGCCCGAGGACCTTGTTTGAGACCATATAAAGCCTTTTTAAGTTTGCAAACAAGTTTTTCATCATTTCCTAGAATGAATCCTTATGGTTGTTCTATATAAAATTCTTCTTCTAGATCACCATTGAGGAAAGCAGATTTAACATCCATTTGATAAACTTTGAATTGTTGGAAGCTTGAAAAAGCAAGAAACATTATTATGGCTTCAATTCTAGCTACAGGAGCAAATTTTTCTTCAAATTCTATACCTTCTTGTTGAGCATACCCTTTACAAACAAGTCTAGCTTTGTTTCTAATAACATCTCCATTTTCAGTTAACTTGTTTTTGAATATCCATTTTGTTCCAATCACATTTTTATCATGAGGTCTTGGAACCAATTCCCAAGTATGATTCTTTTTAACCTGATCAAGTTCTTCATTCATGGCTTGAATCCAACATTCATCTTTACTAGCTTGATTTACATTCTTTGGTTCAATAGTGGATAGGAATGCCAAGTAGCTAGGAGATCCTACAAGAGTTCTTCTTGTTTGGACACCTGATCCCTTTTCTCCAAAATTTGAGATTCTGGATGATTCTTTTGAACATACCTGGATGGGGAATTTTCATATGAATCTTCTTCTGGTGATTCATTGGGTTCACCTTCTATATTGTTGCTATTTGATGCAGAAAAATATACATCATTATCATCTTCATTTGTTGTTGTTATTTCCATTTTAGGAGCTGAGAGAGACTTGTCAATTACAATGTCAATACATTCAAAAATATTTTTAAGTCTTTTATTATAACATTTATATCCTTTACTTCTAGAAGAGTAACCAAGAAATATTCCTTCATTTTCTCTAGGTTAAAACTTACCAAGTTTTTCATCATTGTTCGTGATAAAAAAAATTCTTCCAAAAACTCTAAAATTCTTTACGGTGGGAGGATTTCCATACTAGAGTTCATAAGGAGTTTTATCACTGTTCACCCGAACATGAGCCTTGTTTAGAATACTTATTGTAGTATGTGCTTATTATCCCCAAAAGGTATCGGGAGTTCTAGATTCATCAAGCATATCCCGAGCCATTTTTTGAACTATTCTATTCATCCTTTATGCCACGCTATTTTGTTGTGGTGTTCCAGCTACAAAAAACTGTCTTTTTATGCCATGATGTTCATATAAATCAAAGAATTCATCTGATATATATTATCCTCCTCGGTCAAATCTAAGACATTTTATTTTTAGATTTAATTAATTTTCAACCAATGCTTTGAAGATCTTAAATTTTTCAAATGATTCAACTTTATGTTTCAGTAAACCAATCCAACACATTCTAGAGAAGTCATCAATAAATAAAATATATTATTTTTCTCCATGAGGTGAATTTTTCCTTACAGGACCACTTAGATCAATATTTATAAGTTCGAGAGGCTTACTTGTTGATACTTCTTTATCATTGAATTGTACCCTGGTTTGCTTACCAAATTGGCATGATTTGCATATGGTACTTTCAGGTAGAGTGATACTGGGAAGATCATGAATAAATTTGGGTCTGCTAGATTTTATTATTTGAGAGAAGCTCAAATATCCCAACCTTCTGTGTCATAACCAATTTTCTGAAGATTTACCCATGTAGAATTATTGCTGGCCACCTTTCAATACATACAAATTTCTTGGTGTTCTAGTTCATTTTATTATAGTTTTTCCCATGTCAAGTTCACATACTACACATTCTTTTGAACTAAAGAAAACTTCACTTCCTTGATCATGTAGGTTTTAACCCTGAACAGAAATATCTACACACGATTCTTATAACAGAAAATAAACAATAGCAAGAGCATAAAACATAAAACAGATAAACATAGAGATTTTTCCCCTGGATCCCAAATCGGGACGACCAGCTTGATTTTTCATTATATTCCTTTTAGTGTTACAACACATATATATACATGCCGAAGCATACATAAACCCCAATCCATTAACCCTGGATTAGAACATAACCGTAGTTCCCTTGACCGGATCTACAAAATACCCGGGGCCGAAAACCATCGAACCCCAAAACCATGTGCAAAACCATGCACAAAACCATGGGCGGATCCGCCTATGAGGGTCCGCACAAAAACCAATTTTGGCCGGGGCGCTGCCCCGGACCCCAACGGTGGGGACTGCTTCGCCCCTCGTGACCCCCCAGCTACGCCCGACGCAACATACAGCGCGTGGGGCTAATCGTGGAAAGAATATAACACATACCCAACATTCTCCCACTTGTTGTTTTCTTTCCACAGGGGGCCACGGGAGAGCTTAGTCATTGGGCCAATTCTTCAACACCCATTGTTTCTCTACACCAAGAGAACTTCTGAGTGCTCACAGACTTTGTCAATGCATCTGCAACATTCTTCAAAGTGTCCACCTTTACCAGCAACACCCTTTTAGCCTCGACCATATCTCTAACAAAGTGATATTGAACATCAATGTGCTTTGTCTTTGAATGATAAGCAGGGTTCTTAGCCAAGAAAATTGCACTTTGGCTATCACGGTCTATCCTTATAGCTTGTTGTACCAACCCCATACTTGAACACAATCTCTGCAACCAAACTGCTTCCTTGCTTGCATGAGTGGCTGCTATGTATTCTGCCTCTGTAGTTGAAAGTGCCACTACAGACTGTCTTTTACTCATCCAACTCATTGCACCTCCAAATAGGCTAAACACATACCCACTTGTAGATCTTCTTTGGTCCAGATCTCCAGCCCAGTCTGCATCAACAAAACCACGAATTTCCAACATTCTTTCTAATCCTGGTCTTCCCTGGTAGCACAAGCCATAATCACTAGTGCCACGTAAATATCTGAAAACCCGCTTCACTGCTGTCCAATGCTCCTTCCTTGGGTTTGACATAAACCTGCTCAATACTCCCACTGCATGTGCAATGTCTGGTCTAGTACAGACCATTGCATACATCAGGCTATCCACTGCACTTGCATATGGAACACGGGACATATCCTCCTCTTCTTCTTGTGTCTTGGGACACTGTTCAGCAGACAGCTTTGCACCTACGGGAATAGGAACACTCACCGGTTTACTATCCTGCATATTGAACCTCTGCAATATAGTCTCGACATACTTCCTCTGGTTTAACCAGAGCTTCCTCTTTGCCCGATCTCTCTTAATTTCCATGCCCATAATATAGTTTGCAGCACCAAGATCCTTCATGTCGAATTTGGAGAACAGTTGGGTCTTCAAATCTTGGATAATTTCTTTGTCATTTCCAATCAACAACATATCATCCACATACAAGACCAAATAAATAACACGGTCACCAGTTAATTTAAAATAAACACAGTGATCCTCCTTGCTTCTGGTGAAGCCAAGTCCCCGTATATAGGTATCAAATTTCTGATACCACATCCTTGGTGACTGTTTTAACCCATACAGAGACTTCTTCAACCTGCATACTAGTTCTTTCTTACCCTTCACCATAAAGCCTTCGGGTTGCTTCATGTAGATCTCCTCTTCTAGATCCCCGTGAAGAAATGTTGTCTTCACATCCATCTGTTCTATCTCAAAATCAAATGCAGCAGCAACAGATAAAAGTAATCTAATAGAAGTAACTTTGGCAATAGGAGAAAAGATATCACCAAAATCAATTCCCGGCACCTGGGAATAACCTTTCGCTACCAACCGAGCTTTGTATTTCTCCACCTTGCCTTCTACATTCATCTTCTTCTTAAACACCCATTTTCTCCCAATGGGCTTCCTTCCAGTCGGCAACTCCACCAGATCCCATGCATCGTTTTTGTGCAAGGATGCCATTTCATCAACCATGGCCTCCTTCCAGAGTTTTCCATCCTCTGAATCTACTGCCTCCTTGACAGTTTTGGGTTCATCATCAGTTATAGTTAAGGCAAAACCTGAACAGAAAGCAGATGGACTATACCTTTCTGGTTGCCTTCTTTCCCGAACTGATCTTCTCAAATTTGGAGTTTGTGGCTCTTCATCTTCTGAGTCTTCTTCTGTTGTAGAGTCTGATTCATCCTCCTTTAGCTCAAACTCTATCTTCTCAGGTTCCTTTGGTAGGACTTCATGGTTAACAACATCTTTCACTTCTCTAAACACCACATCTCTGCTATACACAACCTTCCTTGTTTTTGGGTTCCAAAGCTTGTAACCCTTTAAACCATCCTTATACCCAATAAAGATGCACCTTTCAGATTTATTATCCAACTTGGTCCTTTTCTCCTTTGGAACATGTACATATGCATCACATCCAAATACCCTTAGATTTGAAAGAGAGGGTTTCTTACCAGTCCATACCTCATGTGGAGTCTTATCCTCCAACGCTGATGAAGGTGATCTGTTAACTAAGTAACATGCAGTCTCCACTGCCTCTGCCCAGAATTCTTGTCCTAACCTGGTACCACTGAGCATGCTTCTTGCCTTTTCCATTAGTGTTATGTTCATTATTTCTGCAACTCCATTTTGTGAGGTGTGTATGAATTAGTCTTCTGCTGTGCTATACCACACTTCTTACAGAACTCTTCAAATTCCTTCTTGCGGAACTCCCCACCATTATCTGTCCTCAGCGCCTTTATCTTCTTCTCTGTCTAGTTTTCCACCAAAGCCTTAAATTCTTTAAATTTGTCAAAGACTTCAGATTTCTTCCCCAAGAAATATATCCATGTATTCCTTGAGAAGTCATCTATTGAATGAAACATAGTACACAGATTTTCCTAGTGACGGAACTGACACAGGTCCAAACACATCACTGTGCACAAGTTATAATATTTTGTTTGCCCTCTTAGCACCAGAAGGAAAACTCACCTGATTCTGCTTCCCATATACACAATGTTCACAGAAATCGAAATCCAGAGAACAATTAGACATACCTTCTACCATACCATCTCTATGCAGTATCCGAAGGCCCTTTTCTCCAATATGTCCAAGCCTTTGATGCCATAGCATGGTCTTTTCTCCAGAGACAGCTAGACTTTCCGTCCCACTTTCAGGAACCACAGAACTGTTACACCCATCAATAACAGTGCTACCTTGTAGCTTGTACAGAGTTCCAGTCCGAACTCCCCCGCATTAATACCGATTATACCCAAGATCACCGAGGCATATTTCTCGAACTCTTGTTTTTACACCATCATCCATCTTCTTACAAAATCGGTTACGGCGATGTGGGAATATGTCTGTACGATAGGAAGTGTTCTAATCCTTCCACCTTGCGGCTTCAGCTTGACCTTTCCACGTCCGACGATTCTGGCCTTCCTATCATCCCCTAGGAAGACATCACCACCATCATATTTCTCATACTCGCAGAACCACTCCCTATGGGGAGTGAAGTGAAAGGATGCACCTGAGTCAATCAACCATGACTCATGGTCTACATGTGTATTTGAAGAAGAAGCCAAATACACATCCCCACCTTCATCCGAGGTGGTTTTTGCCTCTGCAGAAGGAGCATCATCAGATCCCTTTCCTTTCTCAGGAGCTTTAGATCTGCAGTCCTTTTTGTAGTGCCCTTCCTTTCCGCATTTCCAGCATACCTTTACAAAATTTCTAGGAGATTTAGATCTCCCTCTAGATTTAGATCTCCCACTCAAAACCTTATTCTTGTTTCTGTTCTGGGACCTTCCTCGTACAGATAAGGCATCTCCATTCTGACCCTCCATATTTCTCCGTCTCATTTCCTCCGACAGCAAGGCTGAGACAATCTCATCAAAATTCAAGGTAGTTGTGTTGCTACCTATTGCAATAACCAGACTGTCCCACGAGTCTGGTAGAGAGCACAAAAAACTGATGCACTTATCTTCATCTGAGATTTTAATATCAACAGACGACAACTGACTTACCACAGTATTGAAGGCGTTCAGATGCTCTGTCACCGAGTCTCCATCCTTCATCCTCAGGTTATACAGCTTTTTCCGCAGGAACAACTTATTCACCGGAGACTTAGATTGGTACAAAGTCCCAAGTTTTTCCCACAAATTCTTCGTCGTAGCTTCCCCAGATACATTCAACAATACTGAATCTGAGACACACAACCGTATTGTGCTCTTAGCCTTTCGATCCAGTTTCTTCCAGTCTTCATCTGACATTGCCGTTGGTTTAGTACCTGGATCTACCGCGATCCACTGATCTTTATCCACCAGCAGATCTTCCATCTTGAGCTTCCACAACTCAAAACTCTGACCATTAAATTTCTCGATCTCTATCTTTCCGCCGCTCGCCATCTTCTTTCATAACGAATCTATGCGCGGATCTCACTTGAACGGGGGTCTACCACGGGCCGAAAAACCCCTCAACAACAAGGCATCCCCTTGGGCAGAAACGGCTACGTACAAATGTAAGTTTTTAACCACGAACGAGAAATATCTACACACCGATTCTAAAAACAGAAAATAAACAATAGCAAGAGAATAAAACATAAAACAGATAAACACAGAGATTTTCCCCTGGATCCCAAATCGGGACGACCAGCTTGATTTTTCATTATATTCCTTTTAGTGTTACAACACATATATATACATGCCGGAGCATACATAAGCCCCAATCCATTAACCCTGGATTAGAACATAACCGTAGTTCCCTTGACCGGATCTACAAAAATACCAGGGGCCGAAAACCATCGAACCCCAAAACCATGTGCAAAACCATGCACAAAACCATGGGCGGATCTGCCTATGAGTGGGTCCGCACAAAAAACAATTTTGGCTGGGGCGCTGCCCCGGACCCCAACGGTGGGGACTGCTTCGCCCCTCGTGACCCCCCAGCTACGCCTGACACAACATACAGCGCATGGGGCTAATCGTGGAAAGAATATAACACATACCCAACATGAGGTGAATTTTTCCTTACAGGACCACTTAGATCAATATTTATAAGTTCGAGAGGCTTACTTGCTGATAATTCTTTATCATTGAATTGTACCCTGGTTTGCTTACCAAATTGGCATGATTTTCATATGGTACTTTCAGGTAGAGTGATACTGGGAAGATCATGAATAAATTTGGGTCTGCTAGATTTTATTATTTGAGAGAAGCTCAAATATCCCAACCTTCTGTGTCATAACCAATTTTCTGAAGACTTACCCATGTAGAATTATTTTTGGCCACCTTTCAATACATACAAATTTCTTGGTGTTCTAGTTCATTTTATTATAGTTTTTCCCGTGTCAAGTTCACATACTACACATTCTTTTGAACTAAAGAAAACTTCACTTCCTTGATCACACATTTGACTAACACTTAACAGGTTGTTCTTTAATCCATCAACATACATAACATTGTTAGCTTTCACCTTTTCTTTTAGAAAAACATAACCTTTTCCTTTAATGATAGCATGAGAGTCATTTCCAAAAGTAACATTCTTTTCTTTCTCTAGAACATTGTATGAAAGGAGTTTATTTCGATCACCTGTCATGTGTTTTGAGCACCCGCTATCAATGTACCATTGATTTTCTTCCTCTTTTTAAAATAAAGCTATGCCACATCTTTCAACCTGTAAGTCCTCCTTTTTCCAAACCTTGGAATTTGAAGGTATATGCTCTTTTGGCTGAAGTTTGATCCTACATTCAAATTCTTCATGACTAAAGTTATTGCAATAAGCACATTCAATTTCATTTTGAAGAGGAGAAATTTTTTTCTAATTATTCTTCTTTATTCCAGTCTCATTTCTTTGCTTTCTTGCTTCTTTGGCCATGATAGTTTTGTATGCAACACATTGAGCAGCCTTATGACCAAAATTATGACATGAGAAACATTGTCAATTAAATAAGAAATTTCTGTGATCATGAAACCTTCTATTTATGTTTACCTGCTGATTGATATTTCTAGTATTGTTCTTCCTTGTATAAAAGTGGTCATGCTTTACCTATGTAGTTTCTTTGTTCTTTTGCTGAGAGACAGAATGTTGCAGGCTAACTTTAGCTACATTTAGATAGCTTGGTGCTGAATTTTGAGATGGTTCTCAAATATATCCAAGACCTGTCTTTATAAGAGGAGAGTGTTGTACCTTGATAATATCATCTAAGGTTTTAGATCCTTTAGCAAATCTAAGATTTAAAGTTTTCACTTTCTCAATTTCCTTTCATAGACTTACTATTTCACATTCTAATTTCTCATTGTGCTTCTCCTTTTCTATAAGCTGATGATTTAGAGTATCTATGGAAATTTTATTTTCTTCCAAACATATTTTGAGATGATTTATTTCTTCAAGAAAGTCATTTTCTTCTAATGCATCCATAAAAGTATTACTAGAGTCCTTTTCAAAAGCCATGAGTAGTCTAATATCTTGATCAGATTCTCCAACTTCACTATTTGATAGACCATCACTATCTTCATGAGTATAATAGCTTTGTCTATTGATAAACCATTTCGTATTTCCTTTAGCCACTTCCTTTCCCTTTTCATGACTATCTTTATGGGGAAATTTAGTAGCATGACCAACTCTTCCACAAGAAAACCATTTAAAAGGAAGCTTACCTTGGAACCTTCTAGTGCCAAGTTGTAGCTTCTTTACAAAATTTATCTCATCTTCTTCTGAAACATACCCTAATCCTTCTTGTTATGCTATCTCATTTCCTTTTGCATCAGCTCTGAATACAAATTCTATGACTTCAGATGGACCTCCTTTTCTCATTTCACAAGCAGTCAGAATCCCATGAAGTTGAATAACAATAAGAGTTTGTAGATCTTGCTTCTCTTCAATAGCAGACACTTTTGACTCAAATTTGGGAGTTAAAGATCTTAAAACATTTTCTACCAGAGTAGTGTCAGATATGGTTTCACCCATATTTCTCATACAATCTACAATATCATCTAGACGTAAAAAGAAACTGGAAATGCATTCCTCATTATGCATTCTGAGTTTTTCATAATGAATTCTGAGAGTTTAGAGTTTAGCGCTTTTTACCTTGGCATCACCTTCATAGCTTAGAATGATTTTTTCCCATATCTCCTTTGTTGTATTCAACTACATGACTTTAAAAAATTGTGATTCACTCAAACTTCCCAATAATGCACTGATCTCCTTCGCATTGGTTTCATAGTTCTTTCTTGCTGCTGCATATGTTGGAACTGAAGTTTGATTTTGATAACCTCCTTCAACTATAGCCAATATATATGCTCCAAGAGACTGAATATAGGATCTTTTCCTTGTCTTCCAGAAGATTAAGTTGCTTCCGTTGAAGAGAGGAGGCCTGATAGATGTTGTCCCATCTTGATTGCTCATCTTAGCTGATCTTACTTCTAGTGATTAAGCTTCTTCAGAAGGACCCATTCTGATACCAATTGTTGGGAAAAAAACTTAGAGAGGGGGTTGGGGGGGGGGGGGGGGTGAATTAGTATTTAGATCTTACTGATAATTTTAACTTTTTCTTTACTGAATTCCATATGCAGATTTAATGAACCCAATTCATGTATACACATGCATATACCAACAGAAACTTGCGTATATTGATGAATAGTATTGTTAGAAAAACTTTCAGAAACAATATTTAACTCAACTTATCAGTTATGGATTTGTTAATTAAGCAGTAAATATGTGCAGTAATAGCGGAATAAATCATCACATAAGAGAAACACACATGAACACGAATATTTAAGGTGGAAACCCAATTCGGGCGAAAACCACCACTGTTGTCGTCTCTGTCTTCAATATTTATTATATAGAAAACTTCTTACAATATTGTACTGATGCAGACTTATATCAGTACGAAGGAATCCACCTGTAAAAGGCTACAACCTTCTCTCATTTTCCAGATGCAATTGGAAGGGATCTATAATCCCCTAATCTCATTTACCAGCCACTATTGGAAGGGAGCTTCAACCCCGTGATCAAAACACTAGCTTGTACTAGCAGGAAGCTTCTACTTCCATATTGAAGGCTTCAACCCTCAGAACCACTACAAACCACATTTCATCAATTTTCATACTGGATCACACAGATTCAACATAACCCTTCATAAAGATCAAAAACAATAAAAATCACCCAATACATCAATCAGAACAGTGAGATCATTGTAATCATAACACAATAATAGCCCAAATTTCAGAATCAGTATGCAGAATCAAACTCAATCTTGAACATTCATTGTATTAAAATGCATATGCTAATTTTCTTTACTGAACCCGCGCTATACGCACTTTCCTTTACACCAACCTACGTATAGATCTGTGAATAATGTTTTTTAGAATATGGTCAGTCTTAGATCCAGATCCGAGGCTTTTATTTATATATCTTTTCAGTATTGTAGAACCCTTGATTAGTCAAACATCATAAAACACATTTACTCACTCATTGATCAGGTTTGTACATAATCAACTTAGCAGCATATACAACATTCGAGAAACCTAGATCTACGTGAAGACTTCATTGATAGACAACAGAAATATGGCAGCTATAAACAAAAAACCTCTGTAATAAGCTTTAGAAAACCTTGACTTCCATATGTGCCTTTTCTGAGACAAAGTCGCATATATACGCACTTTTACCAAGATGAACTAGCATATAGATCTGTAAATATTAATTTTGCAGAATGTTTCAGATCTATAGAACTTACCCAGATTTCTTCACTCCTCTTTAGAAAACATGCGCTAGGTCTCATATCTAATCATCTCTTCAATAGATCATGCAAGAACATAGTCATTTTAGGTCTAGAGATCCCGATCCACCATTGTATCCAAGGGTGCATCATAGATTTAGATCTATTAGTAAAACAAAGTTCATCCCATGCAGGTATACTTCAAAGAGAAGTATTCAGTGACAACCCTTACACATGCACACTTTGCACTATGATCTTCTTCTCCTTATATATATTTGGCCTTTACCAATACCATGAATGAAAACCACACAATTAGCGATGGTATTCTTGGATGGAATCAAATAGATGACACATCGCTCAATATTGTGGGCTAATACCATGGTAAAGAAACCTGGAATCATAATTTTTAGAGTGCAAAAGACATACTCAACTTGGATCGTTCTTATCAGCATGTATACGCGACTTGTCCTGTACAAACCTACGTATAGATCATGCAATATGAATATTAACCAATCTTCTTCTGGACATTAAAAATTTATTTTTATAGACTATTGAGCTTCTCCAAAAGACATAAACTCCATATTTTATGAGAGAGTTTCCACCAACGACAACATATTGAGACATAAGAATTATATTGCCAAAAAATGACCCCATTTATGGCACTTTATGGATATCATCCATTGTCCATCACATCATATTTAGGAGACAATTATAAGGTTCAAGCAATAGAATATTACATCGAGCATTCAAAACAAGTTCTCCAACTCTTAAAGAATAACCTAAATTTGGCACATAATCGAATGAAACAATAGGCAGATTAAAATCACAGCGAGAAAAGTTTTGATGTAGGCGACTGGGTATTTTTACAGTTAAAAACATACAAAAAAATGTCCCTCAAGAAATATAAGAAGGATAATATATTATCACCAAATACTATGGTCCTTACAAGGTGTTGAAAAAGTGTGGTATTATGGCATACAAATTGGAGCTTCCTACATATTCATGAGTGCACCTAGTTTTCCATGTTTCATGCTTAAATAAGGTCATATGTGACAACTTCTGGTTCAAAAAATTCCATAGCTTGATGAGGAAGGAAAAATAATATTGGAACCTAAAGCATTCATGGAAACAAGAACTTAATAACTACGAATTCGATCACTTTTAGAATATCTCATCAAGTGGAAGAACTTACCCACTGAAGATTCCACATGGGAGGATGAGAATTTTATACAGAAGCATCCATAACTACTCAAGCGTTGAGGACAACACTTTTTTGAAGGAGAGGGGTGTTATATAAAATTTTAATCTACTGATAAACTAAATTCTCTGAGTGTGGTGTTCCTTCACTCAGAGCAACAGAAAAAAGATAACTACTATTTTCTCTAAAACAAGAAGATATACAGAAATTAGAAATAGCCTACTTGTGATTCTTTTTCTCTCCTTCTCCTTTTGTCGTTGTTACCGTCACTCTCAATCCAATTCAAGCCACTAGATCAATCCCTGCAAACACAACCATAGAACAACAAACAACATATAATATACAAGTATCTACTTATCTTAATCAAATCAAACCGATTAGATCTGAAAGACATACATCATTCAAGAATACATTGCACAAGATATAGAGACATATGTATGGGAAAATGAATAGATATCTTTATTAAAAATTAGGAGAAGATTACAACCAATGGATCCATTTGTCGTCAACCTGAACCAACTTCATTCTAGCCTCATCAGATCTAGCATCATCTCAACAACATATCAATACTTTCACTCTCTTATAAAATGAGAATCCAACAATATAGCTTTGCACAAAATTATTCCTCCCTAGCACTATGATGAGTTCACAATTTATAGGGAAACTGATGGTAGTTTCTCATTAAATTACTTTCTAATAATAGGCAAGACATGTTTCCAAGTTTAGACATTTTATATGGACACTTGGATTCGAAGTATGAAACATATGGACTCTTCTAGAAGGAACTAACCATGTGGATATTCCCGGAACAATGAGAATTGCGCTCCTAGGTGACCAATGCACCCTTGATTTTCAGGAAGTGCACTGCAATGCACCCTTGCATGGAGGAATTAGCATTGCAACACAGTTAGTCCCTTGCAGATCAGCATTGGTGAGTCAGTGGGTCATAAAATATATACTTCAAACCTTGGAAATACAATTGAAGCCATGCATGAAATGTCTTCACTTAGGGAAGATAGCAACTAAAATATAAGGGGATGATAGACCCTATTAATTTGTCCTGGGTATGATGTCCAAATTTACCATGTCTTGGGGGATGATGCCCAAATTGACCTATAACAGCTACCCCCTAAAGCATGAAATCAAAATAATAATAGTAGTGGGAAGAGATGATATACGATGTGATTAATCAGATCTGAAGTGGACGGTGACCTGCATCAATATTGCAATACATTACATCATGATATATTTCATCTTGATCATGAATTGTTGAGGGATGCATGTTGGAAATATTGTCATTGATGGCAAAGGAAGTGGCAAAGGAATTGGCATCTGAAACAGTAACTAGAAACAGAGAAAATAAATATAGGAAGAACCGTTATCACAGCAGTAGAGGTAGAGGCAGAGCGACAAAAGCAGAAGAGGCAGAGACACAGCCGTTATTCCGACAATCGCTACCCCAACTGGAGGATATATATAAAATTACGAGAATCACATACCCCACTGGAAGATACACTAAAGATTGGAGCAGCAAACTATATATATATATATATATATATATATAAACCTCATTCCAGGAATCATAACCGAAGCGGCAATGTAATGCATATATAATATAAATCTCATTCCGGGAATCGTATAATCCAACGGCAAAGTATATATTGTGCTTTATATACAAAGGACTAAAGCATATATATATACATATGTATAGCCGTATGTAGCGCGAGATTCAAATAACATAAGGCGGGACCCCTTACTCAATCGCATCGGAGATTATAAGGGCAGCGGAACGTATAAACCAAAGAATTGCAATTGCGATTGAGAGCCCGGACCCGATGGGCTTATAAACCATGAGCAACATGTATTTGAAGTCCAACATGATCGCATCGAAACAATCTAATCGCATCGGAGAATATAAAGGGAGCGGAACGTCCATACAGGAACTTACGATTGCGATTAAGTTCCGAACCCGATGGGTTTATAAAACATAATGAAGAGACCAGAACCCTACGTAGAAGAGCGGAACCGTGACCAGATGAACAGTGACGGCAGTTTATGGTTTTCATCGCACCGCCTTTCGGTAATAAGCGGTATTTCCTGGATGGGGAGCAACTCCATAGAAACGTTGACACGTGGCGAGGTGGACCCACGGAAAACCGCCTGTCACTGTGCGCCATCGCGCGTTATTGTTCGACCCAGGATGCCCAACGATATTGATACATACCGTTGATCTGGGAAGATGCCATCAGACGGTGGTTGTGTTCAGAAGGTGCACGAAGGATAACCTAGGTACGGTGTGCCATCGCGCGTTATTGCCCATGCAAGTTACCCAAGCGATATCCGTCGGATTGGATGTTGCGGCGCGATGGAACGTGAGCCCTTCGATCGGGTCGATTGTTAGTACTGGGCCCTAGTTTAATTTATATTTCTCATTGTTAAGGTCTATTTAAAAGCGCTGGTTATTAATATAAAGTCCTATTATATATTTTAAATTGCCAAAGGTTGTGGATAATGTTTATTTATCAAATTCCACGAATTTGACAAATAAAATTCCAATAAAAGAAGGAATACCATCAACGGTTGAATGGTTTTGACTCATGGTTTTACTAAAGGCAAAAACCATATAAGGAGAAGATGATTATTGTACAAGGTGTGCATGCATAAGGGTGGTGAATGAATAAATTTCTCTAAGGAATATCTGCATGGACGAACTCTGTTCTTAATTGATAAATCAGAATCTATGAAGCACCCATGGATATAATGATTTGACGATGATGAATCTCTGGTTTTGATCAACTGACGAAATCATGAAGAACTGGTGCAAGTATACTGAAGAAAATGAATAAATCTAGTGGCCTAAAAGGTATGGAAGCTGTTGGATCCAGTATGAAAATTGATGAAATGTGGTCCACAATGGTGCTAAGGGTCGAAGCCTTCAGTGAGGGGGTTGTAGCTCCCTTCTAGTGGTAGCTGGTAAACGAGAGTAGGGGGTAGTAGCTCCCTTCCAGGAGAGGCTGGTAAACGAGAGCAGGGGGTTGTAGCTCCCTTCCAGGAGAGGCTGGTAAAAGAGAGAAGGTTGTAATACAAGTGGGTGCTGCGTCTTTCGAGCGCGGGTACGTGCCGATACATGGTTGTAAGAAGTTTTTCTTTTATAATATGAATTGAAAACGAAGACGACGAAATGGGCTCAAAGATGTACGATTTACCTGCGTCCTTTGTTCCATCATACTTATTTATATATAATAATGATGATTTATTAAATTACCTACACGTCCTCCCGGCTTATCGCTATCCCAATGATAAAATGATGCAATGATCTAAGTAAGAATTATCTTCATAATGCGATCTCTGGTAATACCCAAGTTTTATTAAGGATATCTGCGTGTATACCCGAGTTGGATTCGATAAAGTAACGATATGGGTTTGAAAAAGAAAAAGTAAAAGTTTTTGAGTCAACGATCATCTTGATTCACCCCCCCCCTCTCATTATTTTTCCAAGGGTGGTATCGAAACCAAGTTCTTCTTGAGAATATTGATCGCTCTCTTTTCTGTACCATTCGCAATGGGAAGTCAGGAAGGAGTACTTTCTCTAAATCCACCTCTATTCAATGGAAGTAATCTGTTATTCTGGAAGATACGAACAAAAGCGTATCTGCAAAGTCTTGGTGCAGAAGTATGGGCAATCGTGGAAGAATGTTATCAGTATCCGACAATTATTCCTACTGATGCAGCAGAAAGGAAGAAATATGAAATCAATGCAAAAGCGAGTCAATGTTTTATTAGGAAGCATTTCTAAATCAAAATTTGTTAAAGTGATGTAGCTAAATTCAACAAAAGAAATATGGGACAAAATCATTCAAAGCTATGAAGGAGATACGAAAGGTAAAAAAATAAAAAATCCAAACTCTCGAAATTGAATATGAAAATTTAAGGATGCATAGTGATGAGAGTATTGCCGAGTTTCTTTTACGTCTAGATGATATTGTAAGTCGTGTAGAGAAATTTGGGTGAAACCATAACCGATACTACTGCGAGTGGAAAAAGTCTTAAGATCTTTGACTTCAAAATTTGAGTCAAAGTATCGACCATTGAAGAATGTAAAGATGTTTACCAAACTCTTAATATTGTTCAACTACATGGTATTCTAAGCACTTTTGAAATGTGAAAAGAAGGGTCCTCTAAATTGATTTCTTTAACGCATGTGCAAAAGGAAAAGAAAAGGAAGTTGTCAAGGAATCAAGTTATATATCAGAAGAAGAAGAATTTGTGAGAATACTCCAACCAGGTACTGGAAGATTCAGAGGTAAGCTTCCCTTCAAGTGTTTTTCTTGTGGAAGAGTTGGTCATTATGCTGCTAAATTTCCTTATGAATAAAATCATTATAAAGGGAAACAATTTGAAAAGGGAAAGAGTTATTATACAAATGAAGATAATGATGAAATGTCAAATGAAGATGAAGAAGATTATGACCAAGATCTGCAAGTGCTCATGGCAAAGAAGCAAAAGAAGAAGGCTACTCAAAGAAAGGAGATACCTCAGAAAACATGTGCAACAGAAAATGAAGAAGATGAAACATGTATTGATTGTTGTTCTTGTGATTCACTTTCTTGTGCATGCAATGGTGAAGATAGTGAAAGTAACAGTATGGGTCTAGAAGAAAATCTCAAGATCAATGATGAAGATCAAGTTAAAATGAAGGAATATATCTACAAATATGTGATCTCTAGAATGAATGAACAAATAAACAAGTATCAAAGGTTGTACGATTATGCAACCAATCACAGTGAAGGACTTAAAACAGAAATCATATCTCTTAAAACAGATCTGGAAAATCAAATAAGAAGAATGAAGAAATTTTACAAACTTTTTAAGAACAAGAAAATGATTTGAAAGAATAGATTTTAAAATTGAATGATCAAGTAGAAGAAGGAAGAAGGGCCGAAGAAAGTATGAAGAAGCAATGCCAAAGATTGGAGGTTGAGGTAAAAATTTTGAAAGGTAAATTAGAAGAAAAGGATAAAATTTTGAGATTTCAAGCTAGTACTAAGATTCTGGACAATATTCTTAGTAGTCAAAGGTCTCCTTTTGTTAAATTTGGTCTTGGTTTTCATGAAACTGTTGAAGGAGAATCTAGTTCACAAGAAAATGCTAAAGATTCAAAGGATATCAATGCAAAACCTGAAGTGTTGAAAGAAACAAAAGGTCAGCAGAACAGTATCTCAAAAGAAATCATTCCTTCCTAACTATAGAAGCATAAATAATTTTGAATGCTTTAAATGTCATAATTATGGGCATGTTGCAGCCAATTGCAGAAGTATATTGTTTCAGTCACAAACAAACAAATTCTACACAGAAAGGTACTCAGGTTTCTTTAAGGGATATTGTTTTTCATGCAGCAAGTTTGGTCATAAAGCAGCTGATTGCAATAGAAGAAAGAATAGAAAAACACATTATGAACCCTATGCTTACTTTTCTGGTCACACAAGATGTTATGCTTGTAACAAGTATGGACATGTAGAAAAAGAATGCAGGATGAATAGATCTGAGAAATTGGATAAATTTCAACACACAATAAGAAACTTCAAGCAAAGCTGGAAAAAGAAGGAGGACCGGTCAGAAACGTAGGGAATATTGACCCTACTGCAATCATCTGTTTCTAAAAAATTTACTTATCATAATGACTGCAGGAGTGATGTGAGATACACTATAGGAATTAGTAATGTATCATCATAGGGGGAGCAATATATGTGATTCCCATGGTTGGTTCGGTAATTTTGGTTATGTTTATTTCTGATGGTGCATCTGATGTGAAGAAGACAGGTACAGGTGGCATAAATTCAGGGGGAGATGGAGTTGTGAAAATTTTTCTGTACTTCACTTCCTATACGCAGGTTTCATGAACTAAAGTCGCATATACACGCTAGTTCCAATGGAGACAAAAGCGTATGCTTTTATATTAAGGAAAACTGTGAGATTGCTCAAGGACAGGAGAACAGGTTCAGGGGGAGCATTAGCCTTGCTGAGAGTAATGCATTGTTGGTATTATGATGGTTCTAAAATATGATCTCTCTCTTGAGGTCTTTTTGGTATTGGTTATAAAAAGTCATATTTTGATGAAAAGGCTATGTTGAGACCTATGATGTAAATTGTTATATTTAGTCATGTAAGGACTTCTTCAAATTTTCAAACCCACTTGGTTGGATCATTGATGTAAGTATGAGTCCTTGGTGATAGGAAAGGTCATAGAGTCATGTACTTCATTAAAAAAAATATGTTTGAAGATTCAACATGAATTTAGGGGGAGCATGGTAACTTCAGTGCACATCAGATCTACAGAGCTCTTCTTTCTACAAGAAAAGAAAAACCTTGTTTTGTTTTTGATGCACCCTTTGCCATTGATGTCAAAGGGGGAGGAAAAGAAACAAAGGGCTTCTATAAGACAATTAGAGGAAGAGTATTGCCATCAATGCCAAAGGGGGAGATTGTTGGAAATATTGTCATTGATGGCAAAGGAAGTGGCAAAGGAATTGGCATCTGAAACAGTAACTAGAAACAGAGAAAATAAATATATGCAGAACCGTTATCACAGTAGTAGAGGAAGAGGCAGAGTGACAGAAGCAGCAGAGGCAGAGACACAGCCGTTATTCCGAGAATCGCTACCCCAGTTGGAGGATATATATAAAATTCTGAGAATCGCATACCCCACTGGAAGATACACTAAAGATTAGAGCAGCAAAGTATATATATATATATATATATATATAAACCTCATTCCGGGAATCGTATACTCTAGCGACAAAGTATATATTGTGCTTTATATACAAAGGAATAAAGCATATATATATACATATGTATAGCCATATGTAGCACGAGATTCAAAGAACATAAGGCGGGACCCCTTACCCAATCGCATCGGAGATTATAAGGGCAGTGGAACGTATAAACCAAATAATTTCTATTGCGATTGAGAGCCCGGACCCGATGGGCTTATAAACCATGAGCAACATGTATTTGAAGTCCAGCATGATCGCATCGGAACAATCTAATTGCATCGGAGAATATAAAGGGAGCGGAACGTCCATATAGGAACTTACGTTTGCGATTAAGTTCCGGACTCGATGGGTTTATAAAACATAATGCAGAGACCGGAATCCTGCGTAGAAGAGCGGAACCGTGACCAGATGAATAGTGACGGCAGTTTATGGTTTTCATCGCACCGCCTTTCGGTAATAAGCGGTATTTCCTGGATGGGGAGTGATTCCATAGAAACTTTGACACGTGGTGAGGTGGACCCACGGAAAACCGCCTGTCACTGCGCACCATTGCGTGTTATTGTTCGACCCAGGATGCCCAGCGATATTGATACATACCGTTTATCTGGGAAGATGCCATTGGACGGTGGCTGTGTTCGGAAGGTGCACGAAGGATAAGCCAGGTACGGTGCGCCATCGCGCGTTATTTCCCATGCAAGTTACCCAAGCGATATCCGTCAGATTGGATGTTGCGGCGTGATGGAACGTGAGCCCTTCGATCGGGTTGATTGTTAGTACTGGGCCCCAGTTAATTTATATTTCTCATTGTTAAGGTCTATTTAAAAGTGCTGGTTATTAATATAAAGTCCTATTATATATTTTAAATTGCCAAAGGTTGTGGATAGTGTTTATTTATCAAATTCCACAAATTTGATAAATAAAATTCCAATAAAAGAAGGAATACCATCAGCAGTTGGATGGTTTTGACTCATGGTTTTACTAAAGGCAAAAAATATATAAGGAGAAGATGATTATTGTACAAGGTGTGCATGCGTAAGGGTGGTGAATGAATAAATTTCTCTAAGGAATATATGCATGGACGAACTCTGTTCTTAATTGATAAATCAGAATCTATGATGCACCCATGGATATAATGATCTGACGATGATGAATCTTTGGTTTTGATCGACTGACGAAATCATGAAGAACTGGTGCAAGTCTACTGAAGAAAATGAATAAATCTAGTGGCCTACAAAGTATGGAAGTTGTTGGATCCAGTATGAAAATTGATGAAACGTGGTCCACAATGGTGCTGAGGGTCGAAGCCTTCAGTGAGGGGGTTGTAGCTCCCTTCCAGTGGTAGCTGGTAAACGAGAGCAGGGGGTAGTAGCTCTCTTCCAGGAGAGGCTGGTAAACGAGAGCAGGGGGTTGTAGCTCCCTTCCAGGATAGGCTGGTAAATGAGAGAAGGTTGTAGCCTTCTACAGGTGGGTGCCTGTGTGCTGGTATGAGTCCGCGCGCACATGGTTGTAAGAAGTTTTCTTTATAATAAATATTGAAGACAGAGACGACGGCAGCGGTGGTTTTCTCCCGAATTGGGTTTCCACCTTAAATCCTGGTGTTCATGTGTGTTTCTTATGTGTGATGATTTATTCTATTCTTACTACACATGTTTACTGCTTACTAAACATCTAATGAATGAATGATGCAATGATCTAAGTAAATAATTACCTGCATAATGAGATCTCTAGTAATACACAAGTTTTATTAAGGATATCCGCGTGTATACGCGAGTTGGGTTCAGTAAAGTAGCATATGGGTTTTAGAGAAAGAAAAAGAAAAAGTTTTCAATCAGCACTAAATACTGATTCACCCCCCCTCTTAGTATTTTTCCCAATAATGCATTCCCATGCTCAGCACATAAACTATCTAATAACATGTACATAATTCAGAAATTCGTTTACATTGGAATGTTGTCCAATATAGACATGCCTACAGATATAGTTCCATGTTCGGATGATGATAAATATGTAAAGCCATCGTATAGATGATGTGTACGAAAATCCTAAAATTGCAGCCTAGATGGATGAAACTAGATTCGGGGTCTTCTTATCTCATTCACTTGATCATTTAGGTACAAGTATAACCATGCAAATATATGATTTGAAGTCGAACATGGGAATACATTGTCTGATTACCAGCCAATAATGTGAGCTGTTAAAAAACACAAGAAAACCACCATTGGTGTTAATGGTTGTCATGAAACTGTAGTACAATTTGCAATGCATGAATAGATGACTTGATGTTGAACGCCAAAACAAATCTTTCGGTCAAAGGCCCGGAAGTGAGAAACTTGTTGATCATGGAGAAAGCCTAAGGGTACTGGAAATGTTTCTAAGTAAAATTCCTAGATGCTGAGTTGATGTTGACAGGAAGCAAGTTTATCTTGAAACAAGAGTAATGATTTCAGAGACAAAATGGGACTTGATATAGCAATGTTTAGGGATGATTCTCATGAAAATGAAGGTTTATGAATATTGCAAAAGGATGAGGATTTACTGGATGAATTCTCTTGAACATATTGGTGACACTGAGATGAGTTGGAAGCATTGACCCAAAATTGAAGTGAAGGTATGATGAGGCATAGGTATGATGAACCGTCAAGAAGATTACCCAACCCAAAAGTCACAATGATGGAGTGAAATTGTCATGTTCAAGAGTGACCTGGTACTATAAAGTGTTCTGTTATTTTTCCAAAATTTCCTCCGATCATTTGTCGACCAGTACCTCTTTATTTTTTAACAAGCTTGAGGAGGGTAACATATGCTTGATCTATAATTCGACCCTTCGGGTGAATCCAATGCTATTTAATAATTTTAACGAGTCTAGCGATAAATGAAACTCGATTCCTTCCATGATTGACAAGTCTATCACTATTTTATGTTTTAACTAGTCTAACGATAGTGAAAACCTAGTCCTTTTTCATGTTTATAGAGTTTGAAAAAGAGGACAAAAGAAAACTCCATGAGTCATTTTTCATAAAAATTTTGCTCAGGTCCGAAAAAGTGTAAAATGATACCTGAGAAAAACTCTTATCCATGTTCGACTAAGGTTTTCCTTTTTCGTAAATAATCTATCTCAAACTGAAAAGGGTTAAACTTATACTGAGTAGATATCGTTTCATTTAATTTTACGAGCTCGAAAAGACAAGTGCTCGACAATCTTTTCATATTATCCGAGTCTGAAAAGAGCTAAAAGAAGACTCCAGGGGGTTCCTTTTTCATAGTAATCGAAGCTCGAAAAAGAGATAAAAGTGCACTTCAAATCCTTTTTCATTTTTATCAAAGCTCAAAAAAGAAGGATAAAAGTATGATTTTTGGTCAAATCATTCTTGAATACGCGTTCATGACTAATCTCACTATATCAGTTGTAAAACCTGTTAAAAAAAAATCAAATGGATTAAAAATACCAGTTTCATAGAAAAAATGAATAAAAACCATAGTCACAACATTAAATATGATTTGAAATAATAAAATTGATTAATTAAAAGAGTTTTTACCATTCATTTTTACCATTCCAAAGTTACCATTTGAAAATTAGAAGCTCTTAACCAGTTTTACCCCCGAACTTCAGCGGTTGATTGTGACAGTTCCCATGGACTATTTGTAATATCACGTAAGGGAAATAGACAGCAATACAAAGCATACAACAAGATACAAAATGATATAAACTGAACATGAAGAATATACACATGAAATAGAGAGAATACTGAGCCATTTTATTATACTGAGAAATAGAAATGAGTACAAGAGGTGATCAGAGTGATGGCACCTCGACTTGCACTAGGAAAGTGTAGGAATACTCTTAGAATATCGATGGAATGGCTGCTCTCTTCTTTGCGTCCAAGCTGCTGGAAATCTGCCGTGCTGCTGCTATTGCTGGAACAAGATGAGTATTTGGGGCTGCTCCCCTACTCAGAAAGAGCTAAAACTCTGGAATCTTCCTCTACTCACAATACGCAGAAAAGCCCAGAGAGAGTTTCTGAAATGGAATACCCTCGAAAATACCTCCCTTGAGGATCTACGCTATCCTCCCAAGAGCCACACTGATGCTGAATGAAATCATCCAAAATATGGCCTCCCACTCTACCAAAAGCCTCCAATATGCAAGGGCTGGCCCCTTGCTCAATCCTCCAGCCAAAATCCTCCAAAATAGTGCCACTCCAGAGCACCCTCAAGATGGAATAATTCCTCCCTCTCAAGACTGCACAATATCTATGGCTCCGCTCCTCCCACGAATGCCAACATTGATCCTCCTGCAAAAAACTTATGAGACTACCTCACTCGAGCAAGCACTCGAGGTCTCACGAGGCTGAGGGTGGGATCTTCGAACGGAGACATTGGATGCACTAAACAGTGCTACAGACAAGCTAAATAGCCAGCGTGCTCTAAGTCAAAGTGACCAGCTCAATATGCATAAACTCAAATGAGGAAATGAGGAGTCTCTCCTCCTTTTTATAACAATGGGCCTCTCTCAACCCTAGGCCCCACCATCTCCTACGTTGCCTCCATTTGGCCCATGTTTCCAACTCAACTACGCTGGCCATGATCACGCTATCCAAGTGGGTCCCTCTTCACGTGGTCACTTGGCCCCCTTGGCCCACCTTGGTCACAACATTGATTTTACTAGGTGACTTTAGAGAGTGTACTTTATTCTAAGTTATATCCCCCTCTTACTCACTTTTATTTATATTTTAACTATAGAAGGAAAAATTGATCAAAATTAATATTTCCAATTAGCTATCGCTAATTGGGAATATTACAGTCTCCCCCGGAAAAATGTTGCTTGAGCCCAAGCAACTATAGTGATGGATGCTGCAAGATATTCTCACTTTCCCAAGTGGCATCCTCATCCGGAAAATTCTTCCACCTCACCAAGAATTCTCGGACTGTCTTGCTCCGTAGCTGTCTCTCTCTGATATCAATAATGGCCTCTGGCTGTAGCACCAAATTCCCCTCATCATCCGTTGGCAGAAGCTCCTCTGTCACTATCACCTGCTGCCCCAAAGCCTTCTTCAGGCATGATATGTGAAAGATGTTATGAATCTTGCTGCCTTGGGGCAGCTCCAACTCATAGGCAACCTGTCCAACCTTACGTATCACCCTGTAAGGTCCATAAAAGCGGGGATTGAGATTTTCGGCACCCTTTTTCTTCAGAGTCGACTATCAGTATGGCTACAAGCATAGGTAGACCAAGTCCCCTACCTCAAACTGTCTCTCCGCCCGACCCTTGTCGGCATACAACTTCTGTTGGTTCTGTTTTGTAGCCATGTTATCCTTGAGAGCTCAGAGGATGTCTTGACTCTCTTGGATCCAATCCTTGGCTCTTGTAGCCTTCCTGGCACCAAACATCACATCAAAAAAATATAAAGCATGATAACCATATAATGCATAGATCGGAGACATACCGATAGACATGTGATGTGTGTTGTTGTAGTAGTACTCTCCTAGGTGCAGCCACTTCAGCCATGCTCTCTGCTGCCCACAGACATAGTTACACAAGTAGCCCTCCAGCCACTTGTTAACTATCTCTATCTGCCCATCTGTCTGTGGGTGGTACCTGGTGCTCGGTGTCAACGTTGTCCCCACCAATCGGAAAATCTCCTGCCAAAATCCGCCCATGAAGCGGCTGTACCTGTCACTGAAAATGGTCTTGGGAAGGCCATGTAACCTGAAGATATCCCAAAAGAATAGCTCCACCACCTGTGCTGCTATATAGTGTGCGGATATGGAAAAAAATGTGCATATTTCTTCAGTCGATCAACGATGACGAATATACAGTCCTTGCCCTGCACCATGGGAAACCCTGTGATGAAGTCCATCAAAATATTCTCCCACTTCCCCTCTGGAATGGGAAGAGGCTGCAACAAACCTACTGGACGGTTTATCTCCACCTTGTTGCACTGAAAAACTTCACACTCCTTGACATGCTGGAGTACGTCCTCCTTGAGGCCATTCCATGAGAACCTCTCCCTGATGGCCCTGTAGGTTTTGGTAAATCCCTGGTGGCTAGACAATGGTGAATCATGAGAAGCCTGCAGTATCTTCTTCTTAAGATGAGAGCCCTCAGTCAAGAAGATCCTATCCCTGTAGTAGATGATCTCATCCATCACCTTGTATCTATCATCCGTCACCTGTCCATCTAGAACCTCACAAGAAAACTTTTCCTTGGAGTACTCCACCAAAAGTCAAGCCCTCCAATCTGCATCCAAACTCATCAGAGACAACGCGGATGGTATGCGTGAAAGTGAATCAGCCACCATGTTTTTATTCCCTTTTACATACTCGATGTCAAAGTCATAGGCCTGGATCTTGGTGACCCACTTATGTTGCCTCTCCTGTAGCTACTTTTGTTCTAAGAAGAATCTGAGGCTGTTGTGGTCAGTCCTCACCCTGAACCTATTACCTACCAGGTACTGCCGGAATTTTTCCAAGGCATGCATGATGGCTAGCATATCCTTGTCATATATGGCATATAACCGCTTATGTGGAAGGAGCTTCCGGCTCTCAAAAGCTATCGGGTGACCTCCCTGCATCAATACTGCACCGATCCCCTCTCTCGATGCATCACACTCCAGAACAAATGGCTGCGTGAAATTTGGCAATGCAAGTACTGGGCAACTGCTCATCACCTCCTTGAGCCTGTTAAAGGCCCATTGCACTGTATCTATCCAACTAAATGCCCTTTTCTTTGTCAAATCTGTCAGGGGTGTAGCAAGCTGAGAGAAACTCTTGACGAACTTCCTGTAGTAGGTGCAGATACCTACAAACCCTCGAAGTTATGTCACATTTCTCGGCTCTGGCCAATCTCTAATGGCCCTGATCTTCTCCTTGTGGACCCTCACTCCATCCACCCCTATAATGTGTCCCAGATATAGCATCTCCATCAACCCAAACTCGCACTTGGAGAGCTTAACATAAAACTGCCGCTCCTCCAAAATATGCAACACTGCCTCTATGTGCTGGAGATGCTCCTCCCATGTCCTGCTATATATCAATATATCATCAAAGAAGACCAACATAAACTTTCTCAGGTGACTGTGGAAGATGTGGTTCATGCACAACTAGAAGGTGGCTGGTGCATTGGCTAGCCCGAAGGGCATCAACAAGAACTCAAAATGGCCATAATGGCACCTAAAAGCAGTCTTGGGAATGTCGTGTTCCCTCACGCGAATCTAGTGGTACCCGGATCTCAAATAAATCTTTGAGAAGAACTGTACCCCTCTCAACTCATCCATCATCTCGTCAATCCATGGTATCGGGTATCTATTCTTCATGGTTTTCTGGTTCAAGGCCCTATAATCTATGCACATCCACAATGTGTTGTCCTTATTCTTCACCAACACTACTAAAGAAGCGAAAGGACTGGTGCTAGGCCGAATGTGTCCAAGAGCTAACAGATCATGGATAACCCACTCAATCTCATCCCGATATGCCTTGGGATGCCTATAGGGTGTGGTAATAACGACCTGAATGCCCTGCTCTAGCTCAATAGTATGCTCAAATACCCGATCTGGTGGCTGACCTGGCGGTATCTCCCCAAACACCATGACATACCTGTCAAGGATGGTCTGTATCTTTGGATGAACTATCTGCCTGATAGTCCCTGCCTCTAATGCACACAGCTCTACTGCCCACTCTATGTCTCCCTTCCGGAAGTCTGCCTCCATCCAGTGAGTTGAAACTACCTGGGTTGGGTAAGTGTGCATGCCCCGTATCTTCTCATGCTTCCCGGTCTTCTTATCATCCCATTCCATCTCCAATGCCTCGCAATATATGGTGACCTTCCCTAGAGTGAACAACCACTGTACACCTAATACCACATTGGTATCTGGGATGTTAACCACCAAAAAGTGGTCAGTCACTGTGTAGGTGCCAATTGTCACTGCCATCTTTGGAACATATCTGGCACACTGCATCGTCTGATCTCCTGGGACCAAAACTGAAAACTCATTGAAGCTCTCTATCTGTATGCCTCTCCGCTCTACCATCTATGCATCAATTAAGTTGTGGGTTGCCCCACTGTCCACCAGTACTGATACTCGCTGCCCCCATACTGTCCCTTGGACACGCAACATCAAATACTTGGGTACTCCCCGCAATGCAGCAAGGGTCCCCCATGTAGGTGCAAAGGCTACACCTCCTGCTCATGGTGGTGGAGGTGGAAAATGATCCCGCATTGCATGGCTCCCCCCTGCCTCCATGTCATCATACTCATCCTCTTCCCCGCTGCTCTCGGAGAAGACCTCAATAAAGTGCGATTTTCCCGTAACACATCTGTGTCCTTATGCCCACGACTCCTGACATGTGAAACACAACCTCTTCTTCTTCAAATCCCTCCTGGAATAATCATCCAACTGTCCCCTACCTAGATTCCCCTTTGGAGGTGGAATCCTCATATCCTTCCCCTTAGGCTAGAAATCCTGTCTCTGGGGGTAAGGCGTCTTGGTCTTGGGTAAGGCATCCTAAAAATCCTGGGTCCTGCCAACTGCTTCATGGAGTGTGGTTGGTCTAGTGGATCTGACCAATCCTCGAAGCAGCTCTGCTAACCTCTCAATGAACATATAAATCATCCGTGCCATGAATAGATCTGGCACCATCACTGAAGGTCTCAGGAAATATGAGATATAAGTATCCGGGATCCCGATCTGCTTGAGCCTCATCAGCTCAACAAAATGCTCCTCCGGATCCCTTCGATCAAACGTCTCTATCAATCTCCGGGTGAACTCAGCATATGTAGTCACTGTAAAATGCCTGAGTGTAACCATCCCATGGAACCACCAATCTTGAGCCTCGCCATCCAGATGCAGTGTTTCCACCTTGATGATCTCCGTCTCTACCATCTGGTTGTGCTGGAAGTATATGTCTAGCTTCTCCACCCAAGCCTTTGCCGAACTTTTTGATGAACCATAAAACGTGGGAAAATGGAACCTGCTCACTATACACTGAGTGTCTCCCTCGTGATAATGTCGGTGCCCTTTGTGATGGTCGCAGTGTCTGCTATCCCGCTAGAGCTGAACAAAATATTTGAATGAAAGGGCATCCCTGAACTCCAACCCATATGCCTGATACTCAGAAAAATAATCACCCATGTGGCCAGGCTCTGGCTCCTGCTGTGCTCCTGCCCCAGTGTCTGCACCCAGAAAAGTGGGCATAGTGGAACGTGTAGGGGCATGTGATGCCATGTGCTGAGTGGCATCGTGCTCCTGCAAATGGTAGTATGTGCCTGATCCCTCGCCAATCTAAAAACCCCTTAGGGTTTCACTCTGTCTAGCCTCTACAACAGTGAATCTCTACCCCATCACCTCAATCTGCCTCGATAGATCCTGTACTGACTTAAGGAGAATTTCCCCAAACTTATTCGCATCACTATCATCTGCCATTGGTTCCTCTTGTTCTGCGTCCACCACTGGAACACTGTCACCCTCTCCATAGATGATTTGCAACCTATGCTCTCTGTCATGGTACTTTCTACCTCTGTAGCAAATATACGACTTCTCTTTCGGTGTCATAGAAAACTTTCTCCACAGGTTGAGCCAGGTCTATGAGCTCTAATACCATTGTAATATCTCGTAATGGAAATAGACAGCAATACAAAGCATACAACAAGATACAAAATGCTATAAACTGAACATGAAGCAGATACACATGAAATAGAGAGAATACTGAGCCATTTTATTATACTGAGAAATAGAAATGAGTACAAGAGGTGATCAGAGTGATGGCACCTCGACTTGCACCAGGCAAGTGTAGGAATACTCTCAGAATATCGATGGAATGGCTACTCTCTGCTCTGCATCCAAGCTGTTGGAAATTTGCCGTGCTACTGCTACTGCTGGAACAAGATGAGTGTTTTGGGCTGCTCCCCTACTCAGAAAGAGCTGAAACGCTGGAATATGCCTCTTCTCACAATACCCAAAAAAGCCCAGAGAGCGTTTCTGAAATGGATGACCCTTGAAAATACCTCCCTTGAGGATCTACATTATCCTCCCAAGGCCACACTAATGCTGAATGAAATCCTCCAAAATATGGCCTTCCACTCTGCCAAAAGCCTCCAATAGGAAAGGGTTTTCCCCTTGCTCAATCCTCCGGCCAAAATCCTCCAAAGTAGTGCCACTCCGGAGCACCCTAAAGATGGACTGCATCCTCCCTCTCAAGACTACACAGTCTCTATGGCTCTACTCCTCCCACGAATGCCAACACTGATCCTCCTAAAAACTACTGATGAGACTACCTCACCCGAGCAAGCACTCGAGGTCTCACGGGGCTGAAAAGCTAAACAGCCAACGTGCTCTAAGTCGAAGTGACCACCTCAATATGCATAAACTCGAATGAGGAAATGAAGAGGCTCTCCTCCTTTTTATAACGATGGGCCTCTCTCAACCCTAGGCCCCACCATCTCC
This sequence comes from Pinus albicaulis, assembly GCA_034641835.2. Classification (NCBI taxonomy): domain Eukaryota; kingdom Viridiplantae; phylum Streptophyta; class Pinopsida; order Pinales; family Pinaceae; genus Pinus; species Pinus albicaulis. The sequence goes on along the minus strand of MU968359.1, from coordinate 5,935,956 downwards.
TACGTTGCCTCCATTTGGCCGACGTTGCGAACTCAACTGCGCTGGCCATGCTCACGCTGTCCAAGTGGGTCCCTCTTCACGTGGTCACTTGGCCCCCTTGGCCCACCTTGGTCACAATGTTGATTTTACTAGGTGACTTTAGGGAGTGTGCTTTATTCTAAGTGAGTTATATCCCGCTCTTACTCACTTTTATTTATATTTTAACTATAGAAGGTAAAATTGATCAAAATTAATATTTCCAATTATCTATCACTAATTGGGAATATTACACTATTTCTCTTTTCGTTTGATCCAGGTTGGAGCTATGAACCTTCCCTTTATTCTAGTATCATTTATTGTGCATTTCATGGTAAATGTTTAGGCTTTTGAGCCCCTTAGGGTAAGTCAACCACGCTAAGAGGGAAACACACCCTTGAATGTTGAAAGGTGCATTACAGTGCACTAAAATTGAAGGCTAGATGCACTCAAACACTCTAGCACTTGACCTGGGGTGCGTTGGGCACAATTCTCATTTTTTTTTCTTGTTGTGTGCCCAAAATTTCCCAAGTTTTTTGCATGAAGTGGATCCTAATGAAGCTTATTACTATGTTTCAGGTATTCATCAGATAAAAATGACAATTACATGGAGAGAAAGAGAACATGAATAATAGAATGTGATTTTCCTAAACGATCCAAGTAAAGTAAGAGCCCTTAGAGATTGTGGGTTGCTAAAATACTTCAGACTGTCAGGGATGAGCCAAAAAATGGAACCATTGGAGTTCCTTGTTCATTCATGGGATTCGGTACTACATTTTCACATTAGGGACAAAGTGCTCCCAATATTGGTGGAGGACATTTATTTTATCACTGGATTATCGAGGTGAGGTTCTCTCATTTCCCTTTCAGGATTTGCTCTTGGAGGAGAGATAGTGAGAGGTTACATACCGCAACACTGCCATCCAGGGACTGAACCAAGAAAATATGGGAAAATAAATACCTGTGATGTCTGTGATCTACCTTTGAGGACCATCCTGTTTACTATCACAAAGCTTGCCGGTTCCGATATGCTACATGTGGAGAACATATCATACATGCAGTATGCACTGGAGTGTTTAGAACCATCATTATTTAACAGGGATGAAGTTGTTCTATTTCATATGAAAGAACAACTAACTAAAGAAAAGGGAGGAAGGAAAAACAATTTAAACTATGGTTCAATCCTGATTTCCTTTGCCTTAGAGCGGATTCCATTGATGTAGCCACATCATGTTACACTGGGCATATATGGCCCTAGATATCCATGGATGTAGAGATGGGTCGAATTGATGTCTATACATGATATTCAATTGACCATCATATTCTCTACTGCATTCTTCCCCTGGTTCAGACGACAGATGATTTCCATAGATCAGTATGCATACACAGACGTAGATTTCCGAGGACATCCAGATTTGATTCACCATATGGCTCTCAATGGGGTGCAATTGGTAAGAATGTTTTGACCATGTTTTTTTATTTTTCTAATGTTTCTACATGTTTTTGTATTTTGATGTCCCCCAATACTAAACTAAAGTTTTGATGTATTCAGATGTGGGTCGAGTTTGACCAGTGGGTCAGCCATAGTAGGGAGCAGATGAACCAGTAGAGAGGGATGCTAGGAAATAAGTCCTTTGGGATTTAGATATGACTGAGAATATTGCTGAGCTACAACAACATGTGGAGGGATTAACTCTTGGGATTCCCAATTTCCGGATCGAAGAGTTACATATGATACTGTAGTGCCACACTATTGGCGTTCCTAACTATTGGATGCAGTTATTGTGTAGGATAACTAGATTAGTAGTTTTTTATCATGAGCATCACTAGATTACTTTGAAATTTTGCATACATTTTGAGGTCATATGACCATTGTGTCTTGGGCACATATTTTGTAAAATACTATAACTATCTATCTATTTATTTTCAATGTTTTGCTATGTCTATTGCGCATTGCTATTCAATTATGTGATGAGAATTGAAAATATGTGTTTACATGTGTTACAAATGTTTATTGAACATGATTTGCTAAGGAATCAATTAATGTGTTTAAATTTTTGAAAATGTGTTGATATTGAATATAATCAAAATGTCTTTCCAAAATTCGAACTCTTACGAACGTATGATGCAATGTTGGATTTCGGACAGTATAAACGCTAGTAAGTTGTAGTACAATAATTTGTGAGTCTAACCTAGTGATGATGCGGTTAATACCAAATGAAATGGAATTAGAGAGAATTTAGATCAACGTGCTATACTCAGCGATATTGTTCGTAGATCGACCGATAAAAATCCCTTGAAAACTCATTAACTCGTCGTTCAGAGCGAAAATGGCACATTCTTTAGAGAATATATTCTGCGTACTATGACTAGGACCATCAGTGTACCCAAAGAATGGTTCCAAAGATTCAGACATCTGCGATGACATTTAAAGTGGATTACTAACTTAAAGAAAACTCTAGAAAAAAAAGCTAAGACAATAAATGCAAATCAAAACAATATGTACGATATAATAAAAAATTTTACTATGCTCAACTAAGCATAGTAACGTTTAAGATACAACCCATTTCGGGGCTGCGCCAATGGAATTCCATCATAATCTACTAACTCGTAGGCATCCTTAGTAGGAAATATTTTGACAATATTGGCGCCATGCCATAACAGATCAAATTTTCCTGTACCTATTACATCAACTTCCTGATCATAAAGTAATACCAGGTCACCCTCTGAGAAGATGCGAGGCTAGACATGTTGGTCATATTGCACCTTGATTCGTCTCTTATTTGCTTCGTTGGCAAATGAGGCTTCACGACGCGTTTCATCAAGATGGATGTGGTTAAAAAGACACAATTATTCAGTAGAGGTGTCAGGTAACAAGTCAACAACATGTTTTAATGACGGTATTTCACATTGTATAGGAAAGATAGCTTCCAGACCATACACAAATTGAAAGGGGGTAAATTTGGTTGCATTTATCACCGAGGTTCGGTATGCCCACAAAGCTGAGTAATGATTAAATGATAATTTCGTTTATGAACTCCTATCATTCGTTGAAGCATTCGCTTAAGAATATTGTTAATAGACTTTTCCATTGGATTGTGGACAATAAGGAGTATAAATATCATGTGACAGTCTTGATTTTGTAGTCAACTCATTCATCATGTGATTGCGAAAATGCTTACCATGATTTGTTATTGTAGCCCGTGGAACACCAAACCGTGAGATGAAATGATTGAAAAAGAATAATGCAATTGTTTTTACTATGTTATTGAATGTAGGCATCACTTTGGCCCACTTGGTAAAGTAGTTTACTGTGACAATAATATAACCATGCCCCTCGGATGAACAAGGGTTGCAGGTCATGAAATCAATGCCAAATTTTGCAAATGGTCCCACAGTGATAACAAGATGAATCGAAGCTGGTGGTTTGCAGATTTTACAATCAAATATCTGGCACGCATGAAAACTTCTGACCATGATGATGTAGTCACGAAATATGGTAGGCCAAAAGTAACCAGCACGGAGAAACTTCTGCGCGGTAGCGTATCCAGACAAGTTTCCACCACAAGCCCTAACATGAAAATCATTTATAACATTCTTGGCCTCCTCATGAGTGAGGCAGCTCCTTAAAATTGCATCGACACCACAACGATAAAATGTATCACCAACGATCAAATAATCTTTGGCTTGGTATCAAATATGTCGCTATTGAGAGAGAGAGGTATCAGGTCAGAAAGTTTGGGTTTGGAGATAAATGATAAAATCCCCATACCAAGGATAATATGATCTGATCAGAAATAGAGACTCATAAGGAACTCACGGTTCCGATGTAGTAGTAATACTATTAGAGGGATGGTCCCAGAGAAGCTTAGCCAAAACTAAAGACTTCTTTGACTTGGATTTGATGAATTCCAAATCAAATTCTTATAAAATGATGAACCATTTTGAATATTGGCGCCACAGAAATTGACGTGACAGAATGTATGTCATGGGGTTTCAATCCAAAATGACAATAGTCATCCGGAACATGATATAATGGTGAAATATTTGGACAGCTTGAACGACCACCAAGGTGAGCTTTTCGACATATGAATACTTCACTTCCGTAGCATTGATATTACGACTCAAATAATATATAGGATGTTCTATCCCATCTTATTCTTGGACCAATACCATAGCAATGGTCGTATCTGCCACGATAATATATAAGAAATAATCACTTTGATAATTGAGGGGATACATTAATGACATCCAGACAAGTGTGTCCTTGACAACATCAAAAGAAATTTGCACAACCTTATTCCAATGGAAGGGAATCCCCTTTTTCAAGAGACGAGTAAATCCTTTAGCCATTTCGGTGTAGTTGGGTATGAACCTCCTTAGGAAGTTAGCCTTTCCTTAAAGTTTATGTAACTGAAGTAAATTTGATGGCACGGGAAAATAAAGAATGGCCTGGACCTTCAGTGGATCGATTTGAATTCCTTCTTTGAGACAACGAATACTAGAAAATGACCAGAACCAACAAAGAACACACATTTGTGTGAATTGAGGCGTATTTTGTAGTGTCGGCAGTGTAGAAAGATAACAATCAAATGAGTCAGGTGATAAGTTTCATTTCATGAATGTGCGGGTAAGTCGTCTAGATAAGGTTGAACAATGTGCTTGATGTCATTGAAAGCATAATCCGTTCCTCTCTGAAATTTTTCCCCAACATTCTCTAAACCAAATGGGAGTTTACAATAAGTGAATGTTCCCTAGGGAAAAATGAATGTTGTCTTATATTGTTCCTCTGGGTAGATATTGATTTGATTGTAACTGAAGAATCCATCCATGAACGAAAATATTTCACATCCAATACAATAGTCAATTAAATGGTTGATAAAGCGAGTAGGATAGTTGTATTTTGGACAAGAAAGATTGACATCTCGATAATCAACGCACACTCTGATTGTCCCTTGTTTCTTCATGATAGGAACATTATTGGAAACCCAATCAGTAAGCAGAATAGGGTAAATGAAACTAGCACGCAATTTCTTTTTAACTTCTGCTTTAATGGAAACAACCTTCTTTGGATGAACAAGACGAAGGCATTGACGTACTGGTCTGACATCAGGGTACATTTTAATGGTGTGTTCAACAATACTAGTATCTATGTGTGGCATTTCCTCTTAAGACCAACCAAATATATCTCAGAATCCACAAAAGAGAGAGCGATAACTTTCGAGTTCTGATGGAGAAAAAGTCATGTCGACATGAATGTTTTCTACAACACCGGGTTCGGTTGACATATCTATAGAAATGTTTTCTTTAATATTTGATAAATCTCACTCAGATTCAATAGCATTAATTAGAAAATAATTCGAAAAGAATGTTTTTATCGATGGGTGATATAGTTCAATAATATTATATTCTTCGTAATCTTGAATATGGGAACGATGAGGATGATCTTCCCATGTTTCTCCTTCTGGCATCATGGATTGCGCAATGTTCTCATCAGTCAAGAAAGTGGATGAAAAAGGATCATATGGAGTACCAAAATATAATGAACGATCGACCCAAACGATCAGTGATGATGATTTCAGATTTGTCACCCAAGCCATGTAGATTGATTGCTATGCTAGCTCAATTGGGCTGGGTGGCAGGAATTCATCCAACGTAACAATGTCAAAATCATTGTTAATCTTTCTTAAGCCAAATGGAGTGGAAGATATCATGCAGCAGGTCTCTATTCTTGCAATTTTTGCTAACGTCGTAGGCAACGGTAATGCAAAGGTGCCCATTAGGGGAGAACCCTTTAAGAGTCCTACACCAATGTTTTGAAGTGCTAGTTGGGGTGCATGAATTAACAGAATGCTTCTAGTTACCTTGAAACTGGAGGCAAGGAAGGAGAGTTGATTTATGATTGTAATAACACCGTTATGAGGAAAGGCGATCATTCTAAAATAAGTAGAGATGATCATAGTCATAGCATAAACCCATGTCCTTCCAAGTAAAATGTCATAGTAAAGGGGTATGTAACCGATCTCAACTTCAACAGTTACTATTTTCCCCCCTAGTTCAACATGCAGGTTATTGAAGATACTGCAAGGCTTATATGTACGACTTCCAAAAGCTTTCAATGTCATGGGGGATTGAGATAGGCGTGATGAGCCAAGTGAATTCCAACAGTTTAGAGACATAATGAAAGTAGATGCTCCCTCATCTATAATAGTATGATGAACAAGGTGATTGAGAACATTTACTTGGATAGAGAATGCCAATTCTGCTGGTAATTGTGGCACATAACCCATATGATTAAAGACTACAAGATTGGAATCTATCAGATCGATTCCACCAATTGGCAACAATAAAGCCTGCTTCTGGGAGGGACAATTTTTAAGTACCTCAAGCGTCAACATAGCTAAAGGGGATTGAGCCAAATCTTCAACTATATTATAATTTTGAGCAGCTCAAGCTCGAGGATTGAATGTCGATTTATGGACGACTCCCTTCGGTGGCTTTATTGTTAACTTAGGAATAGCAGTTGGTGGAATAGATTTCATGGATGGATTCATGGTCGAGGTAGTAGGTTGATCAGTAGCCTGACTACCATAATATTTATTTCACGTTGACGCAAAAACATCAGTTTTTGGCTTTGTGACATATAGCATAAGAACCTGGGAACTAGAAGCTCGATCTGTAGCAATCATATTCTTGTCTAGATTTGGAAATGGATCTATCAACACATTAGATGTAGTCAAGGTCTTTAGAAATTTGAGACTTCAGCACGGTGAGGATAGTCTTGAAAAAAGTGCTCCTCATTACGTATTATGCAAGGGTAATGAGGTTTCTGATGGTTTTGATTTTGTTGATCAGATAATCATTCCTACGGGGTTGAATTTTTCTTTTTCTTCGCTTTCTATAGATGACTAAATGTTTATCTCATATTTCTGAAATAAAAAATCATGAATATTGTGAGTTCTAGAAATCTCACTGCCTTGATTATCCTTGGGATAAATTTTTCACTATTTTACTACTCTATCAAGTCATGGCCAACCTATCACTCCCAGAAGAACAAATCATGGACTTATGCCACTAATTCTCATTATGTTTTCCACCTCTGACCTTACCACTCTATTTTGACTTGCCTAACCCTTCTACTTACACCTTAGATTTCCAAGTAGCCTAACCTTTTCCCCTATTCACCAAATGCCTCAAGCATTGGTGGTTTTAAGCTACCTTTATAGGCTCTTTATATAAATCAAAGTCATCAGTTTTGAGATCTACAATGCATAGGGTTTGTCAAAACTATATTTTACACCTAAAAACCCTAAGTCAAGTTTTCAGCCAAAGGCCAAGTCAAAAAGGCCTCCCACTAGGTCACCTAGGGTTTCACAAGTCATAGGATTGTTTTAATGTTCTAAATATTTATTTTTCATATGCCAAGAGATTGAAATCAAAGTGGAAGAAGGTTAGCATATGATTTTCCAAATGGATCAAAAAATCTTCCAAAGAAGGCCTCCTGGATCAAAGCACAACTTCTGCAAAAAGACAACTACCCATATTAAACATTTATGCAGGAATGAATGAGATGGCCATTAGCAGAAAAAAAGGTAAGTAAAGAGGCTAAATCATCACAAAAGAGATTCACAACAAAGGAGAGTCAGTAGACCTATGAACAAAGAAAATCAGGGTTTTTATGACTGATTGGCTAAAACAGTGTTGCCAACCAAGGAGACAAATCCAAAACCACAAGGATAGAGGTACATCAACACAACTGTGCATGAATTGAATATTTATTGAAACTAGAAATGAAGACGAGAGACCTCCATGCTGACAATAGGTAGAAGTTGAAAAATGATATCAGAAGGTAACTTACATGGTTTGTCAAGGCAACATTGTTTCACTGCACCAAAGGGAGAAATTGTAAAGAGTATCAGTATGAGGGAGCCTAAAATTTCAAAGTACAGTCAAAGGTCTTCAAAATGGTTAAATAAGGAAAGAAAGAGGTTGAGTGTCAAATAAGAAATCAAATTGAGCATGAGTTCTACTGTTGGGTGATTAAGGTGTCAAACTCCAAAGGAAGTTAAAGAAGATTAAAACACCATGTTATGGCACCTGCAGCAAGTAGAAGTGGGCAAGGGGAGCTAATGAAAAAAAATATTAAAAATACTAAGGTCATTGTTCCAAACAGACCCATTATACCTCTGGAAAATCAGTAAGAAGGGCTGGAACCATGTTGTAAGACCTCTTACACTTTGGGATCTCAAAGAGGGATAATATATGTTTCTATCAGTCTCTCAATAAAGAAGGGTGAAGACATGAGGATGAATAAAACATAGTGAAACCATGCAACTCCAATAGGAAATAGCAAAACAAGTTTTAACAAACATCAAGAAGCCAAAGAGAGCTAAAATCCATCACCTCAGTTACTTAGTGATAGCCAAGAAGAAAGGTTGAGATGATTAAAAATCATTTTTTAGTTTTAAGTCACCTCCTACAAAAGAAAAAGGATATCAGTAATAAAGTGACCAATGACAAAAAATTAGCCAAGGTGGGTTTCTAGTTTTAATTTGGTATTCCAAGGGTATAAAATCACCATCATCTATCAGTCAAGTTCACTTATCATTTGAAAAAAAGAGAAAACGGTCTTCAAAGAGAAATTTCAGGGTTTCTGGCAAGCTTCGGGCAGGAGAAGCCCTGCACTACACTCCTATAAAGTTGTGCTACGCACCTGTGTGTTTCCTCTTTGGGAATTGCAACAGGGTGATATGCACCTGTGGAAGTGTGCTACATGTAGGGACATGCAGAGGCCCGACACCTGACTTTCGCACCTTCAAACCGCTACACGCATGTCCTCCATTCAAATTCTGCATAGAAGACCGCCCGAGCGCTACACGCTAGGCCATCCAGGCTTGACCCGACACCGTGCAGACTCTGCTGTGCTACACGCTGGGCCATTCAGGCCTGACCTGACACCATGTAGACTCTGTCGTTCTATGCGCTGGGTCGTTCAAGCCTGACTCGACACCGTGCAGAATCTTCCATGCTACGTGCTGGGCTGTTCAGGCCGACCCGACTGGCCTGACGCTGCACGCTTGCGCTACACGTTTAGCAAGGAAAATTTCTCTAGAAGATCAAGCCTCAAAATTTGCTCAGAGCTCCTCCATGTCTCTTCTTGGCACCTCCTGAGGGTTTTTAAGAGGTATTTAGATCTATTGCCCCCTTTCATATTGTTTTAAAGGGTGAAGTTAGAAAGAAAGTTAGAAACCCTAGAGGAAGAGAAAACCTGATCACCATGATAAAAAACTCTGCTAATTGAAGAACACTCACCCATTGACATGATAAAGATACACTGAGACTGCTTTAATGATTACTCATCATTTTCATTCACTTGCAAATCACTACCATTCTCATTATAATCTCACTTTCCCTCTCCATATCATTTCACAAGTAGCTCAGGGTTTTGTTTTCAAAGCAAGAGTAAAAAAACAAAATATCAAGAGAAGGTAGTAGTGACAAAGGAGAAGAAGGCCAAAGGCCTAGGGGGCAACATAGAAAGGGTGGAAGAGAAAATAGATTTGAACCTTTGAACACCAAGGAGTTGGCAGCCTCCCCTACCTCAGTTGCATATTTCCAAGAGGTAGGTTGTTTTGATTTCTGTGAGAAGGTACAAAGTGTCCAAAGTCACCTTGAGTTGACTAGAATTTTTGTCCTCAACCTCCATAACCATCAAGTGCATCTAGCTGGGGTAAATTTTGAGCTATCCACCAATACGATTGCTATGGCCACTAGAATACCATATATGGGAGAAAAATGGTTCAAATAGGTGAATTTGGACATAATCCATTACCAACCTTTCTTGAAACCAAGATACCAAGTTGATTGCAAGATTATTTTTCCCTTTTCCCATGTATTGGAAAGATATGCCCCTTTAATGAAAGTTATCATGAAGTATTTTACATGTGAGGGGAGGTTTTCTAGACTTTATTCCTACCATATAAGACTATTTACGCACTTCACTAGGGCCAAGCTACTACATTTTCCTTATTACCTTTATATAAGTATTGATAAGATTTCATACATTGTGCAAAAGAGGTCTCCTTCAAAAAAAAATCAGAGTATTTTCCACCATTCTCTTATCAAGATGATTGTGTTGCATCAATTGGAGCAACAGGTTATCCCATGGGAAACATTCATTGCCCATGATGTTTTTACAAATCCACAACCTCTTCCTCTGCAAATTTTACCCTCATCATCTCATCCACCTTCCTCATTTCCTCCATCAACCCCCACTGACCATGATTCCTCATCCACACATGAATCCTCTCCCTAAGAGAACTTCCCTCCTTAACCTTCTCCTAAAGCATCAGAACAAGAAGAAATTGATGAAGAACAAGAGGAAAATGACAGTCAAGAGGAAAATGATAGTCAAGAAGAAAGGAAAAATGATGAAGAAGAAGAAAGTGAAAATGAAGAAAATGATGATGACGAAGAAACAAAGGACAATGAGGAAGAAGAAAAAGATGATGAGGTAGAGAGTGAGAGTCACGAGGAAACAGAAAATGATAGCCATGAGGAAGAAAATGATGATGATAAAAATCAAGAGACAGAGGTATATTTTGAAGAGAAAAACAATGATAAATAACAAGAGACAGAGGCAGAATTAGAAGAAGAGGAGGACAAAGGCAGTGAGCCAAAAAGTGAGGAAGAAACAAATGAATAAAAGGCAGATGCAAGCAATGAAGAAGTGGTAGTTGTAAGTAGTGATGAGGCAGATTCTCAAAACAAAGGTAATGAGAAAAATAGTTAAGATGAAGAAGAAACAGAGACAGAGAATGAGGAAGAAGAAACAGATAATGAAAAGGCAGATTCTGAAGAGAAAAACAGTGATAAAGAAGGAGAGACAGAGGATAGTTTAGAACAAAATGACAGTGCAGAAGATATGGAAGAGAATGAAACTGATGAAAATGTACCAAAAAATAATGAAGACACTAACAAAGACACCTCTAATAGTAAAAACAGAGAAAATGATGAGGGCAATAATAATGTTGCAAACACAGAGGAGGATAAGGAAGGCACCATGATGACTGATAGCCCTAAAAATAATGACAACAGTGACACTATGAACCCAAAAAATAGTCAAGAGATTGATTATAGTGGCAAAGGTCATGACAGTGATGTTAGCATGAAGGAAAATGAAAGTACCTCTCAAGAGGGCAGTCAAGAAGAAAATCAAGAAGAAATAAATGCAGTGATCATTGATGAAAGGAAAGGAAATATTGAGATCAATCATGGTAAGAGAATTATAGTAAAACAATTTGAGTTTCTCCCTCTCACATATAAAAAAGGATCAAGGTTAGTGTTTGATGCCCCCAAGAGGCAAGGGACTATGCCATCATCCTCACCTTAGCCACTAGACAAAGGGAAACAAAGGGTAAAGGAAGAAGAAGAAGACCATGCGGTTGAGAGGGAATTTGAGATCATTCAGGTAGATAGTGATGAGGAGAATGAAGCAGGAATCATAAAATTTCTCCTCCATGACATAAATGCACAAATCAAAGACCTCCAAGCACATTTAGATAGGGCCAAGAGTATACATGATGCCTTTGACTTGGAGAATAGGCAGCTAGGAGCACAAATGGAAATCTATGAAGCTAGAGCCCTCAAGGCCCAGAAAGAAGCCCAAAAGAAACAAATGAAAATAGAAGAGTTAATAGGCACTTATGAGGAGAGTAGTGATGAAGAAGGACAATTTAGGAGAAGATATAAAACCATGGGATTGAAGAAAGCATTGGCTAAATAATGGGAGGAAGAATAACCCTAGCAGAACAACACCCTTTAGATGAGCCTTTAGCTATGGAGATAGCCCATGATCAGGAGCCTTGGTTGGAGAGAGCCAACAGACACTTGGAGGCTAAATTGAAGAAAGAAAATCAAGATCTTGACCTCCAAGGAAGAATGACTGAACATTATGCTTGAAGGAACCAAATTGGAAGGGCTAAAATGAAAAAGGCTCAAGACAAGCTCCAGGAACTAAAGAAGAAAAGGGCCAAGCTAGGCTTGGAATCTTGGCACAAGCCTCCCTACAGGTTTCCCAAAACCCATGAGGCACTCATTCACCAAATTTGGGAGAATTTTGACAAGTTTTCATTTTTTTGCTAATTTTGAGGCCAAGGGGGTAGCACACCTGGTGCTATGATTTTTCTCAGAGAATATTTAGTAGTAAAGTCTCACATGTTTTGAATCCTCACCTCAAATACAACACACTCACAAAGTTTCAGATCAATTGGAGCTGTTTTGGTCCCTTAAAAGGGTAAAAAACACCCTAATTTTCACCATTCTGCCTACTTTTCAGAACATGTGCTGCACCTTTACCACCCTTGGAATTTTTTATTTTTTAATAGGTTTTAGAGGTCAAATCAAAGGACCAAGGGCTTTCCAATGGGCCATCATAGAGCCTTTTCCGACATCAGGAAGGCTTTCAAAACACTGTTTCAAGTTGACCCAGGTTTCGTCTTCTTGCGTTATGCCCTTGGCATGGAAATTCCTCCTAAAACATAGTGTTGCACCCTTAGCAGAGGGAAAGTAAAAAATGTATGATTGGAAAGTTTTAGGAGGCTTGTCAGACCTCAAATATCATTTTCTTTGCTAAAAATTTTCGAAAACATATTTTTTTATAGATATTTTGTGCCTTGGGCCTAGCAAGGTCTCAAGGACAATAGAGACATTTATGATTAGCGAATAGGCTTGTAGATACTCGATTAGGTTTTTTTCCTCCTTGTTGATTAAATAGAGCATTTAGGACTCATTATTAATGTTGTCATTTGATGAGTTTTGAGAGCAATACATGGTTCTTTGAGGTTGAAGAGAAATTTGGTGTTATGGAGCTTGTGAATGATTTGCTTTGATTTATGATGATGACAGCTTGCTTGCAGGATCCTTAGGCTTGGTCAATGGTGATGTGTCTCTAATTTGATCATGTTTTCTTGTTTATCATTGTGTCCATCCTTCTATGTTGCAGTAGATCAGAAAATTATAGGCTAATAAATGTTGTTTGAATCACCTTAGTCCTTCTTGTTACTATTGTCTTTATGTTTTCCTCTGTTGGGTGTGTTTAAGGAATTCTTAGCTACTCCTTAGGCCTCCTTATGCTTGTTTATTTAATCAATGGATTAATATGCTAGTTTCCAAATATTTTTTATGGCAAGCCCTACTTATTTGATACCATCTAAAATCTATTTTGAAATCTCTCTTTGAAGTATTACTTGTTAGGTTAAACCAAGGAGGTCTTGTTCTGATCTTGCCCTTTGTCCATGCCTATCAGTTTACCTCAAAGTTCTTTATAGCTTGATTGATGATGTCTAGGAGTTCCCTCTTCATTGATTATAGTTATTTTTCATCTTATATTTTTTCAAACTTTCAAGGTGAAATCAATGAAGTTAGATAAGATTTCTTGCTTTTTGTGTTTCACTAAATTGTTCATCTTGGATGCCTATTTGTTTAAAGTATTGTCATTGAGTAAATGGTTTTCCCTATCTCGTGATTTTTATCTTTTTCTTATCAGTATTTGAGACCTTCTTGTTTACGATTATATAGCAAAGGATTCTTTACTGCCCTTTTCCCAACCTGGTTTCCCCAACTTAATGTCCATCTCACTTCACACATAACCTTAAAGATCCACTGACCACACTAGATTTTCCCTGTGATGCACTCTAACTCATTTTTGAGATATCCATGACTTTCATAGACTCCATAGCCCAATGATTTGATGACCTCTCACTACACCTATTCTACTTGATCATTTCACCCAACCCCACCAAACAAACAAAACCCTAAACTTCACAACTAGCCTAAAATCAACCATATAAAGCAAAAAAGTTCACATCCCCTGCATACAATAGAGAGAGCCCTCTATGAGTCCAGGAATGCTAGGTCCCAGGACTCCAAAGACTGGTCTTATCTTACCCTGTGAATTTGGTCTACCAATCTGCTAAATCATAGGACACTAACATGCTGGCGATCATGATGGGACCTCTAAGTCAATGACAATCTAAGTACCCCTTAGGATGTTAGAAACCCTTATCAAATGATAGAGAGCTCAAACTGTCAGCCAAGAGTAGAATATGGTTGTTTCACCATCCTCAAAAAATGATGACTCTACTATAGGACACTCTCACAAACCTTAGGGCTACATAAACGAACTCAAAAAACCCCAAAACATCCTTAGATTGGTTTATTGTCAGTTATTGGTGGTTGACCATAAACATACATCCTTAAAACAGTAAGAAATATCCACCTTGTGAATCTACTAGCCTCAGTGGGCCTATTACTTCACTAGTTCTCATTTAGACACTCTAGGATTGTATCAAATCGGCCCTTAGAATTTTAGAAGCCTAGTGTTGGGGTTCCCATGTTTTGGCCAGATTGGCAAGACCAAAAGATGAGACAACATCTGAACCACTTTTGGGCCCTAGGATCTAGCCCTCCTGGACCCGGAGAGGGATCTCTCCAATAAAACAAAGAGTGATATGTCTTTGAAAGCTCAAGATGAGATGTTAGGCTAGGTATGAAGCACAAAGGGGGTTTTAAAATGATTTGGTTGAAGGGTTGCTGGGTTGGTTAGGAGATCATTGGCTGAGAAAGTAATGGGAGGGAAGGAACAAGGCAGCAAGATATTTCAGCAAAGGGGATAAGCCAAGAAAGTGCCATCCATTGGGCTATGAAGTCATGAAATGAAATTACATGCAACAACTAACCAAGGCTTCCACAAGGCAAGTCATCTACACTAAAGGATATTTTACATAGATGATGGGATGGAACATTAGGGAAAGAAAGTGGGAGAAGGCAAGACAACCAATTTTATGTCTATAGATCAGGTCAGAGGTCATTTAACTCCAAACCTGCTTGAACATACTCAGAGGTAGCTCTCAAAGAGGGACAAAGGGGATGCTTATAGATCAGACCAGAGGTCATTTAACTCCAGGTCTGCTTTAGCAACTCCAAGGGAAAACAGAGATAAGATTGACGAAGAAACATCCAAACAGCAAACCCACAAGCTCATACATCAGCCAGCAGGCAATAACATCCACTGCGCTGGTTAAACCACATGAATTTACTCTTAGATAACACATAAAGTAGAAAACATTAAAGGTAGGGAGAGCAGGAAACATAGGGCACCTAGCAAGGGTGAATCCTATGCTATACTTCTGTTGCCTACCAGAAGAACATGAAACAACATGAAAAACGTAATTAACAGAGTGAGGAAAACATCACCAATAGTAATAGACCAGGATCCTGTGAAATGTGCTTTGATTAATCGATGCAAAGCCAGTCATGTACAATAAGCTCAATGGCTAATATACTGCAGACTTCTCCTCCCAGCCTATTACATACAAACTACTCTGTAACTCCCTCCCACGACTGTTCTAACAGTCGGAATGAATCCCTCTAACAGCAAATTGCCCAAAAACTGAAAAACAACCTTAACAATGTGTTCTTCTGGATTCTTATAGGAGAAACAGAGAAGAAGATGGTAGGTGAATAATTAAATGAAGAATTAATGCTCAGAAGAGGAGGAAGACGCAAACCATTCTGCTTTAAATCTGTGCAATTACTTCTGGTACTCGGGCTGCAGAACTACTTCCATTCTCTGTTGACTGGAAAAACTGGTGAAATAATGATGCTAGGGTATCCATACTATGTAACAAATGCTTCTTGATGATGTAGGACTGCTAAAAGGGCGTAGGTCTTTATTTGGGCGCAATGTAGACTAGAAAAATGATGTGTACCATGTCCTTCCATGGAAGAACACTCTGCTGATACGGAAACCATGACAAGATTATCTCTCTGTGCAATGGATCTCTTGTTCAATCCTTGGGGTCTTCTAATTGTACCTTTGCCTTCTAAAAATCCATGCAGAAGCTCATAAGTCTTCCATTTCTTGCCTCGAGCTCTCTGCTGCTCCTGTACTGTCTCTGTCTGTGCATTCCGAGCTTCAATGGCGCCAGAGGGTTGGTAGAGTTTAAACTTTGTTCTTTGATGAATTTATGGTGCAAGCACCTCCAGACGTTTCCTGTAACATCAGGCTCTCAATACAGCCTCTGCGCATGGTTTTCTACGCTCACCCCGTCACTGTGACAGAGATCGTGCAACATGGTGATCATTCCCTGTTGAAAACCCTGCAAAACCTGAAACCTGTGAAGATAAAGCATGGACGGGGAAATGGATGTAGTGTGGATGGAGGAAGAGGCCATGCAGACGAAACGGTGGAGAAATGTTAAGAGGAAATGGTGAAAATCACTCTGGTGGAGGTTGACGGAACACAGAGCAAATATACGTGAAAAACGAATGAAAACACATGAAAATGCACCAATTGTATGCAATGGGACAGGAGTGTGTATGGAGGATGCACGTGGGGTGACGTGGCAAGACGGGAGACCGTGGAATGGTCAACGATGCATGGATAGATCTGGACCGTCGATCGGGCGGAGATCGACGGCAGGGAGTAACAGACAGTGGGCTGGCTGGTACGATGGGTGGAGGTTAAACAGTGCATGGTTTGGATGGACGAGCACTGTTGGATGAGGGCTCCAAGATCTGACGGCCGAGGTGAATTCTGCTGCCCGTCTTTCGTCTGGGAGATAATGCACGAAATGGGCAGTTTTGAAATAGTACACTCAGACATGCGGCAAAAGATGAGTGGAATCGCTGGGTCTCCGGGGAAAACCGCTCAGCGCCCAATGGTGGTGTGGAAAATACCGGCGGGTTTTGGAAGAAATGACGTATGGCTGGCGGGGTCCACTATTTCGGGCATGCTCCGCGCCGTTGGATTTTATCTTTGACGGACGGTGGAGGTGGAATACGGGGGGCCAAGGTGTACGGGCACGGGAGCTTTGGAGCGACCCCCCATAGTGAATAACAGTCGTTCGATCGGGTTTCCCACATCCCGAGGAGTCAACTATAGGGGCTCCATGGTTTGACTCTACGGATGGAGTAAAGCCCCCGAAGGGGAATCGCTTCGGTCACGGCGCCAGGTCTTATGGAAAAAGGTGCGGAGGCTAACGAAGAAGGGGGCTTAGGCCTTTTATAAGGTCGGGAGTGGGTTTCTAACCTTTTTAGTGCATTCTAAGGCCTAAGGGGGTTAACGATAGAAGAATAAAGGGGAAAAATGAGGAAACCAAGGATAAAGGTGGGTTTAAGGGGGATTTTGGAGGGGTTTAGAGGGTTGATAGGGGGAAAAAGAGGGAGCAGAGACACTTTGACAAAAGGATAAAAAAGGGAAAAGGGACATTTTGCAGGGGTACAAGGGGTAAATGAAGGCTTTGAGCTAGGGAAACAACAGAGGGGATTTGTATAAGGAAAATCACATAGAGACCTCAAGGATGATGTGTCTTCAAGGGAGATGCATTCCTTGAAGGTCTCCAAAATGACATAGCCCCCCCAGCTTGCTTGTCAAGAATTTCATAGGGGGGCTAACAGTGGCTCCACATGGGGATGGCTTCTCCTTGGAGGAGTCAAGAAACCAGATATGATCTTTGGAGTAGGCCATATGCCTGCTATCATGAGCCATCTCTTTCTTTGATCAACTGCCACGATATGAATATGTTACATCAGTAGAACATTCTTCCCAATCGGTATACCTACCCACACTACAATCCTAGCATTTTTTTTTCTTTCCTTAGGGTGCATTTGAGCTAGCAAACCCTTTACATCATTTTATTTGCAAACAAGAAAACAAACCTATTCTACTTCTACCCTTATTGCTCCATGAGACCAGATTAGACTGTTGGTCTCACATGTTTCTCTACCTACACTACTACCTGCTAGGATTAGACTGTCTAGCAGGTTTCTTCTCTACATTCTAAGACAGAAATTGAAACAACTAACTACCTGCTCACACCCTGAGCTTTATTGAGCTTTTCCTACCTACCCTACTCTAACTGGAATATTTACAGTCTGGCTTACAAACATTGTCTTCCAGTGCAACCAATCCATTAAATGATCCCATGGCTGGTCCTTCTTTCTCAATTCCATGAGCACGCTGGATAGGCAGGGCAGCTCCCACTCTTCTTGTTCCATAACAGCAGCCTTGACAGATGTTCTCTCTATTTGCAACATGCTGCTCAAAAGGACCCTTGATCCTTCTTCAAGTATATGCAGGAAATGTGCATAAGGATCATGAAAAGATACCTAGCTATGAAAATTTGACAGGCGGGCTTCAACCAGGATTTCCTCTTCTTCCACTAGATCAAGGATAAGACTCTCTTGAAGAAGAGAATCTTCTACAGCTTCTGAACTAGAGGACTCATCATATATGGCAGTGTTGTCCTCTTGGAGCTCTGATATATTTTGCTCTGAGGTGCTGAGCTCTGTGAAAATATCTATGTATTCTTGAGCAGGGGTGTACTCCTTTGCTTCCTCTTTTTCAAGAGAAGGCTCCTTGCTTTCATTCTGCTCAAGAGTCTCTTCTTTGCTTTCCTCCTCATCTTCTGAAAAGAAAAACTGCTGGTTTCCAGTCTCACTGATGATGTGTGGTAAAGAAGAATGAAGGTTCATAGAATCTTCATCTGCTATTATACTGTCATAGCTCTCCCCATCAGTATCATAGATAGGCTGACTGGTTTCATTACTTCTCTAGTGCCGTTGGTCCTGATCTTCCTCCCACGGATCTAAGGATGATGGCCCTGCAAGCTCAACTTCTCTTTGAAAGCAATCATCATCAAACGGATCATGAAAAGGAAAATCATAATTGTAAGTAATGTCACCCTCCAAACCTATCGAATTCTCAGCAGGTATTTCTTCATTCTGATCCATAGAGGAGTCTTCTGAATCTGAATCATCAAACCCATAAGATGAGTGAGCAAGAGTGTGTGTTCTATAGAAGATTTCTAGGGTGGACTGTTGGTTTAATATCTGATCAATCTCTTCTTCTGTCAAAAGAGGGGTTTCCCTTTCATCATGGACAGAAGAGCACCAGTCCTCTTTCTCTTGTATTAGCTGATTTGGAGGCCGGATGTTTTCTTGAGCCTCATCTTCCACAACAGAGTCTGCCTCTTCTATGTAGTCTTCTGATTCCTCAAGGCAGCTTTCCTTATCAACCTTTGCTAATAGGTCTTGATTTTCTTTGGTCAGCATAACACAAGGCATAGGTAAGCAATCAGGCAGTTCCTGATCACTAACCTCCTCATCTTCTATAGATTCTTGAACATCATACATGTCTTGCTCATCTTCTCGGTCTTGAGTTTGTTCTTGCTCTAAAGGATGCATAGGCTGCTCGAAATAGTCATCATCTGTATTCATATTAGCCATGTGCATCTTCAACATTTCACCAAATGTTTCTGTTAATTCAATTAACTGATCGCACAAAGCATCATACTTTCCATCTCTGTCCATGTTTGGATTCATGCTTTTGCAAAGAAGGCTACTACTTCTCCTCAACCAGTTCAGTGTCCTTCACCAGTGGAGTCATTAGGTCTTTGGATCATAGGGAGTGTGGAGTCGCTAGGTGGATGAATTTGTCTGTTTGAAGCAGGCTGCTGTCCACCATCAGCAATTAGGTAATGTCACCTTTCAGGAATAACCTTAAAACACAACAAAATCCAACCGGAGATTGACTGGGAGGGCGTTTACCAGATATGTCACCTCCGAAGAGGGTGAGATCCAGAGCCTACCTGGCCCTTCCCAGGCTCTGCCTAAGAGTATGAGGCACACAACGAATGGAGGCTGATTCAAGAATGGGATGAATTTCTACCAATCTAACTAGAGATTTGTGGGTTTGAATGCCTAGGGATGTTCAAACTGTAATGCAATCAATTCCCCAGCGGAGTCGCCATTATGTTGGTGACGACAATGGGAAATAGACAAAATATTAGCAGTTCTGGACTCTAAGATTCGTTCCCAAGTGGAGTCGCCATTATGTTGGTGACGATGCTGGGCTATACACTAATAATGTTCTCGGTTATAGGCTCTTCAAAAATTCCCCAGTATGGTCGCCATTATGTTTGGGTTCCCATTTTTTGGCCAGATTGGCAAGACCAAAAGATGAGACAACATCTGAACCACTTTTGGGCCCTATGATCTAGCCCTCCTGGACCCGGAAAGGGATCTCTCCAATAAAACAAAGAGTGATATGTCTTTGAAAGCTCAAGATGAGATGTTAGGCTAGGTATGAAGCACAAAGGTGGTTTTAAAATGATTTGGTTGAAGGGTTGCTGGGTTGGTTAGGAGATCATTGGCCGAGAAAGTAATGGGAGGGAAGGAACAAGGCAGCAGGATATTTCAGCAAAGGGGATAAGCCAAGAAAGTGCCATCCATTGGGCTATGAAGTCATGAAAGGAAATTACATGCAACAACTAACCAAGGCTTCCACAGGGCAAGTCATCTACACTAAAGGATCTTTTAGATAGATGATGGGATGGAACATTAGGGAAAGAAAGTTGGAGAAGGCAAGACAACCAATTTTATGTCTACAGATCAGGTCAGAGGTCATTTAACTCCAGACCTACTTGGACATACTCAGAGGCAGCTCTCAAAGAGGGACAAAGGGGCTGCTTATAGATCAGACCAGAGGTCATTTAACTCCAGGTCTTCTTTAGTAACTCCAAGGGAAAACAGAGATAATATTGATGAAGAAACATCCAAGCAGCAAACCCACAAGTTCATACATCAGCCAGCAGGAAATAACATCCACTGCACTGGTTAAACCACATGAATTTACTCTTAGATAACACATAAAGTAGAAAAAATTAAAGGTAGGGAGAGCAGGAAACATAGGGCACCTAGAAAGGGTGAATCCTATGCTATACTTCTGTTGCCTACCAGAAGAACATGAAACAGCATGAAAAACGTAATTAACAGAGTGAGGAAAACATCACCAAGAGTAATAGACTAGGATCCTGTGAAATGTGCTTTGATTAATCGATGCAAAACTAGTCATGTACAATAAGCTCAATGGCTAATACAGTGCAGACTTTTCTCTAATGAGTTACACTCCCCTGAAGTTCTACGCAACAACTCCCTCCCGGCGGCTACACGGTGGATGAATCCCTCTAACAAAAAATTTCCCAACAACTGAACAACAACCTTAACAATGTGTTATTCTGGATTCTTATAGGAGAAACAGAGCAGAAGATGGTAGGTGAAGAATTAAATGAAGAATTAACGCTCAGAATAGGAGGAAGGTTGCAACCCATTCTGCTTTAAATCTGTGCAATTAATTCTGGTACTCGGGCTGCAGAACTACTGCCATTCTCTGTTGACTGGACAAACTGGTGAAATAATGATGCTAGGGTATCCATACTGTGTAACAAATTCTTCTTGATGATGTAGGACTGTTGAAAGGGCGTAGGTCTTTATTTGGGCGCAATGTAGACTGGAAAAATGATGTGTACCATGTCCTTCCATGGAAGACCGCTTTGCTGATACGGAAACCCTGACAAGATTATCTCTCTGTGCAATGGATCTCTTGTTCAATCCTCGGGGTCTTCTAATTGTACCTTTGCCTTCTAAAAATCCATGCAGAAGCTCATAAGTCTTCCATTTCTTGCCTTGAGCTCTCTGCTTCTCCTGTACTGTCTCTGTCTGTGCATTCCGAGCTTCAATGGCACCGGAGGGTTGGTAGAGTTTAAACTCTATTCTTTGATGAATTTATGGTGCAAGCACCTCCATACGTTTCCTGTAACATTAGGCTCTCAATACAGCCTCTGCGCATGGTTTTCTATGCTCACCTCGTCACTATGACAGAGACCATGCAACATGGCGATCATTCCCTGTTGAAAACCATGCAAAACCTGAAACCTGTGAAGAGAAAGCATGGACGGGGAAATGGATGTAGTGTGGATGGAGGAAGAGGCCATGCAAACGAAACGGTGGAGAAATTTGCAGAGGAAACGATGAAAATCGCTCTAGTGGAGGTTGACGGAACACAGAGCAAATATACGTGAAAAACAAATGAAAACACATGAAAATGCACCAATTGTATGCAATGGGATGGGAGTGTGTATGGAGGATGCACGTGGGGTGATGTGGCGAGACGGGAGACCATGGAATGGTCAACGATGCATGGACAGATCTGGATCATCGATCGGGCGCAGATCGACGACAGGGAGTAACGGACAGTGGGCCGGCTGGTACGATGGGCGGAGGTTAAACAGTGCGTGGTTCGAATGGACGAGCGCCGTTGGATGAGGGCTCCAAGATCTGACGGCTGAGGTGAATTCCACTTCCCATATCTCGTCCGAGAGATAATGCGCGAAATGGGCGGTTTTGAAATAGTACACTTGGACACGTGGAAGAAGATGAGTGGAATCGTTGGGTCTCCGGGGAAAACCGCTCGGCGCCCAACGGTGGTGCGGAAAATACCGACGGGTTTTGGAAGAAATGACGTATGGATGGCGGGGTCCACCATTTCGGGCGCACTCCGCGCCATTTGATTTGATCTTTGACGGACGGTGGAGATGGACTACGGGGGGCCAAGGTGTACGGGCACGGGAGCTTTGGAGCGACCCCCCGTAGTGAATAACAGTCGTTCGATCGGGTTTCCCACATCTTGAGGAGTAAACTACGGGGGCTCCATGGTTTGACTCTACGGATGGAGTAAAGCCCCCGCAGGGGAATCGCTTCGGTCACGGCACCGGGTCTTATGGAAAAAGGTGCGGAGGCTAACGGAGAAGGGGGCTTAGGCCTATTATAAGTTTGGGAGTGGGTTTTCTAACCTTTTTAGTGCATTCCAAGGCCTAAGGGGGTTAACGATAGAAGAATAAAGGGGAAAAATGAGGAAACCAAGGATAAAGGTGGGTTTAAGGGGGATTTTGGAGGGGTTTAGAGGGTTGATAGGGGGAAAAAGAGGGAGCAGAGACACTTTGACAGAAGGAGAAAAAAGGGAAAATGGACATTTTGCAGGGGTACAATGGGTAAATGAAGGCTTTGAGCTAGGGAAACAGTAGAGGGGATTTGTATAAGGCAAAGCACATAGAGACCTCAAGGATGATGTGTCTTCAAGGGAGATGCATTCCTTGAAGGTCTCCAAAATGACATAGCCCCCCCAGCTTGCTTGTCAAGAATTTCATAGGGGGCCTAACACCTAGTTCTACACTGTGAGAGTTTACCAAGCACTAAGAGAGGTCAGTCTTCTGAAAACAGTCCTAAACTTTCAGCCTCTCTACATTTTGAGTTTGAAATCTGGCTTCACAAGGATCAATGCCAGATTTTATCCAGACCCAAATCCTCCCACCATAGTTGATGAGCTAGAGAAGATTTTTTGGAAAAATTCTAGATCTGGAAACTTGACTACTGTTAGGACCATTCATAGAGCAAGCTCAGTCCCTGAACATCTTACATCTTTGCAAGATCCCCAGTTTGACTTACACCATACAAAGAACCTCTTCAGAACCAAGTCACAAACTGATATCGACTAGATGGAACTTAAGCCCATATATTTGCAACAGATTTCTAGTAGAGAAACTTCTCCTTCCACACCACCTAAATTTCAGCTTCTCCATCACTTCAGCTCTTTCCATACGAAATCTGCTCAAAATCAGTTTTTCAGCCCATGTATTTCCACCACACCCATCCATACCACCACTATGCAAACCACTCCACTTCATCCTACACCCTGTTTCACAAACCCTCCTCTTGTAAATCCTCCATTAGCTCCCATAATGGCAGCTTGGTATGCCCCCATGGTTTTACCCCAACCTTTGGTACCTTTACCAAATGACTACCAGTCCATAATTCCACACTTCACCAGAGTTGAATCCATCACTTCCCAACAACATGTAGATAAAATAAATGATGCCTTTGACTATATGGATTTGGATGAGGAAACCATTAAAATGAGGATCTTTGCACAAAGCCTAGGAGGAGAGGCTAAGAAATCGTTCAAAGCATTGACTCCTAACACCATACATGATCTCCCTTCCCTCTACCAATCTTTCATAAACAAGTGGGAAATAAAAAAAAACCCCCTCCAAATCCTTTCTGTATATAAAAATCTTAAGAGGAATGTAGGGGAGAGTATACAAGATTATTGCACCAAGTTTAATAGTGTCTACAATGCCCTCCCCCCTCACATGAAACCCCCACAAGGCCTAGAAATAGTGAAATTTCCTGAAGGCTTTGATTCGTACATGACATAGCAATTAAGACAGAGGGACCCGACAACTTTAGAAGAAATGAAAAGGGTAGCTATTAGTGCAGAAGCCAACTTAATTGAAAAGAGAGCTAGGATGAGGTTGGAAAAAAGAGTCACTTACAAAGATGAAACCATAGCCTCAACCTCTTCTTCTGATGCCAAGATAGACAACCTAGTTAGAACCATGGAGATAATGATGGAAAGGATAAACTTGGATGAAAGAGCACCTCCTAGGGAAAATCAACCAAATCCCAAAAATAGAAACATAACTCAAAACTTCAAAAGAGAGCCTCCCCAAAATAGGCCACGAGACAATGACCAACAAATTAGGCCTCCTTTCCAAGATAATTATCTTGATGAAGGGGAAGAGAGAATGCAGAACCTAAAGAAAGCCATGTATACTTAATAGGTTCATATAATTAAGGTAATGTTTTTCTCACAAAATAAGAACAAGAGTTCTTTTCCCCAGATGAAACCGAAACTAACTATGAGGATACTGAAGACTACAGGTTGGGATTCGAAAATGCAATAATGGAAGTCCATAGGCAATATGACCTTAGGAGTAAAAAGAACCAAGATTCCCCCAAGAAAAACCAAATAGACTCTACCATTCAGAAAACCCCTGAAAATATTCCTAAAAGGACAACAGACAATACCAACACCATGGCTAAGAAAACTGATCCAAACAGAGACAAAACTAGCAAACCAAGTGGTGACACAAGCTGCCCTAGTACCTCTACTAGTCACTTAACAACAAACTCATGATTTGCTTGGTGTTCTGTTTTGACACTTAACCTTATTCTTTCCTTCTTTTGACCATTTTGAAGACCTTTGAATGTACTTTGAAAGTTTAGGCTCCTTCATACTAATACTCTTCACAATTTCTCCCTTTGATGCAGTGAAATAGTGTTGGCTTGACAAATCATGTGAGTCACCTTCTGATACCATTTTCAACTTCTGCTTGCTGTCATCAAAGAGGTCTCTGACCTTTATTTCTAGTTTCAATAGATCTTCAATTCATGCACAGTTGTGCTGATGTACAATCCGTCCTTGTGATCCTTTATATTGGTTACTTGGTGGGCAACACTTTTTAGCCTATCAGTCATGAAAACCCTGATTTTATTTGTTCATAGGCATTCTCTCTTCCTTTGCTATGAATTTCCTTTGTGATTATTTACCCTCTTAACTTACCTCTCTTTCTGTTGATGGCCATCTCATTCATTCCTGCAGAAATGTCTAAGGTGAGGAGCTGTCTTTTGCAGAAGTTGTGCTTTGACCAAGGAGGTCCTTTATTGAAGGCTTTTTGATACCTTTCAGACAGTCATGAGCTAACCCTCCTTTTCCATTTGATTTACCTTCTTGGCACATGAAACACATTGATTTTTAGAAAACCAAAACAATGAATAACCTATGAGACCCTACATGACCTATTGGGAGGCCTTTTGGACTTGGCCTTTGGCTGGAAACTTGACTCAGGGTTTTTAGGTGTAAAATAGAGTTTTGAAAAACCTTGATGCATTGCAATCCTAGAAAATGATGACTTTGATTTATGTAAAGAGCCTAGAAATGTATCTTAAAACCACTAATTCTTGAGGCATTTGGTGAATAGGGGAAAAGGTTAGGCTACTTGGAAATCCAAGGAGTAAGTAGAAGGGTTAGGCAAGTCAAAACAGATTGGTAAGATCAGAGGTGCCAAACATAGTGAGAATGAGTGGCATAAGTCCATGATTTGGTCTTATGGGATTGATAGGCTGGCCATGACTTGACAGAGTTAGTAAAATAGTCAGAAATGTATCTTGAAGATAATGAAGGCAGTGAGATTTCTAGAACTCACAATATTCATGAATTTTTTTTCTAGAAATTTGGAATAAACATTTAGTCATCTATAGAAAACAAAAAATTAGTGATGACTAATATTGGCTCCACTTGGGGAGGGAAGCTCCTTTTCAGGAGGTCTCCAGAACATCATATCTCTTGGTTTTATGAAGACCAATGCCTCATCTATTGGGCAGATTTTTACTTCTTCTCATTTTCTGATGTTTCTCTTGAAACTATTATCTAAAAGTCTGAAGGATGTTAGATTCAAACTCATCTCTACCTACCCAACTTACTTTTCCTAGAATTGTTTCTTCCTTGGGTGCACTTGGATGGGAAATCCCTTGACATTTTCTTCTTTTGAAAACAAAACAAACTATCTACTTCTACTCTTATTACTTCCAAGAGTTCAGATTATGCTAGTGAACTATTTTTATTCTCTTCCTAGTCTACTTGACTGTCAAGATTGAACTGTATTACAAATATCATTCTCTAAGCTATAGACATGAAATTGAAAGCATGGTTTAAATCAATATTAGGAAATCCGACTTACCATGGGTTGTGGTATTAGAACTAGCTGCACACAAACATTATTTTTGTGCAAACAACACTAGAAAAATAAGGGATGTGATTTATCATTTGGTATGCATCCCCATATTTCTCTTTGGTTCAATTTTGAGCATGTGGAACCAGTATATTTCATTCCTAATCTATCCTTTTTGACAAGCCAAGTTTCAATGATTTGACTAGCTCTCTTTCACTAACTTATCAACAAAAATTTAAAGCATTTTCAGCCATGATTAGGCTAGATGACTGAACAAGATCTTCTTTTTGAAAAGTAGTGGCATTTAGGCTTCCACACTTTTAGTACTACTATTTTTTGGGTATGGGGCTGTACCTCTTTTCAAATCTGCCCTATTTTTATTTCTTTCTTTATTTTTGTATTTTTGTGACTTTTCTCATGCAAGGTTTTTGTACAATGATTGAAAATTTTTAAACTAAGGGTTTTTACAGTAATGGTACTTGAGCATCCTGTCTTCAAAAGGATCTCCTAACATTCTTTGTCCATTCAGCTCTTGTAAACAGAAATTAGAGTTACCTCCATTTGAAAGCATGGTATAAGGATTTTTCCAAAAAAATTCAAGCAAGTGATGCTCTCCTTGGTATTTCCTCTTTGAGTATTGTTTCCAAAACTTGTTTCTGTCAAAGATCCTCCTTAGGTAAAAAAGGTACCTTTATCAGCCTCACAATAGATGATGATGTAATCAATGTATATCATAGTGAAGAAGTTGAAAACAGGGGCCATGGCTCTTTGGAAGATGTCTTCAGCATTCCTTAGCCCAGGAAGCATTTGGTCAAACATGTAGTTGCTCCAAGGAACTTTGAAAATGGCTTTATGCTGATTGATCGGAAGTGGTATCATCTGGTGATAACCTAAAATACTATCATGTAATGACATATTGTTAGAAGTTCCTACCCTTTTTATAGGATGATTTATCTTGGGATAAGGGTATTTGTGCTTCATGGAGCTTTTTTCTAGGCACCTAAAGTCTATACACAGTCTGCATCCTTTGTATTCCTTTGTTAGTGACACAATTTGTCCAAGGGTTTCATTGTTTCTCTTCGAAGGAGACCTTTTTTGAATAATGCCTATGTCACAAGGTTTAAGCTTTCATCACTATAGATACAATAATCCTTAAATTTCTTGCATAACCTTATGTATTTATGTTTTGTGTATAATGACAGAGTTCTAGATAACTTAATCATTTTGGATTTTCCTAGGCTACCCACATTATACTCCTCTATATCAGTCCTAGTTGACACTCCTTTAGGGTCAATAGCAATATTTGTGAGAGTCAATAATTCTTTTGAAGGGACAATACTCTTTGATGATGATGTTTCTATGTAAGGTAAAAACATAAGACTCTTTTGATCTAGATTCCTAAAGTTATGTTTTTGAGGTTTTTCCTTCATTTGAGAAATTTTGGTTAATATTACAAAATGATTTTTAGTTTTTAAATTTCATTTTCAGTTTGTAGAAAGTCAAGTTCAGTTTTATCATCATGTGGTTGTTCAGGGCTATTATAGTGTTGACTATTGAGTCGCTCATGAAGAGACTGGTTTGACTATTGTAGTGTGTCTAGATATGTCTCAACTTCACTTACCTGCTCATTAATATCCTCTTCATTACACAAGATTAAAGAATCAAGATCTAAGTGAATGGAATAGATAGGGGTGTTGTTTGGACTATCTAGGCTACTTACCATATACTTCATGTGGGATTCCTGGTATAACCTCCTAGTTTGGTTGAAAATAGGGATGGTAGCATATGACATGTCAAGTTGGAGGTTCCCCTGAAGCTTGGGTCCCCATGATCTGGATAAAAGCATACCATACTTGGGGGGAATGTCAGCAACAACTATGTCCATGACTAGGTTCTTAGCAGGTATCTATGCCAGATTGACACAAAGATCCTTGATTAGGCCTAAACACTTGACTCTACTCGAATCAAATGAGTACAAGTCTTTGTAAGGTTTAGTAATTTCTAGGCCTAACCTCTCCATCACAAATTTAGGCATGAGGTTGTGAGAGGCACCGGAGTCTAGCATGGCATTGTGTAATATTTTTTCATGTATATTTAGGCTGACATAGAAAGGAGGGACAACTCCTTCTTGGTATTCTCCCTCAGCTTCGAGACCAAGAAATAGCTCTGGTTTTTCATCAGTCAAGTTTAGAGTGTATGTATCGTTCCTTATGTTAAAAAATTTCAAAACTTGGGATCTATACATATCCTGAGTTACCAATTCAGTGAAAGGTATGGTTATCTTGATTTTAGCAATCTCTCCTTCAAAATTGAAAGGTACTTGGGCATATTTACATCAGTTTTATCAGCCATAAATCTTTCTACATTTTTAATTCTCTGATTCTAATTTTGGGCTTTGGACAAAAGAGTTTTACCAGGGCCAATAGTAGAGGTACTAGGGTGGCTTGTGTCACCACTTGGTTGGATATTTTTGTCTTTGTTTGGATAAATTTTCTTAGCCATGGTGTTGGTATTGTCTGTTGTCTTTTTAGGAATATTTTCAGGGGTTTTCCGAATAGCAATGTCTATTTGGTTTTTCTTAGGGGCATCTTGGTTCTTTTTTCTCCTAAGGTCATATTGCCTATGGACTTCCATTATTTCATTTTCAAATCCCAACCTGTAGTCTTTAGAATCCTCATAGATAGTTTCAGTTTGATCTGGGGAAAAGAGCTCTTGTTCTTCTGTTGTGACAAAAACATTATCTTCATTGTTGAAACCTATTAAGTTTACATGGATTTCTTCAGGTTCTGCATTCTCTCTTCCCTCTTCGTCAAGATAATTATCTTGTAAAGGAGGCCTAATTTGTTGGTCATTGTCTCGTGGCCTATTTTGGGGAGGGTCTCTTCTGAAGTTTTGAGTTTTGTTTCTGTTTTGGGGATTTGGTTGATTTTCCCTAGGAGGTGTTCTTTCATTCAAGTTTATCCTTTCCATCATTCTCTCCATGGTTCTAACTAGGCTGTCTATCTTGGCATCAGAACAAGAGGTTGAGGCTATGGTTTCATCTTTGTAAGTGACTCTTTTTTTTTACCTCACCCTAGCTCTCTTTTCAATTAAGTTGGCTTCTGCACTAATAGCTGCCATTTTCATTTCTTCTAAAGTGGTGGGGTCTCTCTCTCTCAGTTGGTATGTCATGTATGGATCAAAGCCTTCAAGAAATTTCACTAGTGCTAGGCCTTGTGGGGTTTTCATGTGAGGGGGAGGGAATTGTAGACACTGTTAAACCTGGTGCAATACTCTTATACACTCTCCCCTACATTCCTCTTAAGATCGTTATATTCAGAAATGATTTGGAGGGTTTTTTTCTTGATTTCCCACTTTTTTATGAAATATTGGTAGAGGGAAGGGAGATCATGTATGGTGTTAGGAGCTAAGCCTTTAAACCATTTCTTAGCCTCTCAACCTAGGCTTTATGAAAATATCCTCATTTTAATGGTTTCCTCTTCCAATTACATATATTCAAAGGCATCATTTATCCTATCTACATGTTGTTGGGCAGTGATGGATTTAGCTCCGGTGAAGTGGGGAATTCTGGATTCGTAGTCATTTGGTAAAGGTACCAAAGGTTGGGGTAAAACCAGGGGGGCATACCAAGTTTCCATGATGGGAGCTAATGGAGGATTTACAAGAGGATGGTTTGTGAAAGGGGGTGTAGGATGAAGTGGAGTGGTTTGCATAGTGGTGGTATGGATGGGTGTGGTGGAAGTACTTGGATCGGAAAACTAATTCTGAGTAGATTTGGTATGGAAAGAACTAAAGTGATGGAGAAGCTAAAATATAGGTGGTGCGAAAGGAGAGGCATCTCTACTAGAACTCTACTACAAATCTATGGGCTCAAGATCAGTCTGGGCAATATCAGTTTGTGACTTGGTTCTGAAGAGGTTCTTTATATGGTGCAATTCAAAATGGGGATCTTGTAAAGATGTAAGATGTTTAGGGACTGAGCTTTCTCTATGAATGGTCATAAAATTAGTGAAGTTTCCAGATCTAGAATTTTGCCACAAAATATTTTCTGGGTCATCAACTATGGTAGGAGGATTTTGGTCTGAATGAGATCTGGTACTGATCCTTTGTGAAGCCAGATTTCACACCCAAAATGTAGAGAGGCTGAAATTTTAGGACTGTTTTCGGAAGGCTGACCTCTCTTAGTGCTTAGTAAACTTTCATAGTGTAGAACTAGGCTTATAAAATTCTAAGGGCTCTTTTGATACAATCCTAGGGAGTCTAAATGAGAACTACTGAAGTAATAGACCTACTGGAGGCTAGTAGAGTCTCCAGGTGGATATTTTTTACTATTTTTAGGATGTATGTTTATGGTACACCACCAATAACTGACAATAAACCTATCTAAGGATGCTTTGGGGTTTTATGAGTTCCTTTATGTAGCCCTAAGGTTTGTGAGAGTGTCCTATAGCTAAGTCATCATTTTGCTAAGATGGTGAAGCAACCAGATTCTACCCTTGGCTATTAGTTGATTTTGTAAGCTTAACTGAGTGTTTAAATGAGTCTATAAGATTTTTTAGGCTACTATGTACTCAGTCCCACTGTGATCACCAGAATGTTAGTGTGACGATGAGGTGGCGATAAATCAATAGATACCATTTGACATGAGTGTTTCTGAGATTCTAAAGAGGGCTTAGGATGTTATTTTCTTAGGGTCCCATATTGATCACCAAAATATTAGTGTGGTGATGAGGTAGTGATAAATCAATAGATATTATTTGACAAGAGTGTTTCTGAGATTCTAAAGAGTGCTTAGGATGTTATTTTCTTAGGGTCCCACCGTGATCGCTAGAATATTAGGGTCCCGTGATTTATTAGATTGGTAGACCAAATGCACAAGGTAACATGAAACCAATATGTGGATTCCTAGGACCTAGCCTCCCTCGACTCAGAGAGGGTTCTCTCTATTGTATGCAAAGGATGTGAACTTGTTTGCTTTAGATGGTTGATTTTAGGATATTTGTGAAGTTTAGGGTTTTGTTTGTTTGGTTGGGTTGGGTAAATGATCAAGTAGAATAGGTGGAATTAGAGGTCATCAAATCATTGGGATATGGAGTCTATGAAAGTCATGGATATCTCAACAATGATTCAGAGTGCAACACAGGGAAAATATAGTGTAGTCAATGGATCTTTTAAGGTTATATGTGAAGTGAAATGGAAATTAAATTGGGGAAAAAAGGTAGGGAAAAGTGTAGTTAGGAATACTTTGTCATATACCCATAAACAAGGCGGTCTCAAATACTGATAAGCAAAAGATAATAATCACGAGATAAGGAAAACCATTTACTCAATGGAAATACTTTAAACAAATAGACATCCAAAATGAACAATTTAGTGAAACACAGAAAGCAAGAAATCCTATCTAAATTCAGTGATTTGACTTAGAAAGTTTAAAAAC
The DNA here is from genome assembly GCA_034641835.2 of Pinus albicaulis. NCBI lineage: Eukaryota > Viridiplantae > Streptophyta > Pinopsida > Pinales > Pinaceae > Pinus > Pinus albicaulis. The sequence continues at coordinate 5,904,033 of MU968359.1, read as the reverse complement.
ATATAAGATGAAAAATAAATTTAACCAATGAAGAGGTAACTCCTATACATAATCAATCAAGCTATAATGAACCTTGAGGCAAACTCATAATTATGGACAAAGGGAAAGATCAAAACAAGTCCTCCTTGGCTTAACCTAACAAGTAATACTTCAAAGAGAGATTTCAAAAACAGAGTTTAGATGGCATCAAATAAGCAAAGCTTGCCATAAAACATATTTGGAAACTAGCATATTAATACATAGATGAAATAAACAATCATAAGGAGGCCTAAGGACCAACTAATAATTCCTTAAACACACCCGACAGAGGAAAACATAAAGACAATAGTAATAGGAAGGACTAAGGTGCCTCAAACAACATTTCTTAGCCTATATTTTCTGATCTATTGCAACATAGAAGGATGGACATAATCATAAACAAGAAAACATGAAAAATTTAGAGACACATCACCTTTCACCAAGCTCAGGGATCCTGCAAGCAAGCTTTCATCATCATCACTCAAAGCATATCATTCACAAGCTCCATAACACCAAATTTCTCTTCAACCTCAAATAACCATGTTTTTCTCTCAAAACTCATCAAAAACCAACATTTACAATGAGTCCTCAATGCTCTATTTAGTCAGCAAGGAGGAGAAAAACCTAATAGAGTATCTAGAAGCCTATTGGCTAATCAGAAATGTCACTATTGTCCTTGAAACCTTGCAAGGCCCAAGGCACAAAATATCTAAAACAAAATATCTTTTCGGACATTTTTAGCAAAAAAAATGATATTTTAGGTTTAAAAAGCCTCCTAAAACTTTCCAAGATTACATTTTTGACTTTCCCTCTGCTAAGGGCGCAACACTATGTTTTAGGAGGAATTTCCATGCCAAGGGCGTAGCACAGGAGCAGGAAAAATGAGTCATCTTGTAGCACTATTTTGAAGGCCTTCCCGATGTCAGAAAAGGCTCTGTGATGGCCCGTTGGAAATAAATTTGAGTCTATTTTCCAAATATACCCTTGGTTCTCTGATTTGATGTCTGCAACGAGTTCAAAGATAAAAAATTCCAAGGCTAGTGAAGGCGCAACACATGTCCTGAAAAGCAGGCAGAATGGTGAAAATTAAGGTGTTTTTGACCCTTTTGGAGGATCAAAACAACTCCAATTGATCAGAAAATTTGTGAGAATGCTAAATTTGAGATGAGAATTCCAAAAATGTGAGCCTTTCCCATGGAATATCCTCTTATAAAAAGCGTAGCACCGTGTGTGCTACCCCCTTGGCCCTCAAAATTAGAAAAAAACAAAAACTTGTGAAAATTCTCCCAAATTTAGTGGATGAGTGCCTCATGGATTTTGGGAGACCTATAGAGAAGCTTGGGCCAATATTCCAAGTCTAGCTTGGCCCTTTTCTTCTTTTAGTGCTTGAATTTCATTGAGGGCTTCCTTCAGTTTGGCACAAGCAATTTTGTTTTTCATTGCATAATGCTTGGTCATCTTTTTCTGGAGAGCAAGGCCCATTTTTATCTTCTTAAAGTACTTGTGTTCATTCTTGTAATACTGAATGATACGTTGTGCCATCTCAAAATCCCTCTCCCACTCATTGATTTATGCATATTTGCTTTGGAGAACTAGTCTAGTCGCCACCTCCTCATCTTCATTATCACTGTCTAGGTCAATGAATTGTGGCTTTTGAGTAGTTTGCCTGCCTCCATTACCTTTCTTATCTTTTTTCATATTTTCTTTGCCCTTTTCAAGCCTTTGAGCTGATGTAGATGGCAAGGTCCCTTGCCTTTTGGAGGCAGAAAACACTTGCCTTGATCCCCTTTGATATGTGAGAGGAAGAAACTAAAATTTGTTTACTAGAATGCTCTTACCATGGCTGATCTCAAGATTGCCTCCCCTTTCAGCAATGATATCTACAGTCATGTCTTCTTCATTTTTTTCTTGACTCCCCTATTGAGAGGTATTTTCATTTTCCTTCATGCTAACATTACTGTCATGACCTTCACCACTATCATCAATCTCTTGACTAGTTTTTGGGTTCATAGTGTCACTGCTGTCATTATTTTTAGGGCTATCAGTCATCATGGTGTCTTCATTATCCTCCTCTGTGTTTGCAACATTATCATTGCCATCATCATGTTTTGTGTTGTCACTATTAGAGGTGTATCTGTCAATGTCTTCATTATTGTTTTGAGCATTTTCATCATTTCCATCCTCTTCCATATCTTCTGCATTGTCATTTTGTTCTAAATTGTCCTCTTCATCATTGTCATTTTTTCCCCACTGTCATGCTCACTGTTTTCATAGTCATCACAGTCATGTTCACTGCCCTCATCTTCTAATTCTTCCTTTGCCTCTTCTAATTCTGCCTATGTTTCTTGACTGTCATTTGTTTCTTCCTCCTCATTTGGCTCACTGCCTTCTTATTCTTCTTCACTGTTCTGCTCATTGCCTTTGTCCTCAAAATCTGCCTTTGTCCTCAAAAGCTGCCTTTGTCCTTTCATCATTGTTATGTTCTGTGAGGTCACTGTTAGAGTTACCTTCATCAGTTTCTTCATTTTCCTCAAAATATTTTTTGTCCCCTGTAATTTCCTCATTGCTTTTATTTTGATCATTTCCATCCCTTTCTATATCTCTTGCCTTGTCATCTTCTTCTTCATTTCTTGCATCTGTTTCTTCTTCACTATTGGGCTCACTGCCTCTGCCTTCAAAATCTGCCTCTTCATGGTCTTCATGTTCTAAACTATCCTTTTTATCATTGTCATTTTCTTCCCCACTTTCCTTTGTTTCTTCTTCATCATCACCACTTTCTTCATTTTCATTTTCCTCTCCCTCATCATTTGTTTCTTCCTCTTGACTGTCATTTTCTTCTTAGCTGTCATTTTATTCTTTGTCACTGTTTTCTTCATGTTATTCATCACTTTCTTCTTGTTCCGATGCTTTAGGATAAGGTGAAGGAGGGAAGCTCTCTTGGGGAGAGGATTCATGTGTGGATGAGGAATCATGGTTAGTGGGGTTGATGGAGGAATTGAGGAAGGTGGATGAGATGATGAGGGTAAAATTTGCAGAGGAAGAGGCTGTGGATTTGTGAAAACACCATGGGCAATGAATACTTCCCATGGGATACCCTATTGCTCTAATTGATGCAACAAAAACATCTTGATAAGAGAATGGTGGAAAAGACTCTGCATTTGTTGTGAAGGAGACCTTTTTTGCACAATGTATGCCATCTTATCAATACTTCTTATAAAGGTAATAAGGAAAATGCAGTAGCTTGGCCCGAGTGAAATGCATGAGTAGTCTTATATGGTAGGAATAGAGCTTAGAAAACCTACTCTCACAAGTGAAGTATTTCATGATGACTTTCATTAAAGGGGACTATCTTTCCAACAGATGGAAAAAGGGAAAAATAGTCTTGCAATCAGCTTGGCATATTGGTTTCAAGAAAGGATGGTAATGGCTTAAGTCAAAATTCACCTGTTTGAACAATTTTCCTCCCATGCAAGGTATCACAGTGGCCATAGCAATTTTATTGGTGGACAACTCAAAATTTACCCCAGCTAAGTGTCCTTGGTGGTTATGGGCATTTAAGATGAAAAGTCTGGTAAACTCAGGGTGAATTTTGACTCTTTGTAATTTTCACAGAAATCGAAACATCCCACCTCTTGGAAATATGCAACTGTGGTAGGGGAGGCAGTCAACTCCTTGGTGCTCAAAGGCTCAAACCTGTTTTCTCTCCCACCTTTTCTCTGTGGTTCCCGAGGCCATTGGCCTGCCTTGCTACTGTCAACACTGCCTTATCTAGGCATTTTATCGTTACTCTTTCTTTAAAATAAAAAGCTTGAAGTTGCTTGTGAAATGATATGAAGAGGGTGAGTGGGATGGTGAGGAGATAGTAGTGTCAATGCTTGGCATTGTGGAGGCTAATTATGCAAATGGAGATGTTATTTGGTAGAAGAGCCACTTCTTAGCATTGATACCAAACTTATCTCTTCCTTTAGGGTTTTTCTTTTAATTACATTTCTTGCTAAATTTCATCTTTAAAATAGCATGAGAGGGGGTAGAGTATCTAAATACCTTTTATAAAAGCCCTGGAGGTTCCAAGCAGAGGAAATTAGGAGTTTTGATCAAATTGGAGGCTTGCACTAGCTTGAGATGCTTCTTGGCTAAACGCGCAACACAGGAGCCCAGCACTCGGGCTCTTGCACGCTCTGTCGGGTCGGCTTGAATGGACCTATGCGTAGCGCCTAGGTGGAGGACAAAAGCACAGCGTGGGAAAAGCTGCACACAATCTGGTCTTGTTGGGTGGCTTGCATATTTTTTCGGGCCAGGCCTCAATGGCCCATCGCATAGCGCAACAGAGTTTGCATGGTGTCGAGCCTCTATGCTGAACGACCCAGTTCGTAGCAGCTCGGGCAGAGTAGTGTCGGGTGGTCGTGCATAAACACATAGTGTTACTACACAGGTGCGTAGTGCCCTGTAGAAATTCCCAAAGAGGGCATGCACAGGCACGTAGCATGCGTTTTCAGGAGCATAGCGCAGGGCTTCTCCTGCCCGAAGCTTTCTAGAAAGCCTGAAATTTCTCCTTTGAAAACCTTCTTCTCTCCTTTACAAATGAGAAATGGGCTTGAGTGATAAACAATGGCTTTTTATACTTTTTGAAAAATAATTTAAAATCAAAACCCACATTTGCTAATGTTTGTTTTTGATATTTTTATCACTGATATCCTTTTTCTTTTGTAGGAGGTGATTTAAGCATAAAAATGATCCTTTGGTGGGTGATTTTGAAAATATAAATTTCTTCCCCCTCTTACTGTTTTTGACAATGAAATCTATATTTTTTCAAGACTGTAAATCATGTCCACTATGTCTTATTTTGGCCACTTCTGTGTTGCTCATACAAGTGCCTTGACACAAATTAATTTTGTTTTCTTGGTCATTTTTTGGAATCTTGATAACTTTAGTCACTCAACAACAATTTCACTTGGTGTTCTATTTTGACACTTAACCTCCTGATTTCATTCCTTTTACCATTTTTAAGACCTTTGAATTTACTTGGAAAGTTTAGGATCCTTCATACTGATACTCTTCACAATTTCTCCCTTTGATGTAGTGAAAGAATGTTGGCTTGACAAATCATGTAAGTCACCTTCTAATACCATTTTCAACTTCTGCCTACTGTCATCAAAGAGGTATCTAACCTTTATTTCTAGTTTCAATAAATCTCCAATTCATGCATAGTTGTGTTGATGTACCATCCTTCCTTATGATCCTTTGTATTGGCTCCTTGCTGGGCAACACTTTTTAGCCCATCAATAATAAAAACCCTGATTTTATTTGTTCATAGGCATGTTGTATTCCTTTGCTGTGAATGTCCTTTGTGATGATTTAGCCTCTTAGCTTACCTCTCTTTCTGCTGATGGCCATCTCATTCATTCCTGCAGAAATTTCTAAGATGAGGAGATATCTTTTGCAGTAGTTGTGCTTTGACCAAGGAGGTCCTTTCTTGAAATATTTTTGATACCTTTCGGACAATAATGATCTAACCCTCCTTTTCCATTTGATTTACCTTCTTGGCACATGAAACACATTGATTTTTAGAAAACCAAAACAATGAATAACCTATGAGACCCTACATGACCTATTGGGAGGCCTTTTGGACTTGACCTTTGGCTGGAAACTTGACTTAGGTTTTTTAGGTGTAAAATAGAGTTTTGACAAACCTTGATGCATTGCAATCCTAGAAACTGATGACTTTGATTTATCTAAAGAGCCTATAAAGGTAGCTTAAAACCACCGATGCTTGAGGAATTTGGTGAATAGGGTAAAAGGTTAGGCTACTTGGCAATCAAAGGAGTAAATAGAAGGGTTAGGCAAGTGAAAACAGAGTGGTAAGGTCAGATGTGGCAAACATAGTGAGAATGAGTGGCATAAGTCCATGATTTGGTCTTCTGGGAGTGATAGGATGGCCATGACTTGACAAAGTTAGTAAAATATTGAGAAATTTATCCTAAGGATAATGAAGGCAATGAGATTTCTAGATCTCACAATATTCATGAATTTTGTTTCTAGAAATCTAGGATAAAATTTAGTCATCTATAGAAAGAAAAAAATTATTGATGACTAATAAGAAAACTAGGAAAACCAAAAATGATTAAGTTATCTAGAACTCTATCATTATACACAAAACTAAAATACATAAGGTTATGCAAGAAGTTTCAAGATGCTTGTATATATAATGATGAAAACTTAAAGTCTTGTGACATAGGCATTATTCAAAGAGGTCTCCTTCCAAGAGAAAGAATGAAAGCCTTGGAAAAATTGTGTCACTAACAAAGAAAGCCAAAGGATGCAGACTGTGTATACACTTTAGGTGCCTAGAGAAAACCTCCATGAAGTACAAATATCTTTATCCCAAGATAAATCATCCTTATTTTTTCTAGTGTTGTTTGTACAAAAATAATGTTTGTGTGTAGCTTGTCCTAATGCCACAACTCATGGTAATTCATATTGTCTAATCCTGATTTAAACCATGCTTTAAATTTCATGTCAATAGCTTAGGCATGAAGTCTGTTATAGAGTTCAATCTTGATTGTCAGGTAGACTAGGTAGAGAATAAAAAGAGTTCGTTAGCATAATCTGAACCCTTGGAAGCAATAAGTGTACAAGTAGATAGTTATTTTTTGTTTTCAAAAGAAAAGGAATGTCAGGGGTTTTACAGTTTAAGTGCACCCAAGGAAGAAAAAATGTTAGGAAAATAAGATGGGTAGGTAGAGATGAAGTTGGAGTAATCATGTTTTTTAGATTATTAAGATCACAACTTCAAGCAAACATCAACAAATGGAAAGAAGAAAAATATGCCCAATGGATGAGGTGCTGGTCTTCATAAAACCAAGAGATCTGAAATTCTGGACACCTCCTGAAAAGGAGCTGCCCTCCCCAAGAGGAGCCACTATTAGTTATCAGTAATTTTTTTCTTTCTATAGATGACTAAATGTTTATCCCAAATTTCTAGAAACAAAATTCATGAATATTGTGAGTTCTAGAAATCTCACTACCTTCATTATCTGTAGGATAAAATTTTCACTATTTTAGCACTCTATCATGTGATGGCCAGCCTATCACTCCTAGAAGACCAAATCATGGACTTATGCCACTCATTCTCACTATGTTTTCCACCTCTGACCTTACCACTCTGTTTGGACTTGCCTAACCCTTCTACTTACACCTTAGATTGCCAAGTAGCCTAAACTTTTCCCCTATTCACCAAATGCCTCAAGAATTGGTGGTTTTAAGCTACATTTCTAGGCTCTTTAGATAAATCAAAGTCATAATTTTTTAGGTCTGCAATGCATAGGGTTTTTCAAAACTCTATTTTACACCTAAAAACCCTATGTCAAGTTTTCAGCCAAAGGCCAAGTCCAAAAGGCCTCTCACTAGGTCACCTAGGGTTTCACAAGTCATAGGATTGTTTTAATGTTATAAGTATTTGGTTTTCCTGTTCCAAGAGGCTGCAATCAAAGAGGAAGAAGGTTAGCATATGATTGTCCAAATGGATCAGAAAAGCTTCCAAAGAAGGCTTGCTAGATTAAAAGCACAACTTCTGCAAAAAGACAGTTTCCCATCTTAAACACTTCTGCAGGAATGGATGAGATGGCCATCAGCAGAAAAAGAGGTAAGTAAAGAGGCTAAATCATCACAAAGGACATTCACAACAAACAAGATGCAAAGGTCTTCAAAATGGTCGAAGAAGGAAAGCAATATGTTAAGTGTCAAATAAGAAATCAAATTGAGCATGAGCTCTACTGTTGAGTGATTAAGGTGTCAAACTCCAAAGGAAGTTTAGGAATATCAAAACATTGTGTTATGGAACCTGCAGCAAGCAGAAGTGGCCAAGGGGAGGTAATGACAAACTTGATTAAAAAGACTAAGGTCAGTATGCCAGACAGACCCATTATACCTCTGAAAAATCAGTAAGAAGGGGAAGAACCATGTTTTAAGACCTCTTACAGTCTGGGATCTCAAAGAGGGATAATATATGTTTTTACCAATCTCTTAATAAAGATGGGTGAATACATGAGGTTGACTAAAACACAGTGAAACCATACAACTCCAATAGGCACCAACAAAGCAAGTTACAATAAACATCAACAGGCCAAAGAGAGCTAAAATCCATCACCTCAGTTACCTAATGACAGCCAAGAAGAAAGGTTGAGATCATTAAAGATAATTTTTTAGGTTTAAGTCACCTCCTGCAAAAGAAAAATGATACCAGTAATAAAGTGACCAAAGACAAAACATTAACCAAGGTGGGTTTCTAGTTTTAATTTATTATTCCAAGGGCATAAAAGCATCATCATCTATCACTCAAGTTCACTTATCATTTGAAAAAGAGAGAAAAAGGTCTTCAGAGAGAAATTTCAGGGTTTTTGGCAAGCTTCAGGCAGGAGAAGCCCGGCGCTACGCTCTTGTAAAGCTGTGCTATGTACATGTGTGTGCCCTCTTTGGGAATTGCAACAGGGCGCTATGCGATTGTGGAAGTGTGCTACGTGCAGGGACGTGTAGAGGCTCGACACCCAAATGCCATGCCTTCAAACTGCTACGCGCATGTCCTCCATACAAACGCTGCACAGAAGACTGACCTGGTGGTACGTGTTGGGCCATTCAGGCATGACTTGACACCATGCAGACTTTTCCATGCTGCGCGCTGGGCTATTCAGGCCTGACCTGACACCGTGCAGACTCTGTTGTACTATGCGTTGGGTCATTCAGGCTTGACCCAACACCGTTCAGACTCTGGCGCACTACATGCTGGGTCATTCAGGTCGAATTGACTAGCCCGACGTTGTGCGCTTGCGCTACGCATTTAGCCAGGAAACTTTCTCCAGCAGATCAAGCCTCCAAATTTTCTCAAAGGTCCTTCATGTCTCTGCTTGGCACCTCTTGAGGGTTTTTAAGAGGTATTTAGATCTATTTCCCCCTTTCATACTATTTTAAAGGGTCAACTTATAGAGAAAGTTAGAAACCCTAGAGGAAGAGAAAGCCTGATGACCATGCTAAAAAACTCTGTTGATTGAAGAAAACTCACCCATCTACATGATAAAGGTACATTGAGACTGCTTCACTGATCACTCATCATTTTCCTTCACTTGCAAATCACTGCCATCCTCATTATCATCTCACATGCCCTCTCCATATCATTTCACAAGTAGTTCAGGGTTTTTTTTTCAAAGAAAGAGTAAGAAAACAAAATTTCAAGAGAAGACAGTAGTGACAATAGAGAAGGAGGCCAAAGGCCTAGGGACAATAGAGAAAGGGTGGAAGAGAAAATAGATTTGAAACTTTGAACACCAAGGAGTTTACAACCTCCCCTACCTCAATTTCATATTTCCAAGAGGTAGGTTGTTTTGATTTCTGTGAGAAGGTACAAAGAGTCCAAAGTCACCCTGCGTTGACCAGGATTTTTGTCCTCAACCTCCATAAGCATCAAGTGCATCTAGCTGGTGTAAATTTTGAGCTATCCACCAATACAATTTCTATGGCCACTATAATACCTTGTATGGGAGAAAAATGGTTCAAACAAGTGAATTTGGACTTAATCCATTACCATACTTTCTTGAAACCAAGATACCAAGCTAATTGCAAGACTATTTTTCCCTTTTCCCATTTGTTGGAAAGATATGCCCCTTTAATGAAAGTCATCATGTAGTATTTTACATGCGAGGGGAGGTTTTCTAGACTTTATTCCTACCCTATAAGACTTCTTATGCACTTCACTAGGGCCAAGCTACTGCATTTTCCTTATTACCTTTATATAAGTATTGATAATATGTCATACATTGTGCAAAAGAGGCCTCCTTCACAACAAAAGTAGAGTGTTTTTCACCATTCTCTTATCAATATGATTGTGTTGCATCAATTGGAGCAACATGGTATCCCATGGGAAACATTCACCGCCCATGATGTTTTTACAAATCCACAACCTTTTCCTCTGCAAAGTTTTCCCTCATCATCTCATCCACCTTCCTCATTTCCTCCATAAACCCCCACTTACCATGATTCCTCATCCACACATGAATCCTCTCCCCAAGAGAACTTCCCTCCTTGACCTTCTCCTAAAGCATCAGAACAAGAAGAAAGTGATGAAGAACAAGAGGAAAATGATAGTCAAGAATAAAGGAAAAATGATGATGAAGAAGAAAGTGAAAATGAAGAAAATGATGATGAGGAAGAAACAAAGGACAGTGAGGAAGAGGAAATAGATGATGAGCCAGAGAGTGACAGTGATGAGGAAACAAAAAATGATAGCCATGAGGAAGAAAATTATGATGAGGAGGATGATGATAAAAATCAAGAGACAGAGGTAGATTTTGAAGAGAAAATCAGTGATAAAGAAGGAGAGACAGAGGTAGAATTAGAAGAAGAGGAGGAAAAAGGAAATGAGCCAAATAGTGAGGAAGAAACATATGAAGAAAAGGAAAATGCAAGCAATGAAGAAGTGGTAGATGCAAGTAGTGATGAGGCAGATTCTGAAAACAAAGGCAATGAGCAAAACAATGAAGATGAAGAAGAAACATAAGAACAAACAGAGACAGAGAATGAGGAAGAAGAAACAGATAATAAAAAGGCAAATTCTGAAGAGAAAAACAGTGATAAAGAAGGAGAGATAGAGGATATTTTAGAACAAAATGACAGTGCAGAAGATATGGAAGAGAATGAAAATGATGAAGATGCACCAAATAGTAATGAAGACACCAAAAAAGACACCTCTAAAAGTGACAACACAGAAAATGATGATGGCAATAATAATGTTGCAAACACAAAGGAGGATAATAAAGGCACCATGATGAATGATATCCCTAAAAATAATGACAACAGTGACACTATGAACCCAAAAAGTAGTCAAGAGATTGATGGTAGTGGCGAAGGTCATGACACTGATGTTAGCATGAAGGAAAATGAAAGTACCTCTCAAGAGGGCGGTCAAGAAAAAAACCAAGAATACATAAATGCAGAGATCATTGATGAAAGGAAAGGAAATATTGAGAGCAGTCATGGTAAGAGAATTCTAGTAAACCAATTTGAGTTTCTCCCTCTCACATATAAAAAAGGATCAAGGTTAGTGTTTGCTACCTCCAAGAGGGAAGGGACTATGCCATCCTCCTCACCTCAGCCACTAGACAAAGGGAAACAAAGGGTAAAGGAAGAAGAAGAAGACCATGAGGTTGAGAGGGAATTTGAGATCATTCAGGTAGATAGTTATGAGGAGAATGAAGCAAGAATCACAAACTTGCTCCTCCAGGACAGAAATGCAAAAATTAAATAGCTCCAAGCACATTTAGATAGGGCCAAGAGTATAAATGATGCCCTTGACTTGGAGAATAGGTAGCTCGGAGCAAGAATGGAAATCTATGAAGCTAGAGCCCTCAAGGCCTAGAAAGAAGCCAAAAAGGCATAGATGAAAATAGAAGAGTTAATAGGAACTTATGAGGAGAGTAGTGATGAAGAAGGACAATCTAGGAGAAGACCTAGAACCATGGGATTGAAGAAAGCATTGGCTAAACAAAGGGAGGAAGAATTATACCTAGAAGAAAAAATCCCTTTAGATGAGCTTTTGGCTATGGAGATAGCCCATGACTGGGAGCCCTGGTTGGAGAGAGCCAACATATACTTGGGGGCTAAATTGAAGAAAGAAAATCAAGATCTTGACCTCCAAAGCAGAATGACTAAACATTATGCTCGAAGGAACCAAATTGCAAGGGCTAAACTAAAAAAGGCTCAAGACATACTCCAAACACTAAAATATGAAAAGGGCCAAGGTAGGCTTGGAATATTGGCACAAGCCTCCCTACAGGTCTCCTAAAACCCATGAGGCAGTCATTCACCAAATTTGGGAGAATTTTGACAAGTTTTGGTTTTTTGCTAATTTTGAGGCCAAGGGGGTAACACACCTGGTGCTACGATTTTTCTCAGAGCATATTCAAGAGGAAAGGCTCACATTTTTGGAATCATAATCTCAAATATATAATTCTCACAAATTTTCAGATCAATTGGAGTTGTTTTGTTCGTCCAAAAGGGTCAAAAACACCCTAATTCTCACCATTTTGCCTGCTTTTCAGGACATGTTCTGTGCCTTTACCATCCTTGGAATTCTTTCTTTTTGAACAGGTTGCAGAGGTAAAATCAAAGAACCAAGTGTACATCTGGAAATTAAACTCAAAGGGATTTCCAACGGGCCATCTCGAAGCCTTTTCCAGCATCGGGAAGGCTTTCAAAACACTGCTGCAAGTTGACCCAGTTTTCCTGCTCCTGTGCTACGCCCTTGGCATGGAAATTCCTCCTTAAACATAGTGCTGCACCCTTTGCAAAGGGAAAATAAACAATGTATGCTTGGAAAGTTTTAGGAGGCTTTTCAGACCTCAAATATCATTTTCTTTGCTAAAAATGTCCGAAAATATATTTTGTGCCTTGGGCCTTGCAAGGTCTCAAGGACAATAGTGACATTTATGATTAGCCAATAAGCTTCTAGATACTCTATTAGGTTTTTATCCTCCTTTATGATTAAATGGAGCACTGAGGACTCATTATTAATGTTGGCATTTGATGAGTTTTGAGAGCAATACATGGTTCTTTGAGGTTGAAGATAAATTTGGTGTTATGGAGCTTGTGAATGATTTTCTTTGATTGATGATGATGAAAGCTTGCTTGCAGGATCCCTGAGCTTGGTCAATGGTGATGTGTCTCTAATTTTTTCATGTTTTTTTTTTTATCATTGTTTCCTTCCTTCTATGCTGCAGTATATCAGAAAAGTATAGGCTGAAATGTTGTTTGAGGCACCTTAGTCCTTCCTGTTACTATTGTCTATATGTATTCCTTTGCTGGGTGTGTTTAAGGAATTATTAGCTGCTCCTTAGGCCTCCTTATGCTTGTTTATTTCATCAATGGATTAATATGCTAGTTTCCAAATATGTTTTATGGCAAGCCTTACTTATTTGATGCTATCTAAAGTCTATTTTGAAATCTCTCTTTGAAGTATTACTTGTTAGGTTAAGCCAAGGAGGTCTTATTTTGATCTTGCCCTTTGTCCATGCCTATCAGTTTGCCTCAAAGTTTTTTATAGCTTGATTGATGATGTCTAGGAGTTCCCTCTTCATTGATTAGAGTTATTTGTCATCTTATATGTTTTAAAACTTTCAAGGTGAAATCACTGAAGTTAGATAGGATTTCTTGCTTTCCATGTTTCACTAAATTGTTCATCTTGGATGTCTATTTGTTTAAAGTATTATCATTGAGTAAATGGTTTTCCCTATCTCGTGATTGTTATCTTTTTCTTAACAGTATTTGAGACCTTCTTGTTTACGGGTATATGACAAAGGATTCTTTACTGCCCTTTTCCCTACCTTGTTTCCCCAACTTAATGTCCATCTCACTTCACACATAACCTTAAATATCCATTGACCACACTAGATTTTCCCCCTGATGCACTCTGATTCATTTTTGAGATATCCATGCTTTTCATAGACTCCATAGTCCAATGATTTGATGACCTCTCACTCCACCTATTCTAATTGATCATTTTACCCAACCCAACCAAACAAACAAAACCCTAAAATTCACAACTAGCCTAAAATCAACCATCTAAAGCAAACAAGTTCATATCCTTTGAATACAATAGAGAGACCCCTCTCTGACTATAGGAAGGCTAGGCCCTAGGACTCCAAAGAATCGTCTTATGTTACCTTGTGCATTTGGTTCACCAATATACTAAATCATAGGACACTAACATCTTACATCCAGGTTGTTTGTCACTTTTTCCTTTGTCAGATGGCATGACATGAATTTCAGAAGAATGTGCAGGATTAGATGCAGTAGACTGAGGTGTGCTTGCAGTACTAATTATACCGTCGTCGACATGAGATTCCTTTGATGGAGGAGGAATGGTAAAATTAGATCGTGACGCGTTGGGAATTTTCTTAAAGAGCATGCCAGACTGAGTATAAATCAAATCTAAGTATTGGGCATGAGCAATGACCTGATCTTCAGTGATGATGCCACCCTTAGCCACATCCTCAGTGATAGATGGAAGCAAGGAATTAATGAACCACTCAATGAGGAGTTGATCAGGAACAAATGTCTTGACCATTCTCTTAGGGTCCTATAATAATAGGATTCATAATTTTGAATTGAATTTGATTAGTCTTGCAATATGTATATACTTTATTTTCTGCAAATTGTTTTCCCATATCAGAAAAATAAAAAAATATAAAGAAGGTAAAAGCCCTAAAAGAAAAAATCAAAGGACTTGAAATAAAAAATATAAAAAAGAATAAGAAAATAGACCCCAAACAAAAAGAGATAAAAATAAAACATGAAATTGATGCAAATACAAGTGCCACTATTATTTACTTTTACTGCACAATAAATATTGTGTGAAACTTGTTAAAATGCCACAATCCATGAAGGTCAAACAACTTAATCTTGACCTCTCATGATTTGAATTTCATGTTGTTAGATAGAGAATAAAGATCTAGCCAAAGAGTTTAATCTTGGTAGATCAGTAGTTAGGTAGACAATAATAAGGAGCTCAACAAGTTAATCTCAGCCTTTGGAAGAAATAAGGATAGAATTAGTTAGTTTGTTATTTTCAAAGAAAAATTAACAACGGTTTGCATGTAGAAATTCACCCATGAAAATGAAGTAAAAATGTTAAGGTAGCAGATGGGTAGGCAGAAGTAGTTTTTACAATCATGTATAAGCAGAATATTGGTCATTTGATTTACTAACTTTGTTCAAAAATCATCCCCTTGTAGAAATACTCAATCCCCTCCATTTTCATTTTCCCCCCTTCATTTTTCCCTTTTTTCCCATTATCATCCATTTTCCTTTGCAAAAATCACCTTTTCCTAAGTTAAAAACACATTTTACTTAAGAAGTAAAAGCCCTTTAAATAATTCCCCTTTTATAAAAAAATACCCAAAAAAACCCAAAAAAATACTTTATCCTTAGTATAAAATGCTAAAATATTATGTTGGGACCCATTATGAAGAAATCTATTTATGACATCAGATTTTACACTATACTTAGTGTTAGGGTCCTATAATAATAGGGTTCATAATTTTTTAATTGACTTTGATAGTCTTGTAAATATGTACATACCTTGATTTCTGCAAGTTGTTTTCCCATATTTGAAAATAATAAAAAATGAAAAGAGGGTAAAAGTCCTAAAATAAAGACCAAAGGACTTGAAAACAAAGATAAAAAAGAATAAAAAGTGGACCCCAAAAGAAAAAAGAGATAAAAATAAGACATGAAAGTGAGCAAGTCAAAATGCCACTACTATTTAATTTTATTGCAAAAATAATGATTATGTGTAGATTTTTCAAAATGCCATAATCCATGATCAGTTAAATAGTTTAATCTTAAATTTTCATGCTTTAGATAGAGAATAAAGATATGTCAAACAGTTTAAACTTGACAAATCAGTAGATAGTTAGAGAATAAGTGAGGAGATCAACAATTTAATCTGAGCCCGTAGATGAAATAAGGTTATAATTAGATAGTTTATGCTTTAAAAGAAAAATAGATTTAGGGTTGCAAGCTTAAATTCACCCGTGAAAATGAAGTAAAAATGTTAGAATAATGATGGGTGGTTAGAAAGCAGTTGTGCAAGGCATGTAATAAAGCATCATCTAGAAAATTAATAATTTCCCCACCCCCACAATGATACAATATTCAAAACCTTCAGTTAAAGAGGCTCAGAGCATTTCTCTGACGACTGTTGGGACCAGACCCAAGGCTTAATGAATGAATGGTAAAAGTACTGGATTCCCTTCATGAAAGCCCATTTCATCAACATATTCACCCTTTTCCAAAATTATAATCCCTTTTCCTAAGTAAAACACCTTTTTTGCTTAGAAAAAGTAAAATCCCCTCTTAATTAATTTCATTTCATCCAATAACACTAAAAAAACCCATAAAATACAATTTATCCTAATTTTAAGTGTAAATGTTGAACGGTAAAATCAATGTGCTTAAATTTTTTTATTGTTGGAACGGGGTATCCTAACAAGCTGCGAAACTCGTCCATTTTTTAATATTTTTTATTATATTTAGTCTAGCGTAGGGGTTTTGGGGTGGGTCAAAGCCCCAAACGCATTGTAATGGGTCAAAGGGTAAACTAGAGGTCCGAAAACCATGGGTTACGGACCTTAGGAAAATCAAGGCTATATTGTTATAAATAGAGATGCATTTTGTATTGTAAAGGATAAGAAATGACAAGCTATTGATGCGAATTGTGATTTAATCTATGTGTTTGGGTTTTGGGGAATGGACTCCTACTGGCTGTGTGCGCGGAGATCCAAATCTAGCTATGTGCGGACCCTGCTGCTGTGTGCATAGGTTGGGAAGGGAATTGTAAGGAAGAATTGATGAATGAATGAATGTGAAAGATTGTTAGAGAACTGAATCTATGAGTACTGTTATGTGAATTACTAATAATTTCTGTATTTTTCGTTTTCTGTCCTTAAGCTGCGAAAGATCTATATACTGTGTTCTTGGATCTAGATCTGTTATGTTCCATTTATGTACTGCTGTGTTTTTTTTATAACATGTTGGAAATATTGTCATTGATGGAAAAGGAGGCAGCGCTGAAGCAAAGAGGCAGCAAAGAAGCAAATGAAGGCAGAGGAAACGAATATAATAGAGGCAGAACCGTTATCTCAGCAATAGAGGCAGAGGCAGAGCGACAGGAGCAGCAGAGGCAGAGGCAGAAGCAGAGCCGTTATAAAATTCTAGGAATTGCACTCTCCAACCGGCATTATACATATAACTTATACAAACATTATTCCGGGAATGGCTTCACTCCAGCGGCAAAATATATAAACATATATATCAGTTATATGCAAGCGGAGCACATATAACATATACAAACATAATTCCGGGAATCGCTTCACTCCAGCGGCAAAATATATATATATATATATATAACAGTTATATACAAGCGGAGCGCTTTATATCTATATAATCAAAGGTGCTATCAAAACGAAATGGCTTATAAGGTGGGACCCCTCACCCAATCGCAATCAGAGATCACAAGAGCAGTGTAATATGTAACCCACAGGAAATTGCGATTGCGATGAGAATCCGGACCCGATGGGTCTATAAACCGCAATTGATAAATCTCAGAACTTAAATAAACAGAGAATTTGTGAATACAATGAAGCCCAGAGCATATAACCAAAGGTCCAAGGTATATATATGAAGCGCACAAAACGAAGTTTTATATGGTGGGACCCCTTCCCAATCGCATCGGAGGTAAACAAAGCAGAGGGGCTTGCAACTCAAAGTTGCGATTGCGATCAATCGCGATCGGAAATCGCAAGGGGATCGGAACGTGCAAACAAAGAGTTGCGATTGCGATTGAAAGGCCGGATCCGATGGGTTTATAAGCCAAGACTGATATATGTTTGAAGTTTCGCCATAACGGAGAATAATCGCAATCGGAAGAGGCTGAGGAGTGATTCATCGCATCGAAAAGATCGGCGAGTGAGCCCGAAAGGAGTTCTTATTTGTTTAAAGAGTTTTTATTATATAATGCCGAGAATTGATTTAAGTCGTTTTAAAAGGAAGGTTGTATGTATGCCGAGTGTTAAAATTACATATATATATAACGCTGTTGCGATAAGCCGCGTGGTCTCTAGACTCACGGACCTTAGCTTTACGGGAGGGCGATTATTAACGCTTGTAATATATGTATGTTCCGGCCTACGGAACCTGCCACATCAACAAGACACTAATGGCATAAGAGGGATTGGAATTCCTCCAGATTTACAGTCAGCGGATATAAAAGGCACATTTACACATATGCAGCAGTTACACCACAGCAGAGGACAAAAGAGCAAACAGATCCGAAAGAAGATAAAACACAGTCACATAAAATACAAAGACAGCCAAAGAAAAGAAAAATGTGTACCAATTCAAAAGACTAAATAAGTTGAGCTGGAGTTCTCATTTAAATTTGAATGTAAATGTTTTATTTAAATTTTTATTGTTTGTGATGCATTGGCAAGTCTCCGAGAGAAAACAAACTCCCACTGTAATGTTAAAATTGACACCTACAGTTATATTTTCTGAGTAAGCTGATAAAAGGAGTGAGAAGGCAGAAGGCAAAGAGACATGACTTTCCATTTCGAATTCCAAGCAGAATACAAACAGTCATGTGAGGAAATCTATAAATAATATCATCTTGATATGCAGAATTTTTTTTTTTTTTAATGAAGAGAGAGAAAATCAAGAGAAGGCAGAATATAGAAGAGTAAGACAGAGAAGATTAAGAAAAGCAGAATAGAAGGAGAAGCTACAGAACAGAGCTGATATCTGAAGTAAATCAGCAAACTTTCAGTTTGATAAATTGAGGAAGTTGGAGCTTCCCTATCAAATTGCATCTTGATAGTTGTCAGTTGTAGCTGACTGAGGTTGGAGCCTCCTGTGGGTTGGTGCTTGTAGAAAACTGAAGGGAGTTGGTGCTTCCTTGCAAGTTTTAGCTTGCAGAATTGAGGTAGGAGACTCCTGTAGGTTGGTGCCTGTAGAAAAACAGTGGTGAGAGGGAGTTGGAGCTTGCCTTTGCATCACAACAATAATAAGATGTGGTTTTCTCCCTTTATGGGTTTCCACTTATATCTGGTGTCTCTGTGCATGATATTTATGTATTGATCTGATATGTATCATTTTCTTAATACCTCCTGCTCTCAAATTAAGTCTACTGCTCTATTAAACTAATACTTTCAGATTACATTCTAAGATTACTCTCACATTAAATAGAGTTTGAAATGAAGGTGTAAATAAGTTTATTGAAAAGTTTAAAAGATCGGGAATGTATTAAACTGATTCACCCCCCCCTCTCAGTTTAATTAGAGATTCAACAATTGGTATCAGAGCAAGTTCCTTTGTACAAGTCTAACAACTGAAAGGAGATCCTAGGTTCCCAAGATGGCTAGTAAAGAAGGATGCTCAACCAATAAAGCCCCTTTCTTCACTGGTGAAAATTATGCTTTCTGGAAAATCGGAATGAAGACATACATAATGTCTCTAGGAATAGAAGTCTGGGCTACTGTGGAATTAGGATATGCCCCGAAATCAACTGATACAGAAAAAGAAGCTAAAGAAAGCTTTGTAGCTAATGCAAAAGCCATGAATGCCATCCTGAATGGAGTATGTGAAGCAGAGTTTATTAAAGTAATGCACAAAGACACTGCCAAGAAAATATGGGATACTCTTGAAGGCATACATGAGGGAGACCAGAAAGTAAAAACTGCCAAACTTCAAGTATATAGAGCCCAGTTTGAAAACTTAAAAATTAATGATGATGAAGATGTTGGCAGCTTCTTCTTAAAAGTTGCAGAAATTGTTAACAATATGAAAGCTCTTGGAGAAACCATACCAGAAAGTATAGTTGTACAAAATATTCTAAAATCACTCCCACCCAGATTTAATCCCAAGGTATCTGCAATAGAAGAGACAGCGGATTGGGAGACTTTGACCATGAACCGGATACTTGGAAATCTAACAGCCTATGAAATGAGGCTCCCACAGAAGAAGCCAAGTACAAGGGAAGCAGCATTCAAAATAGAAAAGAAGAAAGAAGAAAAGGAAGAAATATGCTCTTGCTCTGATGAAGAAGAGGCTAAATTTGTCAAGAAATTGGATAGAGGCTCAGGTAGATATAAAGGTAAAATTCCCTTCAAATGCTTTAACTATGGAAGAGTTGGACATTATGCTGCTAAATGTCCTCACAAGAAAGTAAGAAATCAAGCTCAAGAATCAAAGAAAGACACATCAAAGAACTGGCAAAAAGGAAAGAAATTCAGCAGAAAATCCTTCTATGCTCAGCAAGACAGCAGTGCATCTGAAGACTCGGATGAACCCTCAAGTGAAGAAGGAACCTCAGAATTTTTATTGATGGCCATAGAAGATCTTGAGGGACTCCTACTAGAATATGAAGAAGAAGAAGGGGAAGTAGACCTTGAGGAGGAGCTAAGAAGTGCTCTGGAGGAGATTGACAGACTCAAACTAAAATGCAGAAAACAAAAAGAGATTCTCCTAAAATGTGTGGAAGAAGAACAAAATTCAGAAGTCCTCATGCAGCTGAAGGTAAAGCTTGAAGAAGCCAAGAAGATAGAAGATATGTTACTTCAGCAAATCAAAGATAAAACTCGAGAACAAGAGAAGCTGGAAGAAGAAATTCTGTGTCTGAGAAAGAAATTAGAAAATGCTCAACGGAAAGTTTCTATATACCCTTCTCAAACAACAAGCTCTATTAAGTTGAATGAAATTTTGGTTGCTCAAAGATCCCCTATGATAAAGACTGGAATAGGCTACGAAGGAGAATCAAGTAAAGAAAAAGAAAAGGTTGACAGAGAGATTATTTTTGTAAAAGCAAAGAAGGATGAGGAAGTAGCTCAAATAGTTCCAACAAAAGAAGAAATCTGCAATAAGAGAGACAAAGAGCAGAAGAAACCTCTAGTAACAAAGAATATAATGAATACTAAGATGGTAGGAAAAGAATCATATGCCTCTAAGTATATCAAATTTGGAAGTCATCAGAGGAAATTCTTCCCTCCTATGAAGAATTCCACCTGCTATGTCTGCCACAAGCCAGGACACATTGCTGCATATTGTTATGCAAGGAAGAGTAATTCAGACCTGCAAAAGATGCAAACAGTGAAGAGGCTATCTCAAACAAACAAATGGAGAAAACAACCTTACCTCAGGTATGCAAATAATTTCTATGGTTATTGTTTTTATTGTAAGGAATTTGGCCATAAAATTATTGAATGTAGAAAGTATAGACAAAGACTGATGTTCAATACCTCAGGGAGGTTTATGAGTCAAAGCAATTTTGTTCATGCTCACAATTCTGCAAAAACTACAATCAAATGTTCAAAAGGGGGCCTCCAGTGGATAAAGAAGGTGAATAACTATGACCTGGCTCTAACTGCTCAAGATCTAAAAAGCCAGTGGTACTTGGACAGTGGCTGCTCCAAACACATGACTGGAGACAGAAGCAAGTTTATAACTCTTGATGAAAAGAAATCTGGCAATGTTATTTTTGGTAATGATAAATCAGGAAAGATCAAGGGAAAAGGCTCGGTCAGCATAGACAATGGCAGAGGAAAAGCCCAAGAGGTACTATTTGTGGATGGACTGAAAGCAAATTTACTGAGTGTCAGTCAGATGTGTGACAAAG
Source organism: Pinus albicaulis (assembly GCA_034641835.2). NCBI lineage: Eukaryota > Viridiplantae > Streptophyta > Pinopsida > Pinales > Pinaceae > Pinus > Pinus albicaulis. The sequence goes on along the minus strand of MU968359.1, from coordinate 5,882,804 downwards.
GCTGTGAAGTTCTTTTTAGAGCACAATATTGTGTAGTCAGGTCAAGCACAACGGGAAAGACTCTGCTTAAAGGTGTTCGAACAGAGAACAATGTATACATAGTGAAAGAGGAAGATGAAGCCTGCCATCTTAGCAAACTTGAGGAGTCATGGTTGTGGCATAGGAGATTGGGACATCTCAGCTTTGACCATATCATCAAATTGAGCAAGAAGAAAGCTGTAAAAAACATGCCAAAAATAAAAAGGCCTCCAAGTACTATATGCAAATCTTGTCAATTGGGGAAACAGACTCGCACATCCTTTAAATCTAAAGAGGAGTTGTCAACAAGAAGACCACTCCAGCTTGTTCACATGGACCTATGTGGACCTGCTAGAACTAGAACACCAAGTGGAGAATCCTATTTCATGCTGATAATAGATGACTTCTCCAGAATGACATGGGTTGCCTTTCTCAAAAATAAATCAGAAGCATTGGAAAAATTTAAGATATTCAGAGCATTATCAGAAAATCAAACTGGATGCAAGCTGAAATGTATCAGATCAGACAGAGGAGGAGAATTCACAGATTATGACTTTGCAGACCTATGTAATGAACATGGAATAAAGCAAAAATTTACTATTGCAGGGACACCTCAGCAGAATGGAGTAGCAGAGAGACAAAACAGGTATGTACAACAAATAGCCAGAGCTATGATGCAAGAGAATAATATTTCTCAAACCTTCTGGGAAGAAGTAGTACACACATCAGTACATATCCTTAATAAAGATCACTTAAGGCCAAGCAGTGACAAAACTCCATATGAACTATGGCATGGAAAGCCAGCTTCAATAAAACATTTCAGAGTCTTTGGTAGCAAGTGTTACATAAATAATAATGATGAAAACCTTGGGAAATTTGATGCAAGAGCAGATGAAGGGATTTTTCTAGGATATGCTTCCAAAAGCAAAGGGTACAGGTGCTACAACAAGATCCTTCGGAAGATAGTTGAAAGTATTGATGTGAGATTTGATGAAGAACTTCCAAACAATACAAGAAATACAGACTGTTGCAGTCCATCAGACAACCATGAAGAGGAAGACAAGGATGATGATAAAACAAGCAAGACAACAGATGATGCAGAGCTGAGCACGAAAACCCCCTCAAGATACACTCAGAAGAATCATCCTGAAGATCAGATCATAGGAGACAAGAAAGCAGGAGTCCAGACAAGAAGGCAACTAACAGAACAAACAGAAGAAGTATACATAGCCATGCTATCACAAATAGAGCCAAAGAAATTTGACGAAGCCAGCAAGGACAAGTATTGGATAAAAGCAATGAATGAAGAATTGGACCAAATTGAGAAGAACAATACCCGGGAACTAGTTCCTAGACCTATTGAGAAAAATATCATTGGTTCAAAATGGGTATTCAAAAACAAAATGAATGAACAAGGACAAGTAATCAGGAATAAAGCAAGGCTGGTCTACAAAGGATACTCACAAATAGAAGGACTTGATTATGATGAAACATTTGCCCCTGTAGCTAGAATGGAAGCTATCAGAATGTTCCTGGCATTTGCATGCTATCAATACTTCAAGGTATATCAAATGGATGTAAAGTCTGTTTTTCTTAATGGAGATCTAGAAGAAGAAGTGTACATGGAACAACCAGAAGGCTTCTCATTGACAAACAAAGAAGACTATGTGTGCAGACTGAAGAAGGCCCTATATGGATTGAAACAGGCTCCTCGTGCTTGGTACTCAAGACTAGACAAATATTTGCAAAAACATGGTTTTAAGAGAGGTGGAGTAGACAGCAATCTATACATAAAAGCGCATGAAAATGAACTCCTAATTGTTGTTGTATATGTTGATGACATTATGTTTGGAAGCAACGAAGATGAACTAGCAAAAGGGTTTGCTGATGAGATGAAAACAGAATTTGAAATGTCTATGATTGGAGAACTCAGTTTCTACTTGGGACTGCAAATTCAGCAAAAGAACACAGGCACATTCATTTCTCAAGAAAAATACTTAAAAGAAATGCTGAAAAAATTCAAAATGGAGGACTGCAAACCAATGACAACCCCCATGATCACGGGATGCAAGCTGTGTGCTGATGATAGGTCTGCAGATGTAGATCAAAAACTCTACAGATCCATGATAGGAAGCCTGCTGTACTTGACAGCTTCAAGACCAGACATCATGCTAGCAGTAGGACTAGTGGCAAGATATCAAGCAGCACCTAAAAAAAACCATCTTCTGGCAGTAAAAAGAATACTCAGATATCTACAAGGAACTGCACAATATGGGCTTTGGTATCCTAAAGGCAAAAGCTTCACCTTGATAGCATACACAAATGCAGATTGGGCCAGCTGTGTGGATGATAGGAAGAGTACAAGTGGAGGTGCATTCTATCTAGGAGAAAGTCTGGTGGCATGGCTAAGCAAGAAAAAAACATCCATCTCTCTGTCTACAGCTGAAGCAGAATCTATAGCAGCAGCAGCATGTTGCACAGAAGTCATGTGGATGAGGCAGACACTTCAAGACATGAAGGTAAGCATTAATGAACCTATTTCAATCAAATGTGATAATACAAGTGCTATAAGTATATCTAAAAATCTTGTGCTTCATTCAAAAACTAAACATATACCAATCAAGTATCATTTTCTCCGAGAATAGGTGGCTCAGAAGATAGTTAAACTGGACTATGTATCAACGAAAGAACATATAGCAGATATATTTACCAAACCACTTGCCAGAGAACCATTCAAATACTTGAGAGACAAACTAGGGGTAGTATCTGTAGATACTATTCTCTAATATGAAGAGAAAGTACAGTCTCAGGGGGAGAACAAAACGAAGATATCATTCCAGGGGGAGAACAGCCAGCCAGATAAGCATAAAACAAGTCCACAAGATCAGCATTATCAAGATTATCAGCATTCAGAAGCAACAAGAACCTTTCAATCGTAAAATGCATCATCTGTGTCTGCAATCTAGCACATATTACAGGCACTACAAATGAATCATAGCTATAAAACATATATCGGCTCACTATACCAAAGTGTTCTCTCAACAAGTTTCATACATCACTCTGGAGTAGCATAGTCCAATTTCAGCAGAAGAGGACCTAAACGTAACTCAGAGAAAGGAAATGCAACGACAAAACCCATACAGAGAGATGAGGTGTCGTCCTTTGCCATTGATGTCAAAGGGGGAGGAAGAACAAACAACAGGAGGAAGAGCAGCCAAACAGGAAGAGAAAGCAACAAGAGAAAGAGAAAGCAAACAGAGAAAGTGGATTGCCATCAATGCCAAAGGGGGAGACTGTTGGAAATATTGTCATTGATGGCAAAGGAGGCAGCGCTCAAGCAAAGGAGGCAGCGCTCAAGCAAAGAGGCAGCAAAGAAGCAAATGAAGGCAGAGGAAACGAATATAATAGAGGCAGAACCGTTATCTCAGCAATAGAGGCAGAGGCAGAGCGACAGGAGCAGCAGAGGCAGAGGCAGAAGCAGAGCCGTTATAAAATTCCAGGAATCGCACTCTCCAACCGGCATTATACATATAACTTATACAAACATTATTCCGGGAATGGCTTCACTCCAGTGGCAAAATATATAAACATATACATCAGTTATATGCAAGAGGAGCACATATAACATATACAAACATAATTCCGGGAATCGCTTCACTCCAGCGGCAAAATATATATATATATATATATATATATATATATATAACAATTATATACAAGCGGAGCGCTTTATATCTATATAATCAAAGGTAATATCAAAACGAAATGGCTTATAAGGTGGGACACCTCACCCAATCGCAATCGGAGATCACAAGAGCAGCGTAATATGTAACCCACAGGAAATTGCGATTGCGATGAGAATCCGGACCCGATGGGTCTATAAACTGCAATTGATAAATCTCGAAACTTAAATAAACAGAGAATTTGCGAATACAATGAAGCCCAGAGCATATAACCAAAGGTCCAAGGTATATATATGGAGCTCACAAAATGAAGTTTTATATGGTGGGACCCCTTCCCAATCGCATCGGAGGTAAACAAAGTAGAGGGGCTTGCAACTCAAAGTTACGATTGCGATCAATCGCAATCGGAAATCGTAAGGGGATCGGAACGTGCAAACAAAGAGTTGCGATTGCGATTGAAAGGCCGGATCCGATGGTTTTATAAGCCAAGACTGATATAAGTTTGAAGTTTCGCCATAACGGAGAATAATCGCAATCGAAAGAGGCTGAGGAGTGATTCATCACATCGGAAAGATCGGCGAGTGAGCCTGAAAGGAGTTCTTATTTGTTTAAAGAGTTTTTATTATATAATGCCGAGAATTGATTTAAGTCGTTTTAAAAGGAAGGTTGTATGTATGCCGAGTGTTAAAATTACATATATATATATATAACGCTGTTGCGATAAGCCGCGTGGCCTGTAGACTCACGGACCTTAGCTTTACGGGAGGGCGATTATTAACGCTTGTAATATATGTATGTTCCGGCCTGCGGAACCTGCCACATCAACAAGACACTAATGGCATAAAAGGGATTGGAATTCCTCCAGATTTACAGTCAGCGGATATAAAAGGCACATTTACACATATGCAGCAGTTACACCACAGCAGAGGACAGAAGAGAAAACAGATCCGAAAGAAGATAAAACACAGTCACAGAAAAGACAAAGACAACCAAAGAAAAGACAAATGCGTACCAATTCAAAAGACTAAATAAGTTGAGCTGGAGTTCTCATTTAAATTTGAATGTAAATGTTTATTTAAATTTTTATTGTTTGTGATGCATTGGCAAGTCTCCGAGAGAAAACAAAATCCCACTGTAATGTTAAAAATTGACACCTACAGTTATAATTTCTGAGTAAGCTGATAAAAGGAGTGAGAAGGCAGAAGGCAAAGAGACATGACTTTCCATTTCGAATTCCAAGCAGCATACAAACAGTCATGTGAGGAAATCTATAAATAATCTTGATATGCAGAAAAAGTTTTTTTTTTAAATGAAGAGAGAGAAAATCAAGAGAAGGCAGAATATAGAAGAGTAAGACAGAGAAGATTAAGAAAAGCAGAACAGAAGGAGAAGCTACAGAACAGAGCTGATATTTGAGGCAATGTTAAACTTTCCCGATCTGATAAATTGAGGAAGTTGGAGCTTCCCTATCAAGTTGCAGCTTGATAGTCGTCAGTTGTAGCTGACTAAGGTTGGAGCCTCCTGTAGGTTGGTGCCTGTAGAAAACTGAAGGGAGTTGGTTCTTCCTTGCAAGTTGTAGCTTGCAGAATTGAGGTAGGAGCGTCCTGTAGGTTGGTGCCTGTAGAAAAACAGTGGTGAGAGGGAGTTGGAGCTTGCCTTTGCATAAAAACAATAATAAGATGTGGTTTTCTCCCTTTATGGGTTTCCACTTATATTTGGTGTCTCTGTGCATGATATTTATGTATTGATCTGATATGTATCATTTTCTTAATACCTCCTGCTCTCAAATTAAGTCTACTGCTCTATTAAACTAATACTTTCAGATTACATTCTAAGATTACTCTCACATTAAATAGAGTTTGGAATGAAGGTGTAAATAAGTTTATTGAAAAGTTTAAAAGATCAAGAATGTATTAAACTGATTCACCCCCCCCTCTCTCAGTTTAATTAGAGATTCAACATAACAAGCATATAACTATAGATCTAGGGAACGTGGATGCGAATAGAGACTTAATTAACCCTGCACAGAACAAGGTAATCGGGGATTATAGGACCTAGCACAACTTTTCTTGCTTTACCCATCCTTTCTTAGGGTGCGGAAATCTGGTTCCAACACCCACCCATACTACTTCAGGTGAGACTTTGACCTGTGCAAGTAGGTCACTGTCGAAAGGGCCAGTAGTATAGGGGTTTGTTGGCAAAACTTGCACATCAAACCTGGGTCAGGACCCCTCGAGCCAACAAATGGTTCCGTTGCCGGGACCTGAAGGAGTGTGAGAAAGGGATTGGGTACTGACAAGCGAATATTGGAGAAGGGCACCTATGAAGGGCCCTTAGGAAACCATGACGGTGCACTTAAAGTTACCTACCTTCAAGGGCACGGCCAATGAAGACATGGAGTGGTTTTGGTTTGTAACAGAGTCGGTATGGGTTGCACAGGGTGTGGTGGGTGACACTGTGAAAAAAGTGCAGCTATCCCTATCCTTTAAAGGAAGAGCTTTGGACTGGTATATGGGATACATATTGTAAAACAAGGGCACAACTATCCAGAACATTAAGGATGCCTTGGAACAGCAGTTTTTTAACCCTAAATCCTACTCTCAGGTCGTAGCAGAATTAGAAGATTTCAAGCAGGGGGCAACTGAGTGTGTATGGGAAGCAGATCAATGCCTAAAAAAAGCTATCAGGGAAGGAGGATTTTGATACAATGACAGACAACTTACGTTATGGTTCATCGCCATGCTACTCCCTCACCTACGCATACCTATGCATCACTGGACTTTTGACTCACAGGATGAGGCCTTGGGAGCTGCTATGAAATTAGAAGCTATGCCTCTAAATTATGTTACGATAGAAGTACAGCAGATCTAGGTACAGCTTGAGGCTATGCACCAGCAAATTCAGAATCTACAACAGGAGAAAGGAAGAGGGGTTGGCACAGAACTAGGTCACGCAGCGGGTCACCCGGGACCAGGAGCACGTAGTCCAGGACAACAAGGCTCAAGGGAACCTACGCACTAGCATGAAGAGAGATGCATAGCTGGGTTGCATAATATCAACCGATGGCCCTGTCATGGCACCCCTGTTTCTGAACCAAAGTGACGATGGTGCCAGTTTTTCCAGTCGATTGGCCATGAGGAGCAGGACTGCCAAATCCCTAATGAAGTAATGGACAGGGGAAAATACCCTACCTCACCAAGAACCCCCTCAGGGAACAATGACTCCCCCCTGGAAGATGGGACGGGAGCCAAAGCGGAAGCGCAGGTCAGGGTCGAGGCCAGTCCCTCTGCTATAACTGTGGGTGCACGAGGCATTTGGCGAAGGATTTCCTGAACCCTTTATGAAAGTCCTACAGGTACTGTAGGCAGTGGGGCCATGGAATATTTCCCAGCCTTAAAAGCAAAGATACATGAAAAACATCTCCCATCTGCACATAAGGTGCAAAGGTTCTAGACCGAGCTGAGGGGAAGGGATACCAAGGTAAATGTGGTAACGCGCAGTGGATTGGTGACTGTGGGGGCTAAGGAGAAAGACAAAACTAACACACTAATCCGCAGGGCAGTTAGCAACCAGGAAGGACTAGACCTGGGAAAAACAAGGGAAACGTTTATGGAGGCTCGAAAGGACTTCCTTGAGATTAAAACTCCACCATCTACACACCTGGGAGCTGTGGAAGTAAATGAAGAAGTTAAAACTTTCTTACAAGCATGTATGAGGTTGCTATGCAACCCCCAGGCAATACGAAATCTGCATGCTTTACTAGAGAGCTGTGCAACACACACTGCCATGTCAATCGACATTAAGGATGTGCATAAGTTATACAAACATCAGGGACGCACTGGTAGGGAAATGCGGCTGACAGTCTGAATCAACAACTATGAAATGGATCGGGTTATCTTAGACCTCGGATCGGATGCCAATATACTACCTAAGCACACTTGGCAATGCTTGGGGGAACCCGAGCTGGAGCGACCCACCATCCAGCTTCGAATGGAAAATCAACAAAAACTCATTCCTCTAGGTAGACTCACCATCGTCGTGGTTGATATCACAGGGGTAAGGATCCCAGATGACTTTGAAGTGATAGAAATTTTGGAAGATGTGGATCCCTATCCTGCGCTCCTCGGGCTGGACTGGGCTATAGACATGGGGGGCATCATCAATCTCAAAAGTTGCAGCATGATATTTGAAGACAAGGGCACATGGGTCGTTGTACCACTAGACTCAGTAGAAGGAAAATGTTATGCAGGACCTATAACTAAGGAGGGGGATGGGGATTATATCTATAAAGTGACAGTACGAGATAGGAACAACCTAACCCAGGACGCTGTACCAGGCTAGGAGGAAGATACTAAGGATCCCAATAAGGATCTAGAAGCTTGGAAAACCCAGCTAGGAGAAGCCTTTACGTTGCGTTGCCTTCGTATTACAAAGGAATCCCTCTTTATGGTCCCAGAGGAAAGGATTGGAGTGGGGCTAGGCCTGAGAAACTGTGGCGAACCCACCCCAGGAGAAGGACAAGTCGGCTCACGAGTGAGCAATGGGTTCACTATGAAACCTGTAGGTTCTGCAGACAGCGGTCCCATGCATCAAGCCACCTCTATGACGACAACGCAGCCAGGGGTCAGGCAGTTGGTTCCGACGCCAGCCCCCCTTAAAGCCTTAGTAGAGAAAATGATAAAAATCTCTTGGTCTTGGGCCAAGAGCCACTTAGGAAGCAATCCTGTGTTGGGGGAAGACAGGCAGCTGTCACAAATCAGTAACCTTAGCATGACGAATACACCTAAATCACTGGGGATGTGGTAACTAGCCGTTGGAACTGTACCCTCTGGTAAAAAGTAGAAGTTTCCGTTGAGAGAAGAGGCTCCTGAGCCATTGGTGGGTCGAGCTACGGGAGATTTTTACTGTTCCTTGGGAAACCTGCCCTGCCTAAAATACCTCTCTCTATCACCCGATGGAAAGTTCTTAAAAGGGGGCAGGATAGTCTGGTTAGCGATATTATCTCATGTAAATGAGCGGCCTAATTTAAGTGTCTAGTGGAATCAATCGAGAAATGAACTTTTTTGTAATTGTAGCATCCCTCTCATGACTGATCAACCCCCTCTGTTGGATAGTAGTGACCCACAACCAGGATTCATTTTTTGTGCAAGGATGCAGACTACTACCCCTGCCAAACCCTCCGCCCCAACTAAGCCTGAGGTTGAAGAAGTTCTGGGGGATGATCCTAAGTTAGAAGAAGCCCCCCCTCCACGAACCATAAGGAAAGGCAAGGAGAATTCTCAAAGTTCGGGGACTACCCTGTTGAGTCCCAAACTTGCATCTTTCCTATACACCTTTCTAGAATTTTTCCATTTACCTGGACCTCCTAAGTCATCAAAATCATTGCATATTAATCATAAAAGAGCATTTAAAGTGGTTTTTAACTATGTTTTGTGTCTACTGTTTGAATTAGATTTTTGCTCATTGAGCTGCGGAATCTTGTCACTTTCCGCAGCTGCTTCAACTTTCCACAGCCATTTTGTTAAAGTATATATTGCAGGTGTCTTCAGAAAAATCAAGCCACATGGGCAAGTTGGAAATGACATGGATATGGACTGAGTCCTATTGGCTCAGTCGAATTCACCAAAGAATGCCATGGTCAAAGGAAGTCAAGCGGTGGTCAACCTAAGAGTCCTACGGTGACAGAAATCTGTTTTTCACCATGTGAAGACTTGCGTGGCCGTTCCTAAATCACAGGGGACATATCAACATTTGTGAACTGCTCCATAAGCCGAATCCAACGGCCACCCTCCATAGATTTAATCTTCACGGCAGCCATAATGCTAAATTTCTGGACGTGGTTGTTCATGTGTCTTTTATCAGCACAGATTGTAGGAAAGTAGTTATGTCATCCTCTGTTATAAATAATGCGTTCTCATACGCATAGTAGCTAGCTTCTGTAATGTAATTTTGCTGAAAAGAAAGCCCACTGTGCCGTGACATTATTTCCTTGTTATGACTGCGTTTTGAATACATGAGAAGACTCTGTTCATAAGCATAATTCGTGGTTGATAGTTGTTGCCCGAGGATTGTGCAGAGGGCCCCTGCACACGCCGAGGTTTTGTTTATTGCTGTGTAGTTTCATGCTTTATTTCCTTACGTTCATTATGCCATAGTTATTCACGTGTATATATTACATCTCTTATGGTATTAACGTTTTATTTCTGTCCATAATTTTTCATGCTTTATACTGTTGTTAACTGATCAGTGTCTTTGTTCCATACTACAGTAGGCAGCCCGGGCTTTTGCACATAGTTTTACAATGAGTAATGACATGGAATCAGTCTTGTCCTTCTGCTGATTTATTTTTCTTAGATTTTAATTCCAGCACTATTTTATTTATTTCAGTTTTGTACATTTTCTTTATTAGTTAGATTAGATATTAAATTACTCATGTCATTATCAGTTACCTTCGAAAGCCATAGCGAGACTAATGGTGAGGAATTGAAGTATGAGTGTGTAGTTTGATATTAGTTTATTTTTCTGCAAGTTAGATATTAAATTTCTCATGTCATTATCAGTGACCTCCGAAAGCCATAGCGAGACTAATGGTGAGGGATTGAAGTATGAGTGTGTAATTTGATATTAGTTTATTTTTCTGCAAATTAGATATCAGATTGCTCAAGTTTTTTATGATTACCTCCGAAAGCCATAGTGAGACTAATGGTGAGGGGTCAGAATATGAGTTGATGTAATTTGATTTTAGCTTTACTTTTCTTGCAATTCTTGGATTTCTTTGAGCACAGTTTCTTTTGTATTTAGACAGTAGCAAGGGTAATGGGTTTCATGATCAATAGTTCACTGTTTGTTTGACTAGTATAGTGGCACATTTTCATTTTCTTTTAGGAATTAATTTTGTCATTGCATGTTTTAAAACCCTTTTGAAGTTTGAAGTTTGGGAAATCATTATAAAGGAAATCATTGCCTTGAACATTTATATCCATACAGGTCTTTTAGGATTTCCAGCGCACATTAGGAAACCAACCAAGATAAAAAACCCCAAGATAAATAAAAAACCCAAAAACGACAAAAAGCAAGAGATAGGTTATCTTGCACATATAGTGCGCCACACTTCGTCAGCTTACGAATCCCGGATTGAAAAATTAATGTAGCAATTTAGGACACACTAAATTGACCAAACATTTTGGCGCTGTTGCCGGGGAAGTGTAACTAGGTAGCCAATTTATTTATAAAAAAAAAAAACCAATAAAAAGAAGGGAAAATTTGATAACTTCTTGAAGTATGCTCTCCTCTTGCACCTAGTGTGATCTGGAGGATCAGAAAAGAGAGTTATTGGTTCAATAATTTTTAAGTATGCTCTCTTCTTGCACCTAGTGTGACCTGGAAGATCAGAAAGAGAATTATTAGCCCAACTTAAAAATAAAAAATGACATGCATAGAGCAAGAGATTCTAGGGGAAGGTTTATAGCTAGAGCCAAGAGTTCGATTTTCACAACTGCATCTTCTTCAAGGCATAGACAAGATTCACCACCATCTACCCCTAGCCTTAAGATTCCTGGAATTCAAGGAGCAACTGAATTAGAGGATTTTCCTACACCATCTACCAAATCTCATTTAGAAGAAGACACTTTCTTTACTTCTACGGGAGAGTATATTGTAATTAAAGAAGTAGAATCACCTGAAGAAGAAAAGGAAGAAACTATCATGACAGAGGAAGTAGTAGATGGATTCGGAGGTATAGGTAGAGGTAGAGGAGGAGGAAATAATGGAGGCAACAATGGTGGAGGTGGAGGTAATAATGGAAGAAATAGGGAAGGAGACAACTCGTTTGATTCCCTATAGTTGATGATGAAACTCATACAACGATGAAAAACATCTCACCATCTGTCCTCCCCAACTTTTATGGATTGCGAAGTGAGGATCCTGAAACATTTCTGTTTGAGTTTGAAGTCATGTGCCGAACCTATGACTATATGGAAGACTCTCAAAAACTCAAACTGTTTCCTTTAACATTGAAGGGAGCCGCTTTGAAATGGTTCATGGGATTAGTCACCCAATCTATTAGGACATGGAATGATATGAAACAAACATTTTTGGATAGATACCTGGACTATTGCATGCCCACCAATCACAAGGATGAGGTATTCAAAATGGTGCAAAAAGAAGATGAAAATTTGGAGGATTTACTTGAAAGATTTCAATACAACTTAAAAAGAGCAAAGATGAGCAACTTTGATGAGGAAACTTTGAAAGCCCTTCTATTAAAAGCCATCAGAGATGAATGGATAGATATTTTAAACATGATGGGGAAAGGAGACATTTATCAACTTCCACTTCGTGACATAACAGAACTATGTGTCCATCTCTCAAGGGGAAAATCTAAAATGGGAAAAGGGCCTAGAGATCCTTCTCTTATCAGGGCAAACAAATCTGCAACTGGATCAATAAGTAGGGCAGAGATTGGCAATATGCTTGATGAATTCAAAACTGATATGTTAGGGAGCCTTAGTGAACAACTAGACACACTTAAAATTCAAAACAAGCAAAAAGAAGAAACTGATGCTCTAGCCATCTTTTGTCCAAAATGTAGGAAGAAACATGCTTTAAGGGAATGTCCCTTGGATGCAAAAGTTGTAGAAACATGTATGATTTGCTCAGAGAATCATGAGACCAAGGATTTTCCTTCAATTCCTGGACTCAAAGATGTCTTTCAAGAAGATCCAAATTCAGTAGAATCTCTCTGTTTTGTTGCAAGAAGACCTTGGCAGGGGCAACAAACTCAAGGGTTTAACAACCCTATGAATTCTCAACCCGCACCAAATTGGAATCCTTGGCAACAACCTTGGCCCCAACCTCAAAATTCATATCAATCATGGGTACAAGGTATGAAAAATCCTTATGGGAGATTTTCTCAATTTTATCAATATCCTCCATATTTTCAAAATCAACAAGCTCTACAACTTCCAAACCCAAATCTACAACTTCCATTTCCATTTCCATAACAACAACCTTCTCAACAAAATCCAAATCCTCAACTCATGCTTCCATTCCAACAAAAGACAAATCAACTTCCATCTCAGCCATTGCCAAATCCTAACAATAAAAATCCTCAGAATACTTACATGATAGAAGGACAACAATTTCCTACCTATATGATTGTTCCTCTCAATGATGTACAATTCAGGTCTGGTAGAGTTTTAGAAAAACCTTCTATAGATGTCCAAGAGCAAGATACCTCTAATGAGGACTCTCTTAAAGTCAATAAGGGTTCTGAGGAAGCATCTCTTCAAAACTCAAACATTCAAAAAGAGAAAGAAAAGTTAACCCCCACAACTCCTATAGTTGAGCAACTTGCATCTTCATCCACACCTCCTTTCCCTGAAAGATTACAAATTGATAAAGGGGTGGAAAAACAAATCTTGTTGCCTAACTATGATTTTCTAGATGAATTAAAGAATGTTTGTATCAAGATTCCCTTGCTACAAGCCATTAAAGAGATTCCTATTCTAGCAAAAACAATAAAGGAGTTGAGTCTCAAAAGACCAGGAAGGAAACCAAGACATACAAGAACAATCCACCTGGTAGGAAAAATTGCAGATATCATGATGGGAAAAATTACCATGCAGAAGTATGTAGATCCAGGTAGTCTAATTGTCAAGACACATATAAATGGGATAGAAATTCCAAACACATTGATTGACTTAGGGGATGCTATCAACATTATGAGTAGAAAGATTATGGAACAGCTAAAACTTCCTAATCTTATTTTTACACCTACTTTACTGCAACTTGCAGATCGATCAATTATCAAACCAGATGGTGTATTAGAAGATATTTCAGTCTCCTTAGATTCTTGGGAATATCCAGTAGATTTTATGATTTTGACTCCCAAGAGTAATCTAGGAGGGCACCCACTTATCTTAGGAAGACCTTGGCTAGCCACAGCTGATGCTTTCATTAGTTGTAGATCTAGGGATATGTACATTTCTAATGCTAATTCGACAAATAAATTCAATTTTTATCCTCCAGCAAAAGCAATTACAGAAGTAGGAGACAATGAATGGGTCAATGATGAGGACACTATACAACCTGTCTTTACCATTTCTGAAATCAGTGAGGATAGTCAAATTCTGAACACATTAGAAAATTTTGAGACATCTTCAGAATATGACCCCACGCAACTTCAGTTGGAATCTGACATTGAATATTTATCATCAAGACAAATGCTCTTTACTCTATGGAAGAGTTCGATAGTTTTACCATTGAGATTTTTCCAGGAAAAACATTGAATATCAACAAAAATTTGGAAAAGTCACAACAGGAAGAACTAACCAAAATCTTGCAAAAACATTCTACTGCATTTGCATGGGAGTATACTGATATGAAAGGTATTGATCCTAAGACTTGCATCCATCATATCTATATTGAGGAAAATAGTAGACCAATCAGACAACCTCGGAGAAGGATGAATCCAAACCTTAGGGAGATAGTGAAAGAAGAGCTCCAAAAACTACTCAATTTAAACTTCATTTATCCAATTTCAGATAGCCGATGGGTTTCTCCTTTGGTTATAGTACCTAAAAAGAATGGTAAATGGAGGGTATGCATTGATTACAGGGAATTGAACAAAGAAACTTTGAAGGATCACTTTCCTTTTCCCTTTATCGATCAGGTATTAGATACATTAGCAGGCAAAAAGTACTTTTCATTTTTGGATGGTTTTAGTGGCTATAATCAAATTTAGGTAGCACCTGAAGATCAAGATAAGACCACATTTACCTGTCCATGGGGGACTTTTGCCTATCGAGTGCTTCCTTTTGGGTTATGTAATGCACCCGCAACATTCCAAAGAGCAGTACTAGGAATGTTTTCTGATCTAATCCATGATTGTGTAGAGGTTTATATGGATGATTTTATAGTTTATGGTAATTCATTTGAAGAGGCATTAGAAAATTTGGAAAAAGTTCTTATAAGATGTAAAGAAACAAACCTTTCATTAAGCCATGAAAAATGCTTTATGATGTTTACTGAAGGGATTGTTTTGGGGCATCATATTTCGGGAGATGGGATTAAGGTTGATAGATGAAAAGTTGAAGTCATCTCCAAGTTACCTATTCCAAATTGTCAAAGAGATGTTAGAAGTTTTCTAGGATTTACTGGTTACTATAGAAGATTTATAGAAAACTTCACTAAAATAGCATCTCCACTCTTCAAATTGCTTACCAAAGACTGTGAATTCAAATGGGATCCTGATTGTCAATCAACCTTTGAAACTTTGAAAACAAGAATATCTGAAGCACCTATCTTGAGAGGACCAAATTGGAAACTCCCTTTCCATATTTCTATAGATGCTTCAGATACAACTCTAGGAGCTGTGTTGGGTCAAAAGGATTTAGTCCCTTATGCCATTTACTATACCAGTAAAAATTTGACTCCCGCTGAGTTGAACTATACTGTAACTGAAAAAGAGTTTTTAGCTATTGTTCATGCAATCAATAAGTTTAGACATTATATAACAGGATATGAAACTTTTATTCATACTGATCATTCTGTGATTAGATATCTAATGAAAAAACCTGTTACTAATGGCAGAGTGACAAGATGGCTCCTACTTTTGCAGGATTTCAATATTACTGTGTTGGATAGACCAGGGAAACAAAATACAGTAGCTGATTTCTTGTCTAGGATTCATAATACTAAAGAAGATTCTCCTGTAGAGGATAAGTTTCCGGATGAATACTTGTTTGCAGTAACTACTAAGACCCCTTGGTATGTAGATATTGCTAACTATTTGGTTAGAGGGAAACTGCCTCCACATTTATTTCCAAGTGAAAGAAGAAATATTATTTAGGAGAGTTCAAAATATTCATGGATTTCTAACGAATTGTTTAAAACAGGGCCAGATCTTGTGATCAGAAGATGTGTCAGGGAGGATGAAATACCTAATATCCTCAAGGCATGTCATGATGAACCATGCGGCGGATACTTTGCTGACAAAAGGACAGCCTATAAAATCCTCTCTTTAGGATATTACTGGCCTTCTCTCTTCAAAGATGCAAAACAATATGTCAAAAGGTGTGACAGCTGCCAAAGAGTAGGGAAACCTACCCTTTGAAATGAAATGCCATTGCAACCATAGGTACTCATCGAACCCTTTGAAAAATGGGCTTTAGATATCATTGGACCTATTAATCCACCACCTAAACAAAAGAAGTATATATTGGTTTGTACTGATTATGTTACTAAATGGGTGGAAGACAAAGCATTAGTGTCTGCTACTGAAAATTCAGTTGTTAATTTTCTTTATGAGGATATTTTTACTCGCTTTGGTGTTCTAAGAGAAATTGTGACAGATCAGGGAAGCCAATTCACATCCAACCTAGTGGAGAAGCTGATGGAAGAATACAAAATCAGGAACATAATATCTACTCCTTACCATCCGCAAGCAAATGGTCAAGTGGAGTCTACAAACAAAGTTCTCGAAATTATCATCACCAAAACTGTTCATCTACACAGAAGAGATTGGGCAGAAAGGCTTCCTGAAGCCTTGTGGGCCTACAGAACTACATGGAGAAATACAACAGGACATTCTCCCTATGAACTTGTTTATGGGAAAGAAGTCCTATTCCCCATTGAGTTCCAAGTCAAAACCTTCAAGATGGCAGTTCAGTTGGGGATGGATCTATCAGAAGCCCAAAAGCATAGAATGGAGCAGTTGAATGAGCTAGATGAGATCAGACAAGAGGCAATTCTAAGAACTGATCTAGTTCAATATCAACGAGCTAAATGGCATGACAAATACATCAAAGATAAGAAGTTTCAAGAAGGAGATTGGGCATTGCTATTTGACTCCAAGTTTAAAGATTTTAAAGGAAAATTTCAGACTCATTGGCTTGGGCCATATGAGATTGACAAGATCTTTAGCAATGGAGTGGTAAGAATCAAGACCATTGATGAATTTCAAACTCCTCTTATTGTGAATGGCCACAGATTAAAGATCTATCATAAGCCACTCTCAAAAGAAGAATTTGTCAAAATGTTTCAAGATAATTCTGCAATAAGGCTGGTGAAGAAGAATCCTTCTTCTCCACCAGCCTAGCCTTTGTTCTTTTCAGTTTCAAAAAAAAAAAAAAAAAATTGTATAAGCCTGAAAACCAATCACTGATTGGCAGTCTTATACAGAAAATGTAGGGTGAAAATTAGGAACACCTGACACCCTATATTTTCCAAAAAAAATTCCCTCTCTCTCTCATTTCACAAGTTTTATGACAACCCACTCCATTTCATTCCACTTCATTCCACTTCATTCCACTCCACTTCATTTCATTTCACTCCATTTCATCAATTTCATTTCATTTCACCAATAAAATTTTTCTTTCATGACCATTTTCATTCAGTCAGTTATCATCTATCCATCTCCATTCACCCAAATAATTGCTGTGTCAATTTCCGCAGCTGACACCTATTTCCGCAGCCAGAAGCAGTTTCTGCAGCCACCACTCTGTTTTTCAAAAATTTACAGTTAGATGTTAGTTCAACAATCATGAAATCAAATGCAGATATGAGGAAATATTATGAAGACATGAGGCATTCAAAAGCATCAACAAGGAGCAACTGATTGAAGACTAATGAAAAATGGCAAGAATTCCAAGGTATGAGTAGAAATTTATTTCAAATGGCATTCAAGCACATTTTTACATAGTTATAAACCATAGCTCCATTATATGCAATGATTGCGTTGATAACTCCATAACCGTTCCACGATCTCTATACGATTCCCCCACAATCCTTGCATTCATTTTTAAACGACCTTATAATCAAGCCTCCAGTCTTCACTCGTGTTCGGCTATACTTTGATACTCCACCTGTAATTATGGAACGTGGTTGATTTGACTACGGCTTCTCTCAGCCGCAAAAAATCCGCAGCTGTTTCATAAACGTGCTTGCGTCTACTCTGCAGCCACCCAATTTTAAATACTGCTGGATGCACTTTACTCCCCCTACTATTCTATTGACCTCACGGCTGCATTTCCACCGTGTTCACGTAAGCCTTCACCCCATTTTGTTCTCTGTTCTGCTTCATTCCGTGTACCTATTCTTTGATATCCGCTTACAGTCACTGGTCTCCTTCATAAACCCTGTTCATTTCTGCTAATTTAGCCGTCTTACCTCCGCTAAACCCTAGTTTTAAAGAATAGAAGGAAGGATGGGTCGGTTGTTGAGGGCAGAACCAGAGGGACCCAAATTTATGGAAGGATACCCACAAGTCAAAGACATATTGAAAAAGGAAAAATGGCTTCGGTTTATTCAAAAGTTTAAAGGCTACAATAAGGAGGTAACAAAAGCTTTTGCGAGGTATTTCAACGGCCTGGAGGTGGAAATTGGGGACCTCAAATTTACAGTGACTGAGGCATCCATAGCGGCTGCTACAGAACTCCCTCAAGAAGGTGAATGCTGGTTCAAGAACAAGAGCATTGGCGAGGAAGCCTGGAGAGTGATCCTACGTAACCCAGGTATGGATGTCACCATTTTAAAAAAGGGAATTCCTGTTCATGCTTTAAAAGAAGAGTGGGCCAGTTTACTATTGGTTATTCAAAAGTTTATCACCTGTGAGGGATGTTTTGGATCAATGTACATGTATCATACCCGACTGTTGATGAATTTCCTAGACAACCAGACCCTCAATCTGCCATACTTTTTACTAAACAGTTTGAAAAAGATGTCTGTAACCGTCCAAAAGCATCTGGGGGATGTAGAACCACATTTGTATCACCATGGTCTCATGAAAATCTTGATAGAAAAACAATTAAAAGAGAAAAAGGACACCTGGGAGCAGTTTTTAATTAGAAATTTCTTTGAAGAACCCCAAGAAACCCCTGAAGGCAGTACATCAAAAAGAAGTAGAAGAAAGAAAACAGATGATAAAACTCAAAGCACTCCTACTAACACGGTTGAAAGAACTAGTAGAGAAGAAAGACTGTCTAAAAGGAGGAAGGAAAAGACTGAGGGTAAAAAGCCAACAAAATCAAAAGAGAAAAGAAGCATTGAGGCTGTGCATCAAACCCCTTCCTCAGAAGAAGACCATCAAGTATTGTCTGAGAGACTAGTTCACCTTCAGGAACAGTCAGCGATGGCCAAAAGAAAAGGAAAATAAAACCAGAAGGAAAAAGATAGTAGTCCACAGCATGTAAAAAGAAGCACCAGGCTTAAAGGAAAGTGGAAGAAAGCACAAACAAAAGGACCCCATTTTATTGATTTGGGAGAAGGAACACCTGAACAAACTCCAACTGGCTGTAGTCCACCTCATTCTTAGCCAAACATTGAAACTAGTCCTCAAGATGTTGACATGAGTCCTTTTCGGCCATATTTTGAAGTCAATTCTCCTCCACAACATTTTTGGGACAGCCCAAGGAAAACGACACCCGAGATAGATCCAAAGCAGCAAGAGGTGTATGATTACATAGAATCCTTAGAAAGAACAACCACGGGTCCCAACACTTCATCAACTCAGCCTCACACAACACAAGAAGCTCTAGTCCAATCGTTGAAACAAGAAGTCTTTGAGTTGGAGGTTTTAAATAGACATATTAAAAATGAAAATGAAGCATTAAAGGAGCAAAGAATATTGGACAAGATCATTCATGACAACACTATGCTACATCTGGGACTGTGGCACAAAAAGAAGATCAAATTGAAGAAGAAATGCAAGAAGATAAGTAGAGCACTGATTAATCTCAAATTCAGACGCTTGATGAAAAAGCCCAGGATGTTAGCAGCACCAAGAAAGAGGAGAAGAGGACTGGATGTACTGGCAGAGGTATGAGGACATATGAATTGAAGGAGGATGATCAAAATTTTGGTTGCATGGGGACATGCAACACCTTCACAGTGGGGGTATGTTGAGTCCCAAACTTGCGTCTTTCCTATACACCTTTCTAGACTTTTTCCATTTACGTAGACCTCCTAAGTCATCAACATCATTGCATATTAATCATAAGAGAGAATTTAAAGTGGGTTTTAACTATGTTTTTTGTCTGCTGTTTGAATTAGATTTTTTCTCATTGAGCTGTGGAATTTTGTCACTTTCCGCAGCTGCTTCAACTTTCTGCAGCCATTTTGTTAAAGTCTATATTGCAGGTGTCTTCAGACAAATCAAGCCACATGGGCAAGTTGAAAATGACATGGATATGGACAGACTCCTATTGGCTCAGTCGAATTCACCAAAGAAGGTCGTGGTCAAAGGAAGTCAAGAGGTGGTCAACCTAAGAGTCCTACAGGGACAGAACTCCGTGTTTCACCACATGGAGACTTGCGTGGCCGTTCCTAAATCCCAGGGGACATATCAACACCTGTGAACTGCTCCATAAGCCGAATCCAACGGCCACCCTCCATAGATTTAATATTCACGGCAACCATAATGCTAAATTTCTGGACGTGGTTGTTCACGTGTCTTTTATCAGCGCAG
Organism: Pinus albicaulis; assembly: GCA_034641835.2. NCBI lineage: Eukaryota > Viridiplantae > Streptophyta > Pinopsida > Pinales > Pinaceae > Pinus > Pinus albicaulis. Next base: position 5,862,638 of record MU968359.1, on the reverse strand, counting down.
ATTGTAGGAAAGTAGTTATGTCATCCTCTGTTATAAATAATGCGTTCTCATACACATAGTAGCTAGCTTTTGTAATGTAATTTTGCTGTAAAGAAAGCCCACTATGCCGTGACATTATTTCCTTGTTATGACTGTGTTTTGAATACATGAGAATACTCTGTTCATAAGCATAATTCGTGGTTAATAGCTGTCCCCCGAGGATTTTGCAGAGGGCCCCTGCACACGCCGAGGTTTTGTTTATTGCTGTATAGTTTCATGCTTTATTTCCTTTCGTTCATTATGCCATAGTTATTCACGTGTATATATTACATCTCTTATGGTATTAACGTTTTATTTCTGTCCATAATTTTTCATGCTTTATACTTCTGTTAACTGATCAGTGTCTTTGTTCCAGATTACAGTAGGCAGCGCGGGCGTTTGCACATAGTTTTACAATGAGTAATGACATGGAATCAGTCTTGTCCTTCTGCTGATTTATTTTTCTTAGCTTTTAATTCCAGCACTGTTTTATTTATTTCAGTTTTGTACATTTTCTTTATTAGTTAGATTAGATATTAAATTACTCATGTCATTATCAGTTACCTCCGAAAGCCATAGCGAGACTAATGGTGAGGGATTGAAGTATGAGTGTGTAGTTTGATATTAGTTTATTTTTCTGCAAGTTAGATATTAAATTGCTCATGTCATTATCAGTTACCTCCGAAAGCCATAGCGAGACTAATGGTGAGGGATTGAAGTATGAGTGTGTAATTTGATATTAGTTTATTTTTCTGCAAATTAGATATCAGATTGGTCAAGTTGTTTATGATTACCCCCAAAAGCCATAGCGAGACTAATGGTGAGGGGTCAGAATATGAGTTGATGTAATTTGATTTTAGCTTTACTTTGCTTGCAATTCTTGGATTTCTTTGAGCACAGTTTCTTTTGTATTTAGACAGTAGCAAGGGTAATGAATTTCATGATCAATAGTTCATTTTTTGTTTGACTAGTATAGTGGCACATTTTCATTTTCTTTTAGGAATTAATTTTGTCATTGCATGTTTTAAAACCCTTTTGAAGTTTGAAGTTTGGGAAATCATTATAAAGGACATCATTTCCTTGAACATTTATATCCATACTTGTCTTTTAGGATTTCCATCTCACATTAGGAAACCAACCAAGATAAATAAAAAACCCAAAAACGATAAAAAGTAAGAGATAGGTTATCTTGCACATATAGTGCGCCACACTTCGTTAGCTTACGAATCCCGGATTGACAAATTAATGTAGCAATTTAGGACACACTAAATTGACCAAACATACCCCATAGGCAGCAAAGGGCCCCGAATTTCCCCAAGGCATGCCAAGCCCTCACCCTCAGAACAAAATGACTAGGAGGGGGATTTTCTGGCTAACCCGATCAACTAGTTACCCCCCTTTGTTTGAACACGAAGACCGTCTACGCAAATACCGAAAAAATTGGATGGCTTGATCACCTATCTGCAGACTCCGTTGACCCCAGGAGAGGTCCCCGTCCTCAGTGATCCCTGTGGACGCCTCCATGAGGTCAATTTCGAAGATGATGATCTGGTGGACCATGACGCTTTCACGAAATTGGCCTCTGCATTATAATTTGATACAATCCATGAGGATGATGGAATCACGGTAGTACCTCAACACTGGGTATGCATCTTGGCGGGATTCAGACTCCTGAATCTGCTCCGCCTGCCCCACTTTGGCCGTTGCAACATTACCGATCAGTCGGTGTGCCAGTTTCTCACCCTCATTCACAATTTTTGCTTATGGATTAGTGCCAAGGTCCCTATCGATGCTGAGTTGATGCACAAGATTACAGGCCTCCCGATGCAAGGGCTGCACCTACTCGTGAAAGTCGGAAAGAAGTAAGAAGCTGGTACCGCTTTGTTTGTCTGGGAGACCTATGCAGTACAGTGAAATCAATGAGGGTTTGTGATCCAAACAATCAACGACTTGCTATGCATATGGGCATTCGACTGTTAGCCTGCAAAATAATGCAGAGGTTCCAGGTTGCGACTGTCCCCACCTATGTAATCCAGCTAGCTGGATAGTGCGCGAAGGGTGTGTTTTTAACTGGGCTCAGTACTTGTGCAATGAATTTCTCGCTAATGTCTGCGAGTCTCAAGAGCATGGGACATCTTTCTTCTATTCGTGGCTATTATTCCTCATAGCAGTCGTCACCTGGGAAAAACCAGAGGAGTCAGTTGTTCTGGAGCTCCATGCTAGGATGTCCAAAGGCGCTTGGTATGCTCACTTGTGGGACTCTAAGGATAAGCATCACACTGAGGATAACAAGGTATTTTGGGTCCTCTTCCAGAGTAGTATCACCATTGCCATAAACTCCCGACCCTGATTATCCCCCACCATATATGAAAAATACAAGCATATTGCTGCATTCCAAATCACCATGCACCAGGTCCGGATTCGTAGCCTTGCTAGTCAGAAATGGACAGAATTTCCTTATATGGTACCCGATGAAGAGATTGATCTACTGATCTCACTATGGCCCCCTGCCTAGAAAAAAGGTCTCCCCGAAACTCCCGCATTAGTTACAGCCAAGCCCAAAGGTAACCCACCACAACAGCCCAATGCAGCTCCAGCCCAGGTAGATACCACCACCACCGCTCCTCCCGGCAATAAGAGGACGGGGGCATCAGCATCAGGACCAAGGAAGAAACAGCACACCCATCGTGAGCACTACGACGTGACCATCACATTAACAGATGGAGACCTGGAGTAGATTGCAGACGCGATCACCATGGCTACGGAGGATAAATGGGCACTTATCGTGGCCCAGTGGAAGACAAGGGTTGACTCTCTTCAGGCAAGCCTCCACGCTTTCCAGATCAAAATGGATCATCACCCACCTAGTGAAGGCCAGGCACAACCCCTGTCAGTCGACAACAACTCGACACAAATCAGGGGAGCCAATCATCTTTGGGGTATTCCTAACAGTGCTTTGGTCAGAATGTAGCCCCCGAAAGTTATAGAAATTCAGCTGGACTTGGCTCAGCTACCCTACACAGCCTTATACAGCCTCAATCACGCTATCTCCTGGGATATTAGTGACCGAACTCAATCTGCAACCCAACAGCTTCAAGAAACCCAACGCACCATTGCACAGAAGGCTGATGAGGTGATCCAGTCCATGTCACAACAGGCAAAGCTTGAGACTATAATCCACCAACTCTCTACAAAAGTCACTGGGGAAATCACAGCTGATGATACATCTAGGAATAAGGTGGAAAAATTGGTTGCTGTTCTCAAAGCCTCTCGACTAGAAATGCACACAGTCAAGACTCAGCTGGAACAACAAATTTTGGACTTACAGGCCAGATTACAGCCTAGCACACCCCCAGAAGTCCGTGCCTAGCATACCGCTCTAATCACAGATGCAACAACGAAAATCACGGGGAAAATCACTCAAAGTGCCACGCTGCTGGAGTTAGCCATGCAACTCTGGGCTTGGGTCCAGTGTGATCTAGTCCTTCAAGAAATCAATCAGGACTTACGACAAAAAGAAGAAGCCTTTGAAAAGATCAACGCTACGTTGCCTACCTTGGTGCCTGCCCAATGCTTGGCATGATTGAAAACCAGCACTAACCTCCAGGACAAGATTGAGAAACTCTGGCATAAAAAGCACGTTATGGCCAAACATCTAAAACCCTGGACTACCTCAGCCCTCCGGTTAACACAAGACATCCATGGCACCACCAAGTGCCTTAATCATCTCCTTGCAAGCGTTACGACGATCGCTGAAGATCCACCTTCCCAGAAGCTGGTCACCCTTGCACAGAATGCTGCTACCCAAAGTCAGGATGTACTACCTCCACTCAGACGTTCTTTTGATACCTTACGGGTGCAAATAGAAGCTGCACCACCGCAGTGACTCAAGATGAGTCACAAGATTGTGTTGGGGGATTATTGGAATGGGGTCTCCTAAGAAGTTGCGAAACTGGTCCATTTTTGAATATTTTTTATTATATTTAGTCTAGTGCAGGGGTTTTGGGGTGGGTCAAAGCCCCAAACTCATTGTAATGGGTCAAAGGGTAAAATAGGGGTCTGAAAACCATGGGTTGCAGACCATAAGAAAGTCGAGGCTAGATTGTTATAAATAGAGATGCATTTTGTATTGTAAAGGATAAGAAATGACAAGCTATTGATGCGAATTGTGATCTAAGCTATTTGTTTGGGTTTTGGGGAACAGACTCCTGCTGCCTGTGTGCGGGAAGATCCAAGTCCAGCTATGTGCGGACCTTGCTGTTGTGTGCACAGGTTGGAAAGGGAATTGTAAGGAAGAATTGATGAATGAATGAATGAAAAATATTGTTAGAGAACTGAATCTGTGAGTACTGTTATGTGAATTAATAATAATTGTTGTATTGTGCGTTTTTTGTCCTTAAGCTGCGAAAGATCTTTATACTGCGTTCTTGGATCTAGATTTGTTATGTTCCATTTATGTACTGTTGTGTTGTTGTTATAACAAGCATATAACTATAGATCTAGAGCACGTGGATGCGAATAGAGACTTAATTAACCCTACGTAGAACAAGGTAATCGGGGATTACAGGACCTAGTGTAGCTCTGCTTGCTTTACCCATCCTTTCTCAGGGTGCGGAAATCTGGTTCCAACACCCACCCATACTACTTCGAGTGAGACTTTGACCTGCGCAAGTAGGTCACTGCCGAAAGGGCCAGTAGTATAGGGGTTTGTTGGCAAACCTTGCACACCAAACCTAGGTCAGGACCCCTCGAGCCAACATTTATGTTACACTTTAATCAATTTATTTTATGTATTTTCATTCATTATAATTCATTTCATATTAATTTTGACATATGTATTAAATCCTTTAGATTACCCCTTCCCGTATATATATTAATTCATTTTATTTAAAATATCCCAAAAACCCATTTATTAACTTTTTTAACCTATGATTATATTCCCCACGTGATACATACCCCTCGAATCCCATAGGTTAAATTATATATATATATACCCTCCTATCCATAAAGGTTAAAAGCATATTATATAATCCTGCCCTCTGATTATAAAACATATGTAAATATCGCATTTGCTATGAAAATATCTTGCTCGCCTATCATAATAAAACATTTGTTTTACATTTAAGACTATGTTTTAAACGTTAAAATTTAAGCTCGACGTATATAAAGATCCATTCCCCATGCCCCACATACTGAGCAAATCCCTCGTTTCAACTCCTCCGTTCGCACACATACCCCCGGATCTGACAATCCATTAGCGATATTGCATTTCTAAAAGTGCGAATGATAATCATTTCAAGATTTGTGAAATGGGAAGTCTTGTGCCTTTATCTCTCCTCCACACGTCGATTTATTACTGGATCACATTCGATCCAAGGAAACCACATACCTCCCTGAGCTCATGCAATAACCACCAATGGTATTTCTGCCTTCGATGCCAAAACCACTTGTCCTATGATTTTACCACCATTAAATGTTGAACCCGCTTTAAAACTAAAATGTTATAAAACTTCCTATGCACGTAGTGAAGAATTTGTTTCCATTATTTGTGCTTTTTTATCCATCACTGACTGAAGAAACAAGCTCTGTACACTGTTTTCATGCTCAAAGAACTAGAAATCCATTGAATTTGCTGCCAAGACCATTGAAGCTTCCATTTTTCTTCCAAAAAACTTCAAAAGCCATCATAAAATTCTCTGACACCTCAGAATATGTTTAAAGAGCAAATACATGCACAAACAGGTATTCTTTGAAGAAAAAAAAACCTTCCTATCATTCGAAAAATAGTTTTTCTGAGAAATTGAAACTTATGATGTGTATTTACCAATAGAAATACCTGTAGTTTCCTAAAAAGAACAAATTAGTTGTAAAAATCTGATAAAACCCTATTTTTAGATACTATATTTGGTTTTTAAAGGAAAATTGAATATATTTAGCCTTTTTAGACCTCAAAAACTTCTAATTTATCCAAAAACCCTTTGTAAATAATCCCAATCTTTCTATGCCTAATTTGAACCAGTTTTAGTCCAGTTTATCCAAAAAAGTAGAGAAACCCTTGTATACCATTTCCTGAACCTGAAAAGAGTTTGAAGATCAGTTTGTAACCAAATTGAAAATTTCAAACCAAAAGAAAGCCAGTTTGTGCCTATTTTTATTCAAGAAACCTCTGTTAAAGCCAGAACTACCTTCTGTAAACAGTTTAAGCGCACAGAAGGGTACAAAAAGCCAAAACACGGAGTTTTAAGCATCCATAAAGTCTAAAAGATGTCAAAATCAAGCCCAACAATGACTTCCAAGACCACTATTGTTGTAAACCCTCTACAACCTCCTTTTGTAGACATTTAACATATATCCTTAGTTGAGGTATATTACAAAATAGTTGATCCAGTGATAGAATTTAATATTTTAGACGTCCAATGCTAGAGTCTTGAAAAATCATTAGATCAAGTTGATGAAGTTCAGATTTGGGAGTCAAATCTACCCAAGTATGTAGTTCCACTCACTCATTAGTGTCCAGAAGTTATTATGCTATGTCAATCCTATTATTCACTTGAAAAAAGAGCCATGGTTAATGCAAATAAAGAAGTATTGTTCACAATTACTACTGAGTCAATAAACCTAATGCTATAGCTCAAACCAGATCCCAATGCAGTTCCTTTATCCATAGAAGCACTCAAAAAGCTTTAAATTGGTCTATAATTTCCTAAAAGGTGTCAGATCTTCCAAAATTTGATGCCTACCTATGTTGAAATCCCAAAAATAAACCCTCCTTATTCTACTTCCAAATTTCCTGAAGGGTTAGGGCATGTCATCTCTATGTTATCCTTCATCCTAGGTTATTTTACTGATGAACATAAAGGTGAGTCAATTCTAGGCTTTATATCCACTTGTGTCCCTAGACATCCTCCTTCTTTCATTTACAATTATGCTGAATACATAGATGATAATATCCATGATCAACTTGTGAAATTTCCAACTAAAGGAGTATTTAGATATACTTCCTTTATTTTTCATATGTTCCTATATTTTCAGGAAGATAAGTTCCCTATAAACCTTCAGAAGCTGGATGTAGAGGGAAATCCATTGTCAGTCATCTGTTGGACATATTTGATAAGAAAAGAGTCCATAGAGATCAATTATGCAAATTTTACAGATTCTTTTATTCATCTTTTGATAAACATGTTGACAAATAGTATACAACCAAGAATCAATGATGAGATAAAGAAATTTATATAGCTATCAAAGCAAACTAGAACTAGAGATTGGTACTTATATCAAAATCATATATAAATCAGAGTTTTTGGGTCAAATCGTTTACCCTATAAACTACCTAAGTATGTGCCAATGAGATTTTTTGCCTTGGAGTACATCAGGCAAATACTAAATTCAGATTCTATCAACTTCTTAGCTTCCAAAAAGAAGACCCCATTTAAGTTGAAGAACAAGGTAGGACCTTTTATTTGCAATCATAGAGATGCAGGAATAGAAGCAACAAAATAGTTGCTGGAATACAAATTTGAAGAAAGCTTCTCATGGAATTATGATCCTCGGGGAATACTTCGCAAAATAAAGGAAAAATTCAAATTGAACCCTTATATTCATGATAAAAGGCTAGATATTGAACAATTTGCTAATCAAACAGAGTGGCTAGAAAATACCTTGATTGAAGCGGTTAAACAGGGTGATACTAGTCACACCTTGAAAACTGTAAATCAAGAAGATAAAGCTACCAAAAGAGTCAGAGAAGAAGGTACCTAAAATACTAAAACAACAACATAGACTAGGTTTAAATAGAGATATAATAAAAAGCCTAAGCTCAATCCAGTTGATAAAGAAAAAGAGACCATAGAAGTGGAAGATACAGATGTTCGAGAGACAAAAAATGAGCCAACCACAAAGATTATAAATGAAGAGCATCCTGATACTTTAAATGCACAGGTAATAGAGAAGTAGCAGAGTATGGAGCCATCCTCCTCACAACCAGCAGAGGATAAAAATATTGACATCAGGGAGAAATATAAGCAGATAAAGGCCAAGAATGAAGAAATAAAAAATGATATTTATTCTCAGTATTTAAAACAAACACCAGTGATCCAAAATAGCCTTCTGTCTGCTTTTGATTATTCAAACAAGAATTTGATTATGTAAATACTTCAACCAATAGTCAAGACACCCAAAACAGTGGCAGATTACAAAAAGGTTGACCTTGAAGTGCCTACAGAAAGTATCCATTCATTATATCAAATTGAGTTTCACAGACAAACTTCTGAGATGCTTTATTCTACCATTACTATAAAGGCAATGAGTGCCAAAAAGCTCCATAATACAATAATAAATTGGAGAGATCAAACGAAGATTGAAAAATCTTCCTCATATGCTAAAGATCTTAAGATTAAGTCTTTAGAAGAATTGGTTATTCAAGTAGGATATGATCCTGCTAATGTGAAAGTTGCAGAAGAATTGGTGAAGAAAAAGAACGCTGATATTGCAACACTTAGAGAACAACTCAAGCTTCCACCAACAGAACATCCACAAGCCAAGGATATTGTGCAAGAGGAAAGCCAAAAAGATGATATGAAGAACTTGATTTTACAAATGACAACACAGATAAAAGAGATGGAAATCCAAATGGACAAGCCTGTCCATGAAAAGAAACTGCAAAAGCACAAGAAGTTCCTACAGTAATCCCATGGCAACTACAACTGTGCCTTCAACTCCAGCGGAAGATTCAGCGCCAAAAGTACCACTAGCCACAACAGTACCAGTGACATCTTCTACTACCTCAGCTACAGAATCATATACATCAACAGTGCAGCCAATAAATGAAGCCAACAAGCTCATCAAAGCCATGGAAATCTAGGTTGAAGAAAGTGATTGAAAATCTAGAAGACACTAAGAAGCTAGCCCAAATTAATGCTCAAACTCAGGAACAAAGGGCTAACAGGTTAAATGTTGAATTGAAGAATCTACAAAAGGATTTAACCTTGAAATAACCTATGTCATATGTGAAGAATCAACTATGGACTAAAATGATTGAATCCATCAATGATGTTTGGTCATCAATACAGGTAATTTATGAGAAAAAGGATTTGCTAAAGGTGGCACAAGAGAAAATTCAGAAAACAAAGGATGAATTAGGTGCCAAACCTGAAGAGGCCCTAGAAATCATCAAATTTCTCAACAATAAGAACAAGCAATAATTGGAGGAGATAGAAATTACTGATAGAACAGAGACAATCCTTGAGATAAGAAAAGTAATTTCTAATAAAAATTTGATGAAACAACTAGAAGAAAAGTGTGAAAACATGAACATAGCCATAACTAAATTTATGGTTAAATTTGAGATATTGAGGCAAATAGGTTTTCCAAACATCCTGGTTCTTAATGTTAAACTTATGCCACAAGAAGACTACAACAAGAAGATAAGAGGCCATGCAAAAGAGCAGGTAAATGAAATAGAAGTACAAGGAATTCCTACAAGAAAGGTTCTACATCAAAGTTTTGAAGACTTGTTTTATCTACAACATGAGATATAACACTTATTTGTAGTCAAACCAACATTTTATAGATACAATGAGGCAGATGAGAACTTTGGGAAGTTGAAAAAGACCAAAATCCCTGGTGAAGGATTTTGGGAAAAACTCACCGACTTACTGTAAAAGTAAATTTGCAGTGAAAAGGAAGAAAAATGGTTTACTATTTTTACACAGTAAAAATAGAAATTTATAGCAGTGAGGTAGTTAAAATAGAGTTTAAAGTGTATAAGTGATTAAAGAGTATCATATGAGAAGATAAAACTTCAAAACAGATTAAAAGATCTTTTGCCAGCGTTGGAGACAACAAGGCAACCAGCTGCACCTAATCCAAAATATCACTTCTATTTTATTTGGATAAATAGGACAGCTTGCTAAGTTGTTAAGCAGTTTTCACTATATTTTTGTAAAAGATATTTTATTTTCCTTAGAAAATTCCTATGAGTATTCTAGGATATTTTGTAAACATTTTTGTATATATACTTCATCTTTTGAAGTATTATTGTGGAATAAATTGCTGAAGATTTCTATAATCAATATTTATGTACCTGAAGGCTTCTTGTAGCAAGTTCAAGTAGTAGACTGGATCAAATAATCTAGCATCATATTTCAGGATTAATGTGATGAGCCATTGAAGAGAAGTACTTTCTACTATTAGTTTTATCTTCTTATGTTTTACATGCATCCATATATGTGTTCTAAATTTGAACGATGAACTAGGAATATTATTACAGGATTTGTTAAAAGCATCTTGTCTTTAACTAGTTATCATTTCTATGTTTTTTGCTGATTTCTAGAGTAGGGAACCCTTAATTTCTCCCTCTTTCGAATGACCCCTATCTTCTCCTTCCTTATCTAGATAAAAGAATCCTTGATTGTTCTTTATTCTGATCAAACCACTTCACCAATCAGCCTTCCAAGGTCTTCAATTACTTGTCTATATTTCCCTAAAAATATTTGACTTTTTGACCTTGATCCTAGTCCCATCTGCTTGAAATTTGACTCCTTAGCGCAATGGACAAACAGATCTATCACTATCCATCTCATTAAGTGTTTTTTCTCACCAAACCAAACCAAATCAAAACCAATTTGCACATCGTAACTAGGCTAATATAAAATAAGTAAAAAAAAGTTAAATTTTATAGAGAGAGCCCTCTCTGAACCCTAGGGAGGCTAGATCCTAGAGTTTAAAAGTTGTTTTGTGGTTACCTCTAATGTTCTTAGACTTTAAATCAAAATCTCACAACTTAAGAATTATTAGAGTGATAACACTTAGTGTATTTTGACATTCCCTAGTTACATTACATTTTTTAACACTAACCTAATCTATTAACGTTCTTATATACCTTTATCCTGTATTAATTAATTCCTTTATATATATTCTCCACCCATATTTTCATTTTAACCTATGTTCTATTTCCCCCACATGTTATATAACCCCTCATCCCATAGGTTAAAATTATTAAACTTTGCTTATATACCTGTCCCACACTATATAATCCCCGCTAGTTATAAACTTACATCTACCCGCATCCAATTTTTTAAATATAAATAATATTTTCCTATCATAATACACTCCTGAATATGTTTTAAACCTTAGTTTAAATACATATTTAAACCTCCCACATCATTGAAACCTTGGGCCCCATGCCATCAAACCTTACAACTCTATCGTACAATCCAAGCCGTCTGATCATCATCTACCAAATCCGACGACGGTTATCCCTTGTCGCACATTCCTTAGTGTTATAGTTAGCATACCATGAATCTTGTGAGAAGCGTGGTTTTTGGGCTTTCTCTCCCTGCTACGTGTCTTAATAATAGTGGATCGCATCAATCAAACCAATGCCGCCTACTATCTTTAAATCCTATGAAAACTGCTTGACGGTTTTTTCCTCCCCCGCACCCAAACCACTCATCCATTTGAATTGACCACTCATTCAATACATTCATTGTTGAAGGAAAATCCTTATAAACAACCCATTTGCACTCTTTTACTCATATGTTACCGTTTTCATGTAGAAGAAGCATTGAAAACTAAAACAAATGTTACCGACTCCATTTTTAAGGCTAAATGAAATAGAATTCACCAATTTGATTGCTACAACTGCTGCAGAAATCATCCAAGTGCTATAAAGACCAGCAGAACTTCTAGAAACCTTTTGCAACCTCAGAAACCCTCCTGCACAAAAAAAAAATCAATTTTCCCAGGTATTCTTCAGAAGAACAAACTTATTCATTGACCTAAAAGAGTAATACAGTTAATAGAATCATTTAGGAGCCTTTGAACCTAAAGAAAACCTTCTTCCTAAATCCTATGTTTTGAAAACCCTGAGCATCTTCCCACAGATTTCGAAGCCATGGACTATTTTTAAACATAAAGTTTGATTAATTGAAGCCATATATGGACCTGAAAAATCCTTTTTTAACCTTCAAACCCTTTCCTACAGTACTTAGGCATCCTTTTTGCATAAAATTGATGTCTTGAGATTGTTTTTTATCACAGAAAGTGCACTATAAACCCTAGATATATTTTGCAAAAATTCTAAAGTCCTGTAGTTCCTCTTTTTTTACAGAGATTATAATTGGTTAATTGAATTAATTCAAAACCTTTTTGAAAACAATAGATAACCCTTGTTCTATTCAAATCCTTTTGCAAACTGTCATAACTTCAAGAGGTATTCTTACAGGCCTAAATCAATGTTCTAAGGTCAAAAGAGTATTGAAATTGATAAATTAAGCAAAGTAATGGCTTCCAAAAACATTTTAGTTGTCAATCCTCTATAACCCCTTGTTGTAGATGTAGAGCACATTCCACTAGCAGATATAGACTTCAAGATTATTGATATAGTGACAAAATTCAATCTTATTGAGCTCCAATGTTGGAGCGAAGAAAAATCCTTAGATCAGGCTGACGAAGTGTTCATCTGGGACTCTAATTTACCAAAATATGTTGTTCCTGATACCTACCAATGCCCAGAAGTAATTAGACTCTGTCAGTCATGCTACTTCCCTGATTAGAGAGCCATAGTAAACCTTGAAAAAGAAGTCTCGTTTACTATTATAGTAGATTCAATCAATCAAATGCTTCAGATACATCATGGACTAGATGAAGTTCCTTTGTCCATTGAAGCCCTCACTCAGTTGTACTTGAATCTGGACTTCCCAAATAGGTTCCAAATTTTCCATACCTTCAAGCCTTCTTATGTAGAAATTCCCAAGTTAAATCCTCCATACTCTTCTGCTAAATTCTCTGAAAGGACAAGACATATCATTTCCATGTTGTCTTTCATTCTTGGCTATTTTACAGATGAACATGCTGATGTTGCAGTGTTTGGTTTCTTGTCTAATTTTACACCTGGTCAGCCTACTGCTCCCATTTTTAACTTTGCCTAATATATTGCTAACAATATCCATGAGCAATTGGTCAAAAGGCCCTCTCAAGGTGTTTTTAAGTATTCTTCATTCTTATTTCACATGTTCCTATATTTTCAGTCTGAGAAATTCAATATCAATCTTCAAAAGCTTGATGTAGAAGGAAATCCTCAATAATTCACTTTTTGGACTTCCTTGATAAGGAAAGATTCCAATGAGTTTACCTATACATATTTTACAGATTCCTTCATCCATCCCATAGTGAATTTTATGAACAGCAGTATACAACCTAGAATTAGTAATAAAATCAAGAAGGTTCTGCAATTGTATAAGCATAATAGGACACGTGATTGGTACTTGTACCAAAACCACATGGAAATAAGAGTTTATGGATCAAGTATTATCCCTTATAAACTGCCAAAATACCTCCCTATGAGGTTATTTTCCCTGGAATACATAAGGAAGATTCTAAATTCAGATGTAGTTAATTTCTTAATAGCAAAGAAGAAAACACAGTTCAAGTTCAAGAACCAGGTCGGCCCTTTTATCTGTAATAATAGAGAGGCAGGTCCAAAGGCAGAAAAATAGTTGCAGGAGTTCAATTTCAGTCTTGGTTTCCTATGGTATTATGATCCCATTGGTGTTATTAGTAAAATGAGATTTAAATGCAAATTAGCTCCATATGTACATGAAAAGAAGCCAGAGATTGAGAAATTCTCAAACCAATTTGAATGGTTAGAGAACACATTGGTAGAGGCAGAGAAGCAAAGTGATACTAGTCAAAATTTGCAAACTCCAACCCAAGAAGATAGAAATGTGAAGAGAAACAAAGAGAAAGGATCCTATCTAGAAGAGACTACAACAGAGACTAAATTCAAATTGAGATATATTAAAAAGACAAAGCTAAATACTACCAATAAAGAAAAGGAGACAATAGAGGTGATTGATATAGAAATTACAGAAAAAGGTAATGCACCTCCTACAATAATTGAAGAGGAATAAAAAACCAGTACTTCTAAGACAACTACTTCAGAAACAACACAATATAGAAGTTTCTTCATCTAAAAAAATAGTAGAAAAGGACATGGATATCAAAGAAATATATAAAGAAATCAAGCCAAAAATTAAGAAATTAAAACAAAAATATATTATTAGTATATGAAACAAAATCTAGGCATTCAGAATAGGCTACTTTCAGCCTTTGACTATAAAAATAAAACGATGCAGATGTCATTTTCTTAAACCTACAGTTCAGACTCCTAAGACATCTTCAGATTATAAAAAGATAGAATTTGAAGTCCCAGTCTAGGATATCCATCCTCTGGATCAAATTGAATTTCATAAGGAAGCAGGGGAGATGATTTATTCTACAATGACCACTAAGGCCATGAGTGCACAAAAACTGCAAAACACTTTGGTAAATGTAAGAGATCAACTCAAATTGGAGAAAGCATCTCCATAGTCAAAAGACACTAGAATCAAATCCTTGGAAGAGCTAGTAATTGAAGTAGTATATGATCCTCAAAATGTAAAAGTTGCAGAGGAATTGATCAAAAAATAAAAATCCAGACATTGCTGCACTTAAGAAACAGTTGAAGCTACCCGATATAGAACATCCTCAAGCCAAGGAGGTCTTACAGGATACCAATCAGAAAGTTGAGATGATGAATCTCATTTTACAATTAACAACTCACATAGAGAAAATGAAGATTGAAATGGACAAGTTGGTTTAGGAGAAAGAAGCCAACAAAGAACCAGTCCCAATCATAATGATTCCTATAGTTACAAGAACTATACCTTCTACTTTGGTAGAATCACTAGCTCCTAATGTCCTAATGGCCACAACACTTCCAGTTACTTCATCTAAAACTTCAGCCATAGAATCTTCAACAGTAGCAACACATCATTCAGATGAAGCAAGAAAGTTAGTAAAGGCTATGCAAGATATGTGTATTTAGACCAATGAATTAAATAGACTAAAAAAAAAAACTCAAACATATTGAAGATGAAAAGAAACTTTCTGAAATGAATGCTAATAATGAAGAACAAAAAGCCAACAGATTGAATGAGCAACTAAAAAAATTAGAAAAATAACTCACACTGAAGGAACCAATAGCACATGGCAAGCAACAACTATGGTCCAATATCATTAAAGCAGTCAATGATATTTGGCAATTCATACAGGTCATATATGAGCAGAAAGACTTAATCAAATTAACAAGAGAAGAAATCCAGAAGATCAAAGAAGATCTTGGCAAGAAACCTGAAGAAGCTCTTGAAATCATCAATTTTATTAATTCTAAGAATAGGCAGGAGCTAGAAGAGATTGGAATTAATGATATAATAGAGACCATCCTGGATGTTAGGAAGGTAATCTCTAAAAACAATTTGATGACACAATTGGAAGAGAAATTCCAAAACATGGAAATTTCCATCACAAGGTTCATGATAAAATTTTATGTTCTAAGGAAAAAAGGCCTTCCCAATCCTCTAGCTATTAATGATAGATTAATGAAGAAGGATGATTATGATAAAAAGATAATAGAGCTTGTTAGGGAACAAGTGAACAATTCATCCTTGTAGGGAATCCCAACAGGAAAGGTGCTCTATAAGAATTTTGAGAACTTGTTTTACTTACAGCATGAAGTAAAACACTTATTTGTGAACAAACAAACATTCTCAAGTATACTGAAGTTGATGAAAACTTCAGAAGGATGATGAAGATAAAACTGCCAGAGGCAAAATTCTAGGAAAAAATTAAATGATTTACTGTGAAATCAGTTTGAATTAAAAAATAGAGCTTGTTGTTTTTACATTATCATTTCCAGTTTTATAGTGAAAGAGTATTAGGATAAATAGAATCAGATGAAAGAGTATCAGTTCCAGACAAAATTTTAAAGTGAATCAACAATTAAAAATAAAATATGAAACTACCAGCGTGGAAGACACCTCATTGTCCAGCTATAGCCTTCATTTAACAACAAAGAGATAAAGAAGTAACAAAATCAAGACAACAAGCCATTTTATTTGAATAAAAAAGGGATAACTAGTATTAGTTAGAAAGTTGTCACTATCTTCTTGCATGAAGATATTTCTTTTCCATGAATAATTCCTAAGTTTATTATATGATATTTTGTATGAGTTTTGTATAAATACTTCTCATTTGAAAGTATTGAGGGTGGATGAATTTCCAAACATTTATGTGGTTGTACTATTCTGAACCTAAGAGATTTTGTACCAATTTCAAGTCAATAGACTGGACCAAAGCAATAAAGCATCATATTACAGGATTCATGTGTTGGGCCACTACAGTGAAGTATTTTCACTTGGTTCTTTATCAATTTATTATGTTTTCCATCGATACTTAAATGTTTTCTAAATATAAATGATAAATCAAGAATTGTTATTTCAGAATATGTTAAAAGCACTTCGTTTTGACTGATTATCATTTATATGTTTTCCACTGATATCTAGATTAGGGAATCCTTAATTTCTCCCTAGTTTCTATTGACCTCTATCTAAATTTCACTCATAATCTGGATTTAAGAACCCTTAATTTCTCTTTTATCCCAATCAAAACCATTTCACCATTAGCCTTGAAGATCTGAAGTTACTCAACTATCTTTCCCTATAAACATTTCCCTTTAGAACTTGATCTTGATCTAAATGCTTGCCACATTGACTCCATTTGCCCATGAGATACAAACCTATAACTATCCATCTAAGTAAGTGATTTCACAACCAAATCAAATCAAAACCCAAAACCAATTTACCCTACATAACCAGCCTGAAATAAAATACGATCAACAAAGATAAATCATATAGAGAGAGCCCTCTTCAAGAATTAGGAAGGCTAGATCTTAAGGGTTAAAATTAGGTTTGTGGTTACCTCTAATATTCTTTAAAATAAAATAAAAAATATAACAAATTTTGAGAATTATTGAGTGATAACATAATGGCGACCATACTGGGGAACTAACGAATCCTCAGTTTTTAAATAGATCTTAAAGGAAATGTTTTCAATTCTATTTTCACCTTAAGATTGTTTTAAAAATTTGTGAGTATATTTTCATAAAAATTGTAATTCTGGCTTCCAGAAGAGTCTACTATACCAGGTCCAATATAGATTCACAACTTGCTATCATAGTAGATAATCCTGACAGAATTGGAAAGAAAAACACAATAATAGAAGATTTAGGTAATAATAGTTCATTGGTCAAAGAAAATTCTCTTCCAAATAAATTATCAAGTTTACAAGACATTGAATTTGATTTAAATTTTGAACAATATTTGTTTAGAACTAAATCAGAAAGTGACTTACATAATACTGTAATAGATCCTGATTTCCTTTCATTCATTGAAACTAAGAAGGAAACTATTTCAGTTGATTTTGATCAAAATATTTTTGAAGTTTATGACAAACTTGATGCCATAACTGCAACTTTGATTAAAGAAATTGATGAATGTTATTTACAACTTTTAGTTGAATTGACTGCTTTATCAGCCTATACCCCTAAGCCTTCTACCAGTCATTTAGATACCAGTATTTTAGAATTTGTAGGGTCATCCTTATTTACTACCACTTCATCCATTGTTTCCACCACACTTCATTCCACAGATTCATTTTTTTCCCAAGCAACCCTTTCAACCTAGAATTTTATTTCCATCTTCTAGCACATCAAGTTCATCCCCTAGTATTTTTGCTGCATTTTCCAATACATAATTCTCATTTATAGGCACCACTTCTAGCATCCCAACTTCATCTTCTAGTATCTCAACCACATTTACAAGTACATATTATTATATCCCAATCTCATCTGCAAGTGCTTTAACTACATCAGCAAGTACTTATACTTCTTCACCAAGTACTTCAAACTTACCTCCTAGCCAAGCTAGAATTCAAGCCATGGATGCCAGATATGCTCCCTTCGTCCTACCAGCACAGTACATAACATGCCCAAGGATTATCAAAGAAAAATCCCTCAATTTGATGGAACCACTCATTACACTACACAACAACATGTTAATAAGATGACAAACTATTTTGAACTGCATGAAATTGATGATGATGATGTCCAAATGAGACGTTTTTCTCAAAATTTAACTAGTGATGTGAAAAAGTGGTTTGAAGGTTTGAATGATGGTAGTATTGCTGATTTAGCAGTTTTTCATAGAATGTTTCTTAAGATATCGGAGAAAAAGAAAAATCCACTACAAATTTTATCTGAATTTGAAAGCATAAAAAGAGTACCAAATGAAACAGTCCAATATTATTGTAGTAGATATAACAATATTTATAATACAATTCTTGCTAATCTTAAACCTCCTCCAGACTCTGCCCTTATCAAATTCCCTGGTGGATTTGATATAGATATGGCTTACCAACTGAGAGAAAAATATCCAAAAATCTTAGAGAAGATGCAAACTAATGTTGTTAGTGTAGAAGCAAACTTGTTAGCGAAGAAAGATAGATTAAGAAATGAAAGGAGAGTGACAATAAAAGAGAAAACATAAACTTCAGATTTGAAAATAGATAAATTAGCAAACAAATTAGAGATAATGATGGATAGGTTAGATAATATGGAAAGGAAGCCATTGTGGGATAACCAACAACAAGGACCTCAAATTAGAAATCCCAATTTCAGGAAAAACACCAACACTGGAAAATCTAGAGAATCAACACTTGACCAAACAATAAGACCACCTTTCCAAGAGAACTATGCTATAATTTCTCATCAAAATGAAGATGATGAAGACACCCAGACCAATCTAATGGGCATTAATGATGATAGCACCATTTTTCTTACACAAGAATAATAGGAGTTATATGAATTACTGTTAGGTCCCTATATTACTAGTATAGTCCCTTATTGTTGTTAGTGTAACCACCTTATTTTTATTATTGCACCCTTGTAACCCCCATTTTGTTATTATTATGCCCTTAAATTATTATTGTTAGGTCGGCTAGGATTACATTGTGGCCCACTAGGATTACATTATGGCCCCATGGACTCCTATATATATAAAGGAGGTTTTGTAAATTGTATCATCCAAGAATTGTTCATTTATGTAATGTATTGGAGGTTGCGCCCTCGAAGTGGCTCATTTCTAAGGCGTTGATATCTCTTTTCTTCTATTTTTGGAGTTGGTTACACAACATTTGGTATCAGAGCTTTGAATTTTAGGGTTTTGCCACTCCAAACAGGTCATCGTGGCATTTTCGCTATAACGTTTTTTTCTACGAAGTTTCAGAAGATGAAATTTTTAGGGTGGGAAGCCGAAATCTTGAGGAAGACTGTTTAAAAATTTCAGAGCTTGCTTCGAAACATTTCGGAGATATGATCTGTGGAATTTAGGTTCTTTTTCAAGCTCCTAAACAGGTCATCGTGGCATTTGCGCTATAACTTGTTTTCTACGAAGGATCAGAATCTAAAATTATTATGGTGCGAAGCTTACATACTGAAGAAATGTGTCAAAATATTTCAGAGCTTGGTGCACAATATTTGTCGAGATATGATCTGTGGAAGGTAGTGCTTTTTCAAGCTCCTGAATTTCATCTCAAAGAGGTGATCGTGGGAAAAGTTCAATAACTCTCTCTCTGGGCATCGGATTGGAGTGCCATAAAAATTGGTCACAATTATACGGATTTTAGTTTCTTGGCTATTAATTTCAGAGACGAAGGATGAAAGAGTGACATGTGGAAAGTCGTACAAGTTCGCTCTACTGAACCAGTCCATAATTAGGTCATTGTGGGATATTGGACACAACTTTGTCTTGGAGAATCCAAATCAGGTCAGACCTGTGGCATTCGAAATATAATTTAGAGGGTTACATTGTTACTGAAAATCAAATATTGAAGTGCTTCAATCACAAAGATAATCCAATTTCAATATTGAGCTCCTCAAAAGCAAGAAAAAGGTGTGTATTTTTTTTTCCGAATTGCATAAGTCTTGTTTGAACAATCAATTTGAATTGATTCCAAGGGCATATTGTAGAATATATATCAGTATTGGGTTCTAAAATATGCCCCGTAAAAATAATTCAACACCCATTAAGCCTTCAGAAGGCTCTACTATGACTCATGAAGATGAAGAATTGCAACATGATCTATCAAAATTACAAGAGCAAGTACAACAAATTTCATTCTCGGAAAGAGCAACAAAAAATGAAATGGATGTTTTGAAGAAAGGCATGGAAGCTAAGATGGATGGCATGCAAGCTAATATGGATGGCGTGGAAGCTAAGATGGATGGCATGGAAGCTGTCATGGAAGCTAAGATGGATGACATGAAATACAACATGGAAAACATGAAGAATGATCTAAAAACATACATCGAAGGTTTGACAAAGTTGATACAAGAAATTTTTCCTAATGGTGAAAAGATAGTAGAAGAACCTCATGATGAGAGCAAAATCAATGTTAATCATGATTTCATAAACTCTAATGTTGGCGGGAAGAACCACCATATTCCAAAAATGGATATGAGGAAGTTTGATGGAAAGGATCCTGTAACATGGATACTACAGATGGAGCAATATTTTGATCTCCATAACGTGCAAAACACACACAAGGTACGCATTGCAACTTTACATTTAGAACAAAATACATTTGTATGGTATCAATGGCTTTGCTCCCGTAAAAAAATTGTCACTTGGTCAATTTTTACGGAGGAAATGATAGCACATTATGAGGATACAAAGAGCATCACCTTCTTTACCCAATTGATAAATCTCAAACAAAAGGGTTTAGTGGGGCAGCACATTGAGGACTTCCAAAAATTGAATATAAGGGTAACTGATATTCCGGAGGAACACAGGATTGATCTCTTCATAGGCACTCTAAAGGATAACATCCAACATGAAGTTCGTGTTTTGGAACCTGATTCATTGGAGAAGGCATTCAGGTTGGGAAGAAAAGTTGAATGTAAAATTATGGCGACAAGGAAGCCTACCACTCAATTCTATAAAGAAGGAAGTGTTGCTACGCCTAGATTTCCACAACCTACAAGGTTGACACCACAACAATTGGAAGAAAAAAAAGAAAAAGGGCTTTGCTACAGTTGTGATAGCAAATACACTAAAGGTCATAAGTGTGCTGAGAAGAAATTATTTTACATAGATTGTGAAGAGGAAGAAGAAAATGAACAAGAAGAGGATATACACCGGGAACCAACCCTAGAAGAGGAAGAAATGAATCCAACCATATCGTGTAATGCACTGGCAGGAATTACCACTCCTCAAACTCTCAAGATTGAAGGACAAATCAAGAAGAAAAAGGTAATAGTGTTGATTGATTCAAGTAGCACCCATAATTTTATTCATTGTAAGGTAGCCAAGGAATTAAATTGTTTCCTATACCCAGCACCAGAATGTCAAGGGATGGTTGCAAATGGAGGAACTATAAATTGCTCTGGAAAATGCCATAATATCAAGCTAACCATGGGGGAATATGTATTGACTAGTCCAATGCTTTCCATTCCTATGGGAGGTGCTGATGTTGTACTAAGAGTACAATGGTTACAATCTTTGGGGACGGTAGCTTTTAATTTTCAAGAACTTTTCTTGAAATTTTTTTCAGAAGGAAAGGAAGTCGAATTACGGGGTATTGAAGGGAAGACGGGAAGGATAATAAGCTCTAATGTCATGACAAAGCTTCTAAAGAAAGAACAATGAGGCGTAATTTCACAATTATGCTCACTAGAAGTTCCGACATCAAAATCATCTATTTCTGCAGATCTCCAACAAGTCTTGGACAATCATTCCAAGGTGTTTGAAACTCCCAAAAGACTCCCACCTATTTGTGATCATGATCATGCTATTCATTTGATTCCAAGAAGTGTTCCTCCAAACATCAGGCCTTATACATATCCTTACTTCCAAAAGAGCGAAATTGAACGTATGATTGCAGAAATGTTAGAGGCGGGTATAATTCAACCTAGTCAAAGTTCTTTCGCTGCTCCTGTAGTATTGGTACACAAGAAGGATGGATCATGGTGAATGTTTCCGGATTATAGGGAGCTCAATAAGCTCACCATTAAAGATAAATTTCACATTCCTGTGATTGATGAATTATTGGATGAATTACATGGAGCAATTTATTTTACCAAGTTGGATCCTCGCTCAGGATATCATCAAATTAGAATGAAGACTGAAGATATTCCAAAAACAGCATTTCGAACTCATGAGGGTCATTATGAAATTTTGGTCATGCCTTTTGGCCTTACCAATGCACCTTCTACATTTCAAGGGTTGATGAATTCCATTTTCAAACCCTTCCTTAGAAAATTTGTGCTAGTATTTTTTGATGATATACTAATCTACAACAGGTCTTGGAAGGATCATGTTCAACATGTTGACAGGGTGCTCAAACTATTGCAGGAGAAACAATTATATGCAAAAACATCCAAATGTTTGTTTGGAGTACAAGAGGTGGAATATCTGGGTCATATTGTATCTCACGAGGGTGTTAAGGTAGACCCTAACAAAATTAAAGCCATTAAGGAATGGAAAGTCCCCACAACCATAAAGCAGTTGCGAGGATTTCTCGGGTTAACAGGTTATTATCGCAAGTTTGTTAAGAATTATGGGAGAATAACATCACCTCTAACAACATTATTGAAGAAAGATGCATTTTCATGGACTCCTGAAGCAACTAAGGCCTTTGAACATCTTAAAGAGGCAATGTTCCTATCACCGGTCTTAGCTATGCCAGACTTCACAAAAACCTTTATTGTGGAATGTGATGCCTCAGGAAATGGAATTGGTGCAGTTTTAATGCAGGAAGGAAGAACCATTGCTTTTGAAAGTCGTCCAATCAAAGGAAATTATTTACAGAAACCTATTTATGAGAAGGAAATGTTAGCAATACTGCATGCCCTAAAGAAATGGCGAGCTTACCTAATGGGAAGGCACTTCAAGGTAAAAACTGATCATGATAGTCTTAAAAACTTTTTGGAACAAAGACTATCTTCAGAAGAGCAGCAAAAATGGGTCACAAAGATGTTGGGTTATGACTTTGAAATAATCTACAAAAAAGGAAAGCTTAATGTTGTTGCAGATGCACTCTCAAGAAAGAATGAATAGGTGGAAGCATTGCTTTGTGCCATTTCTATTATCCAACCAGATTGGATAACTGAAGCAAGAGATGAATGGAAGAAGGACAAAGATGTATGGACGCTCATTCAAAAGTTGCAGCAAGATCCTAGTACATCTGATACATTTAGTTGGAAAAATGATTCCTTATGGTACAAAGATCGCTTATATCTTTGTAAGAATTCCCAACTAAAACAAAAGATTCTTTTGGAATTGCACACTTCTCCTTTAGGAGGACACTCGAGATTTTTTAAAACTTACCACAGGGTGAAGAAAGAATTTTTTTGGGATGGCCTTAAATCTGATATTCAAAAGTTTGTGGCAGAATGTTTGGTTTGCCAGCAGAATAAAGTGGAAACAATTAAGACCCCAAGACTTCTACAACCTTTATCCATTCCAAGTCAACGTTGGGAGGAGATTTCAATGGATTTTATCATAGGTTTACCTAAGTCCGAAGGAAAGAGTGTCATCATGGTGGTAGTTGATAGACTTACCAAGTATGCACACTTTTGTGCATTGTCTCATCCATTTAAAGCAAGTACAGTTGCTACTACATTTATGGACAGAATTCAAAAGCTACATGGAAGCCCAAGGGTTATTGTGAGCGACAGAGATCCCATTTTTACTGGAAATTTTTGGATAGAGTTATTTTCTTGTTTGGGTACTCAATTAGCTCATAGCTCATCTTATCATCCTCAATCTGATGGTCAAACTGAGATCGTAAATAAATGTTTGGAAGGATATCTTCGTTGTTTTGTATCCGATAAACAAACACAATGGGTCAAGTGGTTACCTCTTGCTGAATGGTGGTATAACACTTCCTTCCATACTGCAGCAAAAATGACCCCATTTATGGCACTTTATGGATATCATCCACCATCAATCACATCATCTTTAAGGGAAAATTCGAAGGTTCAAGCAGTGGAAGATCGCATCGAGCATCAGCAAGAATTTCTCCAACTCTTAAAGGATAACCTGAATTTGGCACAAAATCGAATGAAACAACAGGCAAATCAACATCGTAGAAAGATAAGTTTTGATGTAGGAGATTGGGTATTTTTACGGCTACAACCATTCAAACAAATGTCTCTCAAGCAAGCTAAGAAGGATAATAAATTATCGCCAAAGTACTATGGTCCTTACAAGGTGTTGCAAAAGATTGGTACTATGGCATACAAATTGGAGCTTCCTGCTTCTTCGCGAGTACATCTAGTTTTCCATGTTTCATGCTTAAAGAAGGTTAAAGGTGAAAATCTTCCAGTTCAAACAATATTTCCATAACTTGATGAGGAAGGAAAAATCATATTGGAACCTGAAGCGGTCATGAAAAAAAGAACTCAACAACTACGGAATCGATCAATTTCAGAGTATCCCATCAAGTGGAAGAACTTACGCACTGAAGATTCTACATGGGAGGATGAGAATTTTATACAGAAGCACCTAGAGCTACTCAAGCGTTGAGGACAACAATTTTTTGAAGGAGAGGGGCATGTTAGGTCCCTATATTACTAGTATAGTCCCTTATTGTTGTTAGTGTAACCACCTTATTGTTATTATTGTAGCCTTGTAACCCCCATTTTGTTATTATTGTGCCCTTAAATTATTATTTTTAGGTCGGCTAGGATTACATTGTGGCCCACTAGGATTACATTATGGCCCCATGGACTCCTATATATATAAAGGAGGTTTTGTAAATTGTATCATCCAAGAATTGTTCATTTATGTAATGTATTGGAGGTTGCGCCCTCGAAGTGGCTCATTTCTAAGGCGTTGATATCTCTTTTCTTCTATTTTTGGAGTTGGTTACACAACAATTCCAACAACTAAAATTAGATTCTGGTGAGTCTTTTGATTACAAAAAAGGTTAGGAGTTTTCAATTAATGAATTTCATAAGCAATATAACCTTAGGAGCAACAAATATGTAGAGTCGTCTACTAAGAAATCTATGCAAAATCAAACAAAGAAGACAGTAGAGGCTCCTACCACTAAAGTTATGCAAATCCTCCCTAGGGAAACCCAACAAAACTCTAGTTCAACTCAAAAAATTTCAAGTCCCAAAATTTCACCTAATCCTAAAATTGTTGACATAACAGATATTGTTGTTCGAACATCATCAGATCCTCAAAAATATGTTACTTCCAAGACAAAAAATTATGTAAAAACAGAAATTTCAAATCCAGAAACATCTACTGTTGATCCAAAATAAGTTGATCCTAAAGCAGCCACTGCTAAAACAACTACTGAAACCACAAAATATGCCAAAAATTCCACTGCATCCCAAACAATCCCTGAAAAGAAAATTAAAAGCAGTAAGATAGTGTAAATACAAATAGAAAATGAAAAACCAACTGTAGAAAAAGAAGATAAATCCACCCAAACTATTGTTACAAAAGAAGAGATAATTCAGTTAGAAAAATCACAAGAACCATTCAATATCCAAGCTGAAATTGCTAAATTGAAGATACCAATTCCCTTGACAGAGTTGGTAAAACATGACCTATACAAATCACATATCACTGAGACCTTAAATATGAATGATGGAGAAGATTCATTTAATTTGAGTGATGATCAGCTAAAACTAATCTTTGGTCCTGAAGTTAATGTCAAACAACAAGAGGGAGGAGTTCCTCCTTTTTACATTAGCTTAACTGTTCATGATCGGATTTTACATAATGTAATGCTAGATTCAGGGACTTCACACAATTTGATGCCAAAAGAAATAATGGAAACCTTGAATTTAGACATCACTAGACCTTATAAAGATCTCTTTTCATTTGATTCCAGTAAAGTGAAATGTTTGGGCTTGATAAAATATTTATGTGTTACTTTATTTCAATACCCTGGAAAAGCATAGTCATGGATATTGTAGTAGATGACATCCCTCCTAAATATGGAATACTATTATTTTTCTCATGGGAAGCTAAAATCCAGGGATCTCTACAATTAGATATGTTTTATGCAACAATATCAGTTTTTGACTAACCCAAGAAACTTTACGGAGAGACATTAATGAAGTACATGGTTAGTAGTGTAGAAAGACCTTGAAACTATCCTATTTACTCTACACCTAATGATATGGACTCATTAATTTTATGTAATTCTGAAACTCGCATTGAGAACAACACTGAACTAAAATAGAAAAAGAAAGCACCAGACAATGACAACATTTTTCATGAATCAATGTGGCGCCTAGATTTTGATGGACCGGTTAACAAATTAGGAGCAGGAGCAGGAGTTTGGATACATAACATGGAAAAAAATCATGCAAAAGGTCATGCATTTAGATTAAATTTCAAATGTACAAATGACATGTATGAATATGAAGTTCTTATTTTAGGACTGCAGATTGTTAGAAATTTAGGAGCCAAAAGGGTGTCAATCATGGAAGACTATGAGTTAATTGTGAAACAGATAAGAGGAGAATATTCTATATATAATCGAAGATTAAGCCAATATAGAGAAACTGTTTTAGGTTTGATTAGTGAATTGCTTGAATGTGACTTTACTGCAATTCCTAGAAAACAGGATATACAAGCTCACAGACTAGAAAATTTTGCTAGCACCTTCAATATGCCTTTTCAACCAAATCATAAATATACAGCAGAAGTTAAACACAAGCCTACAATACCAGATAATCTAAAATATTGGCAAATATTTTCACAGGATGAATAGGTTTATCATTTCATGAATGTTGAAGGAGAATTTCAGAATTGTAACATAGACACAAATTGTACGGTAAATGAAACCATAGATAGTGAGTTTGATATAAACAATGTAGATGTAAATAACTTAGATTTTTATAAACCCACTAAATTTACTCAAGTATAAATATATAATTTAGAGAAAGTAGAGATTGAAGAATTAGAAGATGATGATTTTGACATTCTAAACCTCAAGAACAAATTTTTACCTAAGGGATTATCCCCTTCAGAAGATCTTTTTTATTCTAATGATGTTAAAAGGAAACCAAAGATGGAACCATTAAGATTTGACATTGAAGAGTGCAATATAGGAACATAATTAAAGCCTAAGATGATAAAACTTTCAAAAGCCTTACCTCAAGAAGAAAAAGTGAGATACATAACTATTTTTAAGGAATTTCAAGATGTATTTGCATGGAGTTATGAGGACTTAAAATCTTATGACACTAGCATAATACAACAAAAAATACCCATAAAAGAAGATCAAAAACCTTTCAAACAGAAGTTTAGAAGGATCAATCTAGTTTTGATGCCTTCAATTGAAAAAATGTACGAAGTCCAGATAGTTGCACCAATTAGATATTCTGATTGGGTTTCAAACCTAGTTCTCACTAGGAAGAAGATAGGGGAAATCAGACTGTGTGTTGATTTCCAGAATTTAAATAAAGTGTCCTTAAAAGATAACTACCCTCTCCCCAAGATGGATCACATTTTACAGAGGGTGTTTGGTTCTTCCAGGATTTCATTACTTGATGGATTCTCTGGATATAACCAGATTTTAGTTCAACCAAAAGACCAACCTAAAATTTCTTTTACTACTCCTTGGGGTACTTTCATTTATGTGAGAATGCCTTTTGGATTAATAAATGTAAGAGCCACTTTTCAAAGAGCTATGGATATAGCTTTTTCTAAATAAATTCATGATTTTCTTGTGATCTATCTAGATTATACTACTGTATTTTCAAAGACTGACAATGAACATCTAGATTGTCTCAGACAAGTATTTATCAAATGCAGGAAATTTGGAATTTCTTTAAATCCTAAAAAAACTCTATTTGGACTGGAAGAAGGAAAATTATTAAGACATGTCATATCTAAAGAGGGAATTAGGACAGACCCAGCTAAAATAGAGGCCATACTGAACATTAGTCATCCTAGGAATATTAAAGAGTTGCAAGATTTCTTAGGTAAAATCAATTTCCTTAGAAGATTCATCTCAAACCAAGTAAAAATAATTAGAGAACTCAATAACATGTTGAAAAAATACTCAGTACTTAAATGGACTATGGAGGATAAACAATAATTTGAGTCAATCAAACAAGCCTTGAAAAAAAAAAACCAATCCTAATAAGTCCTGATTTCAAAAAATATTTCATTATTTTTTCCTTTGCTTCAGAACATACTACTGTTGTAGTCTTACTGCAGAAAAATGATCAGGGCTATGAGCAACCCATTTCTTTTTTCAGAAAATCACTTACAGATTCCACTTTAAAGTATAAAATAATGGAAAAGCAAGCACTAGCCTTAGTGAGAGCTATCAAAGACTTTAGAGTGTACATCATTTATTCACATATCATTGCTTATGTTCCAAATTCAGTTGTGAAGGACATTCTGACTCAAAATGGGCTTGATGGTAAAGAGGCAAATGGATTGCCACCTTTTTGGAATATGACATAGAAATTAAGCCCATCAAACTCATAAAAGGTCAAGGTTTAGCCAAACTCATGGTTGAATCAAATTTTCATGCATTAGATATTAATTTTATTGCCCAATTAGATGATCAGGAAGAGATGGTGACTCCAGAGAACATGGAAGTCTTTTTAGACTCACGATGGTATGCAGATATTATATTTTTATTATTTAATTTACAAGCTCCTCCTAAATTATCAAGAAATAAAGCCATATTTTTAAATTTAAAAGAAATGAAGTTTTGTATAATAGACAATGCACTATTTTGAAAATATCATAGTGGCATTTTATTTAATTGTTTGCTTAAAGAAGAAGCTAATAAAGTTTTGGAAGAGTTTCATGCAGGTGACTGTGGAGGACATCTTTACTAGAAGACCACTACAGATAAAATCTTGAGAGTTGGTTTTTACTGGCCTACATTGTTTGTAGATGTGAAAAGTATGTGATCTCCTGTCACAAATGCCAAATATTTGAAGGAAAGAAAAAGCTGCGACCTTTACCCTTAAAACCCATCTCCACAAAAATGCCTTTTCAGCAATGGGATCTTGACTTCATTGGAGAAATTCACCCTCCATACTTAGCCCAACACAAGTGGATTTTGACAGCCACAAACTATTTCAATAAGTGGATAGAAGCCATACCTTCCAGGAAAGCCACTGATATTTTCATAATCTCATTTTTAGAAAAAAACATACTCTCAAGATTTGGATGCCCCCAAAAGATCATCACTGATAATGCAGCAACATTCAAGAACAAAAACATGATTGACTTCTGTAATAATTACCACATTACCCTTGGCCATTCCATTGCTTATTACCCCCAAGGTAATGGCCTTGCTGAATCCTCCAATAAAATCCTTGTGAATATCATCAAGAAACTATTAGAAGATAATAAGAAAACCTGGAGCAAAAGGTTAGTGAATGCCTTAAGGGTAGATAGAATTACCACAAATAAATCCATTGGTACATCTCCTTACCAACTTGTTTATGGGATGGATCCTATTTTTCCATATTCTTTTGGAGTACCAATAATGAGGATAATCCAAGAAATGCAGGTAGAAACCAATGATATCCAGAGAAGAATAAACCAAACCATACACTTGCAACAAACCGGGGAAGATGTCTATCTTAAGTCTCAAGTTGTTCAAGAAAAGATTAAAAATATATTTGATAAGAAGACTAGAGAAGATGATTTTTATATAGGTGACAAAGTTATTAAGTGGGATTCCAAGAGAGAAGAGAAAGGTAAACATAGGAAATTTTATTTCTCATGGAAAGTCCCTTATGTCATTTATGGTTATAGAGGTAACAATGCATTATTTTTGAAGGAGTTGGATGGATCAGATCTGCGAGGAGGACCTATCAATGGTAGAATGCTAAAGCATTACTATTCCCAAAAATAACAGTAGTTCACCTTGTTTACTTTATTCATTGTACATAACATTGTATATTTTAGATTGGATTGGATGTTTTTCTAGCAAGCCTGGAGAGAAGGCCCTAATCTTTGAAGGACAAAATATCATAAGTATAAATAATGCAGAACTCAAAAAATAGTTTCAAGGCTAGCACAATTAAAATTCAAAGGCTACTAGCCTCACAGTTCTTGAAATTTCTCTAGGAAATGACATCCCCATGTGGAGCCACTATTAGGGTCCTACAATAATAGGATTCATAATTTTTAATTGAATTTGATTAGTCTTGTAATATGTACATACTTTGCTTTTTGAAAATTGTTTTCCCATCTCAGAAAATAAAAAAACATAAAGAGGGTAAAAGTCCTAAAAGAACAAATCAAAGGACTTGAAAGAAAAAATATAAAAAAGAATAAGAAAATGGACCCCAAACAAAAAGAGATAAAAATAAAGCATGAAAGTGATGAAAATCCAAATTCCACTACTATTTACTTTTACTGCAAAATAAAGATTGTGTTGAAATTGTTAAAATGCCACAATCCATGAAGGTCAAACAGCTTAATCTTGACCTCTCATGCTTTAAATTTCATGTTGTTAGTTAGAGAATAAAGATCTAGCCAAACAGTTTAATCTTGGCAGATCAGTAGTTAGGTAGAGAATAATAAGGAGCTCAACAGCTTAATCTGAGCCCCTGGAAGAAAAAGGATAGAATTAGTTAGTTTGTTATTTTAAAAGAAAAATGAACAAGGGTTTGCAAGCTCAAATGCACCCATGAAAATGAAGTAAAAATGTTAGGGTAGCAGATGGGTAAGTAGAAGTAGATTTTACAATCATGGATAAGCATAAAATTGGTCATTTCATTTACTAATTTCGTTCAAAAATCATCCCCTTGTAGAAATACTCCATCCCCTCCATTTTCATTTTTCCCCTTCATTTTTCCCTTTGTTCCCATTATCATCCATTTTCCTTTGCAAAAATCCCCTTTTCCCAAGTTAAAAAACATATTTTACTTAAGAAAAGTAAAATCCCTTTAAATAGATCCCCTTTTATTAAAAAATACCCAAAAAACCCAAAAAAATACTTTATGCTAAATATTATGTTGGGACCCATTACGAAGAAATCTATTTCCGACATCAGATTTTACATTATACTTAGTGTATTTTGACATTTCAGAGTTACATTACATTTTTTAACACTAACCTAATGTATTAACTCCGTTATATACCTTTATCCCATATTAATTAATTCCTTTATATATATTATCCACCCATATTTTCATTTTAACCTATGTTCTGTTTTCCCCACATGTTATATAATCCCTCATCCCATAGGTTAAAATTATTAAACTATACTTATGTACCTATCCCACTATATATAATCCCCGCTGATTATAAACTTACATATACCCGCATCCCATTTTTTAAATACAAATAATCTTCGCCTATCATAATACACTCCCGAATATGTATTAAACCTTAGTTTAAATACATATTTAAACCTCCTAAATCGTTTAAACCCTCGGTCCCATGCCATCAAACATTACAACTATATTGCACAATCTGAGCCATCCGATCATCATCTACCAAATCCGAAGGCGGTTATCCCTTGTCGAACATTCCTTAACGCGATAGTTAGCATACACTGAACCTTGTGATAAGCATGGTTTTTGGGATTTCTCTCCCCATTATGTGTCTTAATCATATTGGTTCGAATCAATCAAACCAACTCCTCTTACTACCTTTGAAGCCTGTGAAAATTTCTTGACGATTTTTTCCTCCCCCGCACCCAAACCACTCATCCATTTGAATTAACCACTCATTCAATGCATTCACTGTTGAATGAAAATCCTTATAAACCACCCATTTGCACTCTTTTACTCTTATGTTACCTTTTTCACGCATAACAGGCATTGCAGACCAAAAAAAAACTTGTCGACTCCGTTTTTAAGCCTAAATGAAACAAAATTCACCAATTTGATTCCTACAACTATTGCAAAAGTCATCCAAGTGCTATAAAGACAAGAGGAACCTCGAGAAATCTTCTGCAACCCCAGAAATTCTCCTGAATAGCAAAAATTTAGTTTTCCCAGGTATTCTTTAGAAGAACAGATTTATTCATTGATCTAAAATAGTAATACAGTTAATCTAATCATTTAGGAGCCTTTGAACCTAAAGAAAACCCCAATGCTTCCTAAATCCTTTGTTCTGCAAACCCTGAGCATCTTCCCACAGATTCTGAAGCCTTGGAATATTTTTAAACACAAATTTTGATTAATTGAAACCATCTACAAACCTAAAAAATCCTTCAGTAACCTTCAAACCATTTCCTACAGTACTTAGGAATCCATTTTGCATGAAATTGATGTCTTGAGATTGTTTTTTATCACAGAAAGTGCACTATAAACCCTAGATATGTTTTGTAGAAATTATAAATTCCTGCAATTGCTCTTTTGTTACAGGGATTATAGTTGGTTAATTAAATGAATTTAAAACCTTTTTGGAGGCAATAGATAACCCCTATTCTATTCAAATCCTTCTGCAAACTGTCATAACTTCTAGAGGTATTCTTACAGGCCTAAATCAGTGTTCTAAGGACAAGAGTATTGAAATTGATAAATTAAGCAAGGTAATGGCTTCCAAAAACATTTTAGTTGTCAATCATCTACAACCCCCTATTGTAGATGTAGAGAACATTCCACTAGCAGATACAGACTTCAATATTACTGATATAGTGACAAAATTCAATCTTCTTGAGCTCTACTGTTGAAGCCAAGAAAAATCCTTAGATCAGGCTGATGAAGTGTTCATCTGGGACTCTAATTTACCAAATATGTTGTTCCTGATACTTACCAATGCCCAGAAGTAATCATACTCTGTGAGTCATGCTACTTCCCTAATTAGAGAGCCATAGTAAACCTTGAAAAAGAAGTCTTGTTTACTATTACATCATATTGAATCAATCGAATGCTTCAGATATAACCTAGACCAGATTAAGTTCCTTTGTCCATTAAAGCCCTCACTCAGTTGTACTTGAATCTAGACTTCCCCAAGAGGTTCTAGATTTTCCATACCTTCATGCCTTTTTAATGTAGAAATTCCCAAGTTAAATCCTCCATACTCTTCCACTAAATTCTTTGAAAGGACAAGAAATATCATTTCCATGTTGTCTTTCATTCTTGGCTATTTTACAGATGAACATGCTGATGTTGAAGTGCTTGGTTTCTTGTCTACTTTTACACCTGGTCAGCCTCCTGCTCCCATTTTTAACTGTGCCCAATATATTGCTGACAGTATCCATGAGAAATTAGTCAAAATGCCCTCTGAAGGTGTTTTTAAGTATTCTTCATTCCTATTTCACATGTTCCTATATTTTCAGTTTAGGAAATTAAATATAAATCTTCAGAACCTTGTTGTGGAAGGAAATCATAAATCCGTCATCTTTTGGACTTCCTTGGTAAGGAAAGATTCAAATAAGTTTACTGATACAAATTTTACAGATTCCTTCATCCATCCCATAGTAAATTTGTTGAACAGTAGTATACAACCCATAATTAGTAATGAAATCAAGAAGGTTCTGCAATTTCCTGAGCATAATAGGACAGTTGATTGGTACTTGTACCAAAATAACACTGAAATAAGAGTTTATTGATCAAGTCTTATCCCTTATAAACTACCCAAATACCTTCCTATGAGGTTATTTTCCCTGGAATACATAAGGCAGATTATAAATTCAGATGAAGTTAATTTCTTAACATAAAAGAAGAAAACACAGTTCAAGTTGAAGAACCAGGTTGGCCCTTTCATCTGTAATAATAGAGAGGTAGGTCCAGAGGCAGAAAAATAGTTGCAGGAGTTCAAGTTCAGTCCTGGCTTCCTATGGTATTATGATCCCCTTGGTGTTATTAGTAAAACGAGGGTTAAATGAAAATTAACTCCATATGTACATGAAAAGTAGCCAGAGATTGAGAAATTCTCAAACCAATTTGAATGGTTAGAGAACACATTGGTAGAGACAAAGAAGCAAAGTGATAGTAGTCAAACTTTGCAAACTCCAACCCAAGAAGACAGAAATGTGAAGAGAAACAAAGAGGAAGGATCCTATATAGCAGAGACTACAATAGAGACTAAATTCAAAATGAGATATAGTAAAAAGCCAAAGCTAAATCCTGCCAATAAAGAAAAGGAGATAATACAGGTGATTGATATAGAAATTACAGAAAAAGGTAATACACCTCCTACAATAATTAAAGAGGAACAAAAACTGACTACTTCTAAGACACAACTAATTCAGAAACAACATAGTATAGAATTTTCTTCATCTAAAAAAACATAGCAGAAAAGGACATGGATATCAAAGAAAGATATAAAGAAATCAAAGCCAAAAATTAAGAAATTAAAACAGAAATATATTCTTAGTATCTGAAACAAACTCCAGGCATCTAGAATGGGCTACTTTCAGCCTTTGTCTATAAAAATAAAAAGATCCAGATTCCATTTCTTCAACCTACACAAACTCCTAAGACATCTTCAGATTATAAAAATATAGAATTTGAAGTTTCGGTACAGGTTATCAATCCTCTGGATCAAATTTAATTTCATAAGCAAGCAGGGGAGCTGATTTATTCTACAATGACCACCAAGGCCATGAGTGCACATAAACTAAAAAACACTCTAGTAAATGTAGGAGATCATCTCAAATTGGAGAAAGCATCTTCACAGGCAAAGGACACTAGAATCAAATCCTTGGAAGAGATAGTAATTGAAGTAGGATATGATCCTCAAAATGTAAAAGTTGTGGAGGAATTGATCAAAAAGAAAAATGCAAACATTGCTGCTGCACTTAAGAAATAATTGAAGTTGCCCCCTATAAAACATCCTCAAGCCAAGGAGGTCTTAGAGGATACCAATTAGAAAGATGAGATGATGAGTCTCATTTTATAGTTAACAACTCAGATAAATGAAATGGAGATTGAAATGGACAAGTTGGTCTAGGGGAAAGAAGCTAGCAAAGAAATAGTCCCAGTCACAGTGATTCCTATAGTTACAATAGCTATACCTTCTACTTTGGCAGAATCACTGGCTCTTAATGTCCCAATGGCCACAACACTTCCAGTTACTTCATCTACAACTTCAACCACTGAATCTTCAATAGTAGCAACACATCATTTAGATGAAGCAAGCAAGTTAGTAAAGGTTGTGCAAGAAATGTCTATTCATACCAATGGATTAAATAGATTAAAAGAATAGCTCAAAAATCTTGAATATGCAAAGAAAATTTCTCAAATAAATGCTAAGAATGAAGAACAAAAAGCCAATAGATTGAATGAGTAGCTAAAAAATTTAGAAAAATAACTCACACTGAAGGAACCAATGGCACATGGCAAGCAACAGTTATGGTCCAATATCATTGAAGCATTCAATCATATTTGGCAATCCATACAGGTCATATATGAGCAAAAAGACATAGTGAAATCAACAAGAGAAGCAATCCAGAAGATCAAAGAAGATCTTGGCAAGAAACCTGAAGAAGCTCTTGAAATAATCAAGTTTCTTAATTCTAAGAATAGGCAGGAGCTAGAAGAGATTGAAATTAATGATAGAATAGAGACCATCCTAGAATTTAGGAAGGTAATCTCTAAAATAATTTTATGACACAGTTGGAAGAGAAATGCGAAAACATGGAAATTTCTATCACAAGGTTCATGATCAAATTTGGTGTTCTAAAGGAAAAAATCCTTCCCAATCCTCTAGTTATTAATGATAGATTAATGAAGAAGGATGATTATGATAAAAAGATAAGGGAGCTTGTCAGGGAACATGTGAACAATTCATCCTTGTAGGGAATCCCAACAGGGAAGGTGCTCTATAAGAATTTTGAGAATTTGTTTTACTTACAGCATGAAGTAAAACACTTATTTGTGAACAAACGAACATTATCAAAGTATACTGAAGCTGATGAAAACTTCAGAAGGATGATGAAGATAAAACTTCCAGAGGTAGAATTCTGGGAAAAATTAACTGATTTACTGTGAAATCATATTGAAGTAAAAAATAGAACTTATTGTTTTTACATTAGCATTTCCAGTTTTACAGTGAAAGAGTATCAAGATAAAGAGAATCAGGTGAAAGAGTATCAATTCCAGATCAAAAGTTGAAAGTGAATCAACAATTAAAAAGCAAAGATGAAGTTGTCAATGTGAAAGACACCTCATTGTCTAGTTGCAGCCTTCAATGAACAACAAAGAGATAAAGCAGTAACGAAATCAAGAAAACAAACCATTTTATTTCAATAAAAAAGGGACAGCTAGTATTAGTTAGAAAGTTGTCACTATCTTCTTGCGTGAAGATATATCTTTTCCATGAATAATTCCTAAGTTTATTCTAGGATATTTGGTATGATTTTTGTATAAATACTTCTCATTTGAAAGTATTGAGGGTGGATGAATCTCTGAACATTTCTGAAGTTGTACTATTCTGAACCTAAGGGATTTTGTACCAATTTCAAGTCAACAGACTGGACCAAAGCAATAAAGCATCATATTATAGGATTCATGTGTTGCGCCACTATAGTGAAGTATTTTCACTTGTTTATTTTCCAATTTCTTATGTTTTCCATCGATACTTAAATGTGTTCTAAATCTAAATGATAAATTAGAAATTGTTATTTTAGAATATGTTAAAAGCACTATGTTTTGACTGATTATCATTTATATGTTTTCCACTGATATCTAGATTAGGGAATCCTTAATTGCTCCTTAGTTTCGATTGACCTATGTATTTTCACTCATAATCCAGATTTAAGAACCCTTAATTGCTCTTTTTTCCCAATCAAAACCATTTCAGCATCAACCTTTAAGATCTGAAGTGACTCAGCTATATTTCCCTATAAACATTTCACTTTAGAACTTGATTCAGATCTAACTGCTTGACACATTGACTCCATTTTCCCAATGGGATAAAGACATATAAATATCCATCTAAGTATGTGATTTCAACACCAAATCAAATCAAATCCCAAAACCAATTTACCCTACATAACTAGCCTGAAATCAAATAAAATCAACAAAGATAAATCATATAGAGAGAGCCCTATCTGAGCATTAGGAAGGCTAGATCCCAAGTCTTAAAATTAGGTTTGTGGTTACCTCTAATATTATGTAAACTAAAATAAAAAATCTCACAAATTTTGAGAATTATTGGAGTGATAACACATTCTACGACGACAATGCCACTCATGAATATGATCAGAAATATTAGTAGCATTAGTTTGTTTAAAATTGGCCAGCAGTTCTGTTCGTTTCATATCATATGGGTAACTGGAAGTAGGCCAGAAAGGTAGTAGCTAAAGTAGTGAAATTGTCAAATGAAGCTCGTGGTAACTCAATGTACCACTTTGCAGCCGAACCAGTGAGCGTACACTCGAAAATATGTAGTTGAATGGAGTCGTCATTTAAGGAGTTGGATGAACACCATAAATGAAAAGTCATAACATGCATTGACAGGTCTTCTCGACGGTTTCCACCGAACTTAGGAATATCTGAGGGTAATTTATGTGGTGTCACCGACCACCAAGGAGCATAGTTGATGGGGTCATTGGTAAGTTGATTTAAATCAAGTGATTATAAAGTTGCAACAAAGGGCAATTGTCAATTTAAGTTAGGTTGAGCCTAGCCAGGATATGAAGGAATTACCGTGGAAACAAGCCTTTGAGCACCAACATAAGGAATTTGTTGTTGGTAACCTATATAGGGTTTGTTTTGATAAGAAAGCGCTTAAGGATTATGTTGAACAAAACCTGGGTAAGCTACTTGTTGTTGGAATGATTGTTGTGGCATTTGTGGTTGTGGCTTCCAAGGTGTCTGCCCACCAAGATTGTAACCCAAGCTAGAATAGCTTAGACCCGATTGTGAATAGGTAAGTCCCATTTGTACCTGCAATATCCCATAATAGGGTAATCCAACTTGTGAATAAAGAATTCTAGATACATGTGGTTGTTGTAAACCAACCGAAGGAGTTGGAGTCCGAGGGCCCAATGCTTCAGGGTATTGGGTTGAAGGACCCACTTGAGATGATTGAGGTACAACAATCTAAGCCTATAATAGGGGTAATGAATAATTAACAAGTGGAATAGATGTGGGTTCAACAGGTTGAACCGGTTGATATGAATGCACAACCATTTGTTGTTGAACGGGAAGGATAGTCTACCACTCACAAACATTCCAACATTAGGGTGACTATATAATGACGGAGTACTGTCAAAATGGGTGACCATAGGTTCCCCCCCAGCATGAGGAGTAGAATAAGATGGAATATATTTTTCTCCAAATGGTGGGAGTCCAGTTGAGATTGTACTGGATGGAATATACCGAGATGGACCAACTTGATATAGCTCTAAATATGTATATAAAGGATCACGTCATTTAGTACTCATTAGATATGTACCAAATAAAATACTAGATGATGGCATGGGTGAATTCCATGGGTTTGAGGATGCACCAGAGAAGGTTCCAGATAAATATTGGTAACTAGGCCAGATGGAAGGACCACCATATAGATGTGACATCGATGGGGTAGCAACAATAGATGTTGTCGCAACTGTAACAGATGGTACAGTCAGAGTTGTTGGCTCAACCATGGTCATATGACCCAATGTATACCCTATAGTATCTATGAGAACTCAAAATAACACAGGATCAAAGATAGCAATGTAAGGTGATTGAGGAAAAGACTCATAAAGATAAATCTCCTCCACAAAATGATTTGGAGTTGAAGGTGTTTCTTCTTGTGGTATTTATTCAATCGAAATAAAACCAGGTGGAAGGATTTTTCCGTCAGGCCTGAGATATATTTCATGTGGTTGAATACATGATATCGGAGACTCGATGACTACGATCAACTGTGGAATGACCGAAATAGGAAAAACTTTCGATTGTTCAACTTTGGGATCTAGATGCTCTAGTAAAATAACGATGGGATCCGGATCAATTTCTAGTTGAACAACGTCGGGTTCGGGAGGTATGGTCTCACTGATTGGATGGATTGTGACCACAGGTAGCTATGAGGGCTCTGTCTCGACAACAGTGGATGAACCAATATTTGTAGAAACAACTCGAGATGGCTCTGGTATATGTGTTGATGATGTCACACCAGAGGTACCGATAGTACTAGTTTCGGTAGAACGATGTCGTCTTCACCGACCACAAATGGCGTCTGATGGTAAAGATGGTTTAAGTGCTATTCTATGTGAATGATGGGGAAAGGGATGTTGTTCTTCCACGATGACTGATTGATTTTATTACAGAAGAAAATGAACAAAATAAAAGGGTAATTTTGGGCAAAAGGTTTACCAAGTAATTGTGAACTGCAGAATACCTCCTGGTGAACCAAGAAGTACGGGCATACAATCTACCTCAATGTTGTGTTCAGTGCATCACAAGTTACAAGGTGGCTAACTCGGTTACCTATGGATGGATAGCAACCTAAAGTTTTCCTCCCAAATATACCCAAAGGTACGTGGAGGCCCAAGTCCGTATTAACATTGTATAATGCCAAATCACATAGTGAGATCAACCCCTTATACTTTTCATTATAGAACACTGCCCTATATACCTGAAGGTACGTGGACGAGCTCTAATATACTTAGGTACGTGGAGTGAGGAATCACACTCGGAATGTATCGCAAACAAGTTAGCAACATATGCTATTTTTAATGACGCCTGGAGACATCTCTAGCCTAGACCTTCAAACTTTTATCGTTAATGTTACAATGCTTTCATAAGTTGATTGATGTAAGTTTTATGTTGATCTTGTTTAAAAGCTTGTCTTTGAGGTTCACCATGTGATGTAATAGAAATTCCTAAAAATTAAAACTAAATTATAAGAAAACTTTTCAATTTATCTTTTTCAATGAAAATCCTAGCTACTAAGGGGAAAGAGCAATAGATTTTTGAGCATACAACAAAGATCACAAACTAAATGCAGATTCCCTAAATTTTTCCTATGCAACACACACAATTCTCTATATTCACATGCATGCTTTTCTTTTTAGCTCCCTTTAATATGAAGAAGAAAGGAAACTAGATGCACAAATCAATCAAACGAATGTTTTCTTATGAGAAACACGGAATGAAACAACAAATTCTCTTAGGAAAATGAAGAATGGAACTACAGTTTTCCTATAGGAAATGAGGAATGAAGCAATGATTTCCTTTTCAAAATAGAATTGATCTAATGCAAAAAATTAACTTCTTTGAATTTTATTTTCCAATGATAAAGAAAACATTTACTAAAACATTGAACAAGTTACTTTTCAAATGAGGAAGAAAAAGAAAGTTTACTTCTCTCTAAGAG
This sequence comes from Pinus albicaulis, assembly GCA_034641835.2. Taxonomy (NCBI): domain Eukaryota; kingdom Viridiplantae; phylum Streptophyta; class Pinopsida; order Pinales; family Pinaceae; genus Pinus; species Pinus albicaulis. The sequence goes on along the minus strand of MU968359.1, from coordinate 5,822,469 downwards.
TTATCAGACATCTAAGAAGATAGCAAAAAAGTGGTTGAAACTGAAATAAGTGACAAATTTTGATGGAATTTGTTTGGCTAAGGGGGCAACACAGTCTCTAAGGGGAGATAGTGCATTGCAGAGCACCCCTGAATGGGAGACAGAACACTGCAGTGCACTGTGTCTTGACCAACAATGCGTTGGGCGGAGATAAGCTTATGAAACAAGCAGCTAAACACACTTTTAATGCAATTTTTTCATTCAAATGAGTGATAACATAAATTAAATGCTTTTGATGAAGATAAAAGATTCAAAAACACTAGGAATGATGGGATACTCCCCATCGGAGTCGCCAATTTGTTATACAAATTTTTAATCTATGGATAAAATAAATTCCTTGAGTGTGGTGTTCCTTCAATAAGAAGAATAGAAGAAAGGTAACTACTATTTTATCTAAAACAAGAAGATATACATAAATGAGAAAGAGCCTACTTGTGATTATTTTGCTCTCCTTCTCCTTCTGTCGCTGTTTCTGTCACTCTCAATCCAACTGAAGCTGCTAGATCAATTCTTGCAAACACAAACATAGAACAAAAAACAACATACAATATACAAGTATCTACTTATCTTAATCAAATCAAACCAATTAGATCTGAAATACATACATCATTCAATAATACATTGCACAAGATATAGATACATATCTATGGAAAAATGAACATATATCTTTATTAAAGAGTAGGAGGAGAAGATTATAGGCAATGGATTGATTTGTCGTGAACCTAATCCAACTTCATTCCAGCCTCATCACATCTAGAATCATCTCAGCAGCATATCGATACTTTCACTCCCTTATCAAATGAGAATCACACATCATAACTTTGCACAAAACTATTCCTCCCTTCCACTAGGATGAGTGCTCAATTTATAGGGAAACTGGTGGTAATTTCTCAATGAATGAATTTCTAATAATAGGAAAGACATGTTTCCAAGTTCATAGGTGTTAGATGGACACTTGTATTCAAAGTATGACACCTATGGACTCTTATAGAAGGCACTAGCCATATGGAGATTCCCAAAATAATGATAATTCCGCTCCCAGGTGACCAACGCACCCTTGAGTGTCGGGAAGTGCACTGCAGTGCAACCTTTCATGGAGGAATTGGCACTTCAACATAGTTAGTCCCTTGCAGATGAGCTTTAGTGAGTCAGTGGGTCATATATATACACTTAAAACCTTGGAAATCTCACAAATTAAGCCATGAATGAAATGTCTTCATTTAGGGCATATAGAAACTGAAATATAAGGGGTTGATAGAACCTATTCATTGGTCCTAGGGATGATTTCCAATTTGACCAGGTCTTGGGGGATGATGCCCAAATTGACATATAACAAGGGGCATGTTAGGGCCATATATTATTATTTTATTCCCTTATTTTAGTTAGTGTAGCCCCCTTATTGTTATTATTGTACCCCTGTAGTCCCCATATTGGTATTATTGTGCCCTTATATTATTATTGTTATGTCATATAGGATTATATTGTGACCCCATGGACACCTATATATATAAAGGAGGCTTCGTCATTTGTTTCATCCAAGAATTTTCCACTTTTGTAATATAAAGGATGTTTCCCACTCGAAGTGGATTATTTCTAAGGCATTGATCTCTCTTTTATTCTATTTTGGGAGCTAGTTTCATAACACTTGTGACCTTATTGGTGTTTGTGGTGCCATTTTTTTCTTGCAGATTCGATGGGTTATGCTGGGTCTCTCCACCTTGTCTTTGTCCTTTGTTCTCTAGTTTAGGAAGTGCTCTTGTCTTGCTTATGATTCACAGATCCATAGTCAAACTTATTTTGTTTAAATTTTTGTTCAATCTTGGCAGTATATTAGTATGTTGATGTCGATTCATAAGAAGGTATATTTTGAACACCTAATTATCTCACATTAATTATCAATCCGGGAGCGTATTTTTATTCAAAGACTGTACTCTGTCTTAGGCTTGCAATTTTATAAGAGCAATGCTATGAGGATGTAGCATAAAATAACAAAACCAATTCTTGAAAAGAAACCTAATTACAGTGACATGAATGGTAAGATAAAACTACTTTAATCTTTGCAGAACATCGATCAGGGATGCAGTAGTAGTAACTTTTTCCCTTAGAAATCGATGCAAGATGACCAATCTGGGAATTTGGAAGCTAGGGCCTCTATCCTCTACAGTTGGAGATCTTATAACCATCAAACTGAAAGAAAATTCAATGAAAGAAACTTAAACAAAACGCAATTCAAAAAGGAACAGAAGCGTATAATTATAACAAACAGAAATGGAATAGCAATGGAAATTGAACAACAATTACAATTCAAACACACTCAAAGCACTAAATTCCTATGCTTCAATTTTGTCGATAGCTTCTCACCACACAACCATGATTACAACAGATTAAAAACTAAAGGAACATCAGTTCGAATTAGATACAAGTCAGTGCAGCGAAATAATAGAACAACGAATTATGCTTATGTAAAGAAACGGAACAACAGTGACTCTGTATTTAATCCGATCAACAGTAAATCAATTCAGACATTAAACACACTCCACACGACAGTAAATAAATATTAGAATACAAAGAGCGAATTAATTCCACTAGAGTCGGGCCCTTAGCACCAGTGAAATACCGCTGGGCTAATTCAGAATTACGGAAAGTAAATGAAACGCGTGCTTTGTATTAAACCAACATAGAGTCTTACAGAAAGGTTTTCTCTCAAAAAGAGAGTTAATATAACAGAGAAAATTTAAAGTCTTTCAAATGATTCCCAATAACAACAACGATTCGTCCCCCTCGTCACTAAAGGACGTGGTTCTATATATCAATCCTTCGATGGACCAATCAAGAAATAAGATAAGTTTAAACTGTGATCCCTCGGGATCGAAAGATCCTGAGGGATTCGTTCCTCTGTGTTTTAGTCATCGTTCTGTTTATGCCGATTGTGGCCGAGCTGCTTCCTACCTTTTCTGGGCTATTCGTTCAGATCTCCTTGCCTTTGGCTAGATATGATTTGATGCTGATGGAGCAGCAGTTAGATTGTTCTCAACCACGCCTTTGGTACAGCTATTCACCTCTCCGAATTCCTGTGTGTCAATCAAAAATTGCTTTTAGTCACCTTTTTGTATTAAACGTAAACCTTTCCAATTCTATTATAATTCCTATGATGAATTACGTTTCAAAGGGAAAAAAGTAGTATATTTATGGTAAAGAATGAGTAAATGTACAATAATTTCATACCTCTTTCATTTCCCAACATACCCCCCTGCTTAATCATTTTCATGCCCTCATGAAAACTATAGTTCACATGGAGAGCAGTCAAAGAATAAGCCGAATAAGGTTTGTCATCCACATGCCTAAAACCATGGTGTGCAGCTAATTCCTCAAAAGTATGTCCTGTTTGTCCTTCGGGAAGTTCATAAATAGCTTTGTAATCCGAAGCAGGGTACCATACAATAGGGCTGCAAAATCTACATCCTAACCAATATGGTCCTTCTTTTAAAACAAGATGGATATAGGCAATGAGACGGTCTGCGGCTAACCCAAAGTTTCTATAATTAATGGTTCCCTATTTTTCACATTCTGATTGGAGGTTCTCCACCGGACTTTGGCTGCTATGTAGGCTTGGTTCCTAATGGATGAAAAATAATATGTTCTATTCAAAATGATTGATTTATGGACAGGCCCCAGAATTCGGGTAACACCTTCCCTTGTCATCAAGCGTTTCTGTCTAGCCCAAAATTGAAGTGGGTTCTGAGGTTCACTTCTGACCCATAGATCTAATCCATTTTCCTGTCTTGGAAAAGAGTTATAAGCTTTGAGCCATTTTAATTGGTTTTTAGCAAAGGAAATGAATGCCTGAAACTGAACATCTCCAATAAAAGGGCTAGGGTTGGATTCACAGTCACTTTCAAGTATTAGATTATGCAAATAAAACTCACATAATAAGCGTTGTACTTTGATCCCATGAAGTTTGCAGCATGATATCAAATCATCTATTGTTTTTAGCTCTATGGATTTCCCTGCCCTAACTGCCTTGATCTTTAATTGTAAATATCTTTCTAAGAAAAACAGAGCATAGTTTTTGGCTGGGCACCTACAGGCTAAGACATCAGTATACAAGGAGCAGAGAGTGTCCATTCGAGTGTAGGCTAATTTTAGTTGGTTCATTACCTTATCATCCTTTACCTCTGCTTCCCGTCATTTTTCATGAGCTTCAGCTTCTGCTTCATGAATAATTTTCATTCGTTGCTGCAATTCTTGATATCTTGTTCTTCGAACAGTATCTTCCTCTAATCACTGTCTTTCTAATCGGGCCTGTGTCAATTCTTCCTAAAGTTTGAGCACTGTTGGCTCACTGAAAGTGTGCTGACTGCTAGATTGCCTATTTTCACTCAAAATCGGTTCCTCTGGAACAACTTGTGTTGTAATAGCTGTTTGTTGCTCCACATCCTCATAATTAGGCTCAGGTATGGTTTCTTTTGTAACTTGAGGGTTCCTACCAGAAATTACTCTTCTCTTTTTCGAGCTTCATTTGCTAGCAATTCTCCTTCTCTTAGGGGTTTGCTTGGGCATGTATTTCATTTTCAGAACCCTAATAGTCTGCCTGAGCTGTTCAACTAATTTATGAAGCTTTATTCGCTCCTTTCGGAGCTTCTCAATCTCAGTTGTTTCTTTCTTCTTTCTCAATGGAACAGTCGTTCCTCTATCTGTACTCGTTTGTTCAACAAAATTTTGGCCCATATCAGCCATGTTTTCAGTAAAATCCTTTTGTTGTTCTTCCCCTTGGGGCTCCTCTTCTACATTCATATGCCCTTGGCTCAATTCTCCTGTAATCGCATTCTCAGTTGATTCTGCATTTTCTTGGGGGCTTCCAGGTTGGGATATTGGTTCAATGTACTCTTCCTCCTGTTCACGCCTCTCAGGAGAAGCAAACCTAGCTTTTCTAAGGTTTTCTATTTCGTCCAGCTTTTGTGAAATTGTTTCTTTTTCAATAGCAGAGTGTTCTGGAAGTTGATTAATATCTATATTGAGGTCCAAGGAGCTATGCGGCCGTGCATAATCACTCATATTGGCCAAAATCTGGGCCAATTGATCTTCCTGTAAAGGACTTACGGTAACATTCTCGGGAAGCTCTGTTTCATCCTTGTTGCTGCTATGATTGTCCTCATCCTCTGCACCGGTGTGGTAACTTCCTTCCTCTTCATCTAAATACCAAATTTCTCCCTCAACCTCTTCTTCTTCAGAATTTCCTTCGATTCCTTTTTCCTCTACACTGGTTTGTTTTTCACTGCTGGATGGGCGGCTTATTTCTTCTTCATCCGAGTAGCAAATTTCTCCTTCCAATTGTTCATCCTCATCAGTCTGAGGGCTTACTTCCTCTAATTTCTCTTCCTCGTCAGTGTGAGGGCTTACTCCCTCCAATTGTGGAGGCTGTTCCTCCTCTGAACTCTGCAATTCCAGGGGCTGGCTACTGCCCGAAAGTTCTTCCACCATCCTTCTAATTCGTTTTAAGAAGGCTCAGCAATTGAGCCGACCATCCTTTTCTGTCTTAAAGTGGGTAGGGCCAACCCTCCATCCATAGAGAATATTAATTCTTCCCAGCTGGTCTGTTGCTAGGCGAGGCTATGACTCACTATTAAATGAATTAAAAAATGGTGGTTGACCACCATATATGCATGCTGGCCTTTTCTTATACTACGAGCAATATCATGCAACAAAGAATTTAAAAATGCAGGCAAATTAATGGTGCATTTCTGTTTTAATACGGCTCGCAGCTTAAGGTGGCGAGGTCTTACCACATCCTTCCTTCCGTCGCACGTTATGTAAGCCTGCACAATTTTGGCTAACTTTTTCCATGGCTCTCCTAGTGATGCTGGCTGGACTCCTCTACCTTTGATGACTAACGTCTGTCCGTCGTCTTGAAAAAATTTTATGGACTCCTGAATCCTAATCTTCTTCTGAGTCTAGATAGTTCCTTGCGCGGGAATTCCAGACACTTCTGCAATTATTTCATCGGATACAACTATCCACCTCCCTTTGACCATGGAGGATCCCTCCTGCAGGTTCAGTAAGAATTCAGTGGCCACTACTTCATGGGGTTGCTGCATTCTCATGAAATATGTAGTCCATCCCAGTCTTTCTAAAATTGCTCGTGCAGCATCAGAGATGATCAGCACTTGAGGTTCACTGCAAATTGGTCATCCTCCCATCTTTGCACTCTGTTAGTTTCTCAACACTCAGTGATCACAATGGAACAGCACAGCACAGTTCATCGAAAATTTGTTATTTTCTAAAATACAGGGGTTTGGTTCGAGGAAATTTTGGAGTTTAAATTGCAAGCAGACATCCGCACCCCCCAAATGAATGAAAGGTCGTCCTCGACCATCAATTGAGAATAAAATGTGTGGCACAACAACATTATAGCAGTAAAAAGCGGCCAAAATTATTATATGTTCAATCAAATTGCAGCAAATACTGAAATCAATGCATGTAATAAATCGTTAATAAATAGAAAATCATTTTGTAATGATTCAAATACAAGGAAAAGGGACAGCATATGATAACCATAAGTATAATTGCGTTATTTACCATTTTGGATTAATATGATCGACTTATAATGATTTTCATGTGTAATAGGTTCGGAGGTAAAGGTAAGGGGTTCATATTTTCTTTTGACATTAAATAAGGATATAGGAAAAAGGGTTAAATATAACTATTGATGTGTATAAGTGTGACTCCAATACCATCAGCAGAACTCTGCTGCCCATAGGTGTCCATAACCTTCACAGAGTTGCTTTCTTACCCAAGAACCATTGTCCTTTATGTGTGTTGAGGAAGTGCTTTTTATTGATTATCATGATGGAGGCCATTGTGCTAGCTTGGTGACTAGATAAATCACAATGTCGTTCACCGGGAAGAATTGAAAGGTGGGAAAGCCGGCCCGTGATGAGACCTCCTGTTCCAAGGACTTCTTGATTTTTCAATTTTTCTGTTGGACCATTTCCCTGGTTTGGTGGCCACAATGGCGTTGGCAATATGATGCAGAGTGTTGTCCTTGATGGCAACCCACTTGATGAAGATGATGGCAACCTACTTAATGAAGTTATTCTTGATGCTTGATGAGTTTATTAATGATGTGAATCTGATGTTCTACAAGTAGCTCAAAAGTACCATAGAAAGAAATATCAGTAAGGGCCAAGACAATGATGAAAAGTGTGTGACACAACGCATACATGGGTTTGTTTAGCAGAAGTAGCGTATGCACGCGGAAAAGTACGTGCTAAGTCGCGTATGCCCAATTTCACTCTAAAAGAATAAAACTAGGGGTTACTACCATGGTATTGACCCATTGTATTGAGCGCTGGATTGTCTATGTGATCCCGTCCAGGAATACCATCGGAAGTTGTGTGGTTTTGTCTCATGGTATTGTCAAAGGCTAGATCTATTTAAGGAGAATAAATTCATTGTGCAATGTGTGTATGAGTCTGGGTTTGAATGTATACTTCAATCTGATATATGTCTGAATGGAAAGGGTAACAGTTAGATTGATAGATCTGAATCTATGATGCACCTATGAAGAAAATGATGAAGAGGGATCTCTAGATCTGAAATGTATATGTATTTTCTATATCTGTTTATGGAATGATTAGATCTGTGATCTGGCGAATCTGTGCTGAAGTAAAGAATGAAGATCTAAGTTGTTTATCTGTTATGGAGAGTTGCACTACCCTAAAATGTCTGAAGATCTATATGCAAGTTCGTCGAGGAGAAAGTGCGTATATACGCGGCTTGTATTCAGCGAAAGCGCATATGGGAATTGAAATCAGCTCTGAAAGGTGTGCAGATCTATACGCGGGTTGGTATTTGTGAAAGCGCGTATATACGCAGGATCCGTGAAGAAAAAGCGCATATGTAATTTAGGGTTTGTTGAAGTACGTGGTATGAAATGTCTGATCTTTTCTGCTATTTTACTGCTATCTGTCAATGATGATCTGGGTTGTGCGAATATTGATTATGCTACTATAGAGCAAGTTGTTGGTTTGATGAATGTTCCTTGAGCTTAATTGTGTGGGTTGGATCCAGTGTGAGAATTGATGAAACGTGGTCCACAAAGGTGCTGAAGGTTGAAGCCTTCAGTCAGGGGGTTGTAGCTCCCTTCCAGGTGAGGCTGGTAAACGAGAGCAGGGGGTCGTAGCTCCCTTCCAGGTGAGGCTGGTAAACAAGAGCAGGGGGTCGTAGCTCCCTTCCAGGAGAGGCTGGTAAACGAGAGAAGGTTGTAGCCTTCTGCAGGTGGGTGCCTGCGTGCTGGTATGAGTCTGCGCCAGTACATGGTTGTAAGATTTTTTCTCTATAATAAAATATTGAAGGCTGAGACAACGGCAGCGGTGGTTTTCTCCCGACTTGGGTTTCCACCTAAAATCCTGGTGTTCATGTGTGTTGCTTATGTGTGATGGTTTATTCTGTTATTACTGCACATGCTTACTGTTAACTTAACATCAGATGAATGAATGTTGCAAAGAACTAAGTTAAGAATTATCTGTATAATTAGATCTCTGTTCATACGCGAGTTTTATGAAGGACATCCGCGTGTATACGCTAGTTGGCTTCTGCAAAGTAGCGTATGGGTTTTAGTGAATGGAAAACTAGAAAAAATTTTGAGTAAGTCCTAAATACTGATTCACCCCCCCCCTCTCAGTATTTTTCCCAACAATTGGTATCAGAGCAGGTCCTTCTGCAGAAGCTTGATCGCTTGAAGGATATCCGTCACAATGGGAAGTCATGAAGGGATAATGTCTATAAGGCCACCTCTATTCAATGGAAATAATCTGTTATTCTGGAAGATACGAACAAAAGCATATCTGCAAAGTCTTGGTGCAGACGTATGGGCAATCGTGGAAGGAGGTTATCAGTATCCGGCAAGTATTCCTACTGATGCAGCAGAAAGGAAGAAATATGAAATCAATGCCAAAGCCGTCAATGTATTATTAGGAAGCATGTCTGAACCATAATTTGCTAAAGTGATGTAGCTAAATTCAGCAAAAGAAATATGGGACAAAATCATTCTGAGCTATGAAGGAGATACAAAGGTAAAAAGTGCAAAACTCCAAACTCTCAGAATTGAATATGAAAATTTAAGGATGCATAGTGATGAGAGTATTGCCAGTTTATTTTTACATCTAGATGATATTGTAAATCGTATGAGAAGTTTGGGTGAAACCATAACCGATACTACTCTGGTGGAAAAAGTCTTAAGATCTTTGACTTCAAAATTTGAGTCAAAAGTATCAGCTATTGAAGAAATGCAAGATCTGCAAACTCTTACTATTTTTCAACTACATGGTATTCTGACTGCTTATGAAATGAGACAAGGAGGTCCCTCTCAAATCAAAGAAGCTGCTTTTAAGGCGTGTGCGAAAGGAAAAGAAAAGGAAGATGTCAAGAAATCAAGTTATATATCAGAAGAAGAAGAAGCAAATTTTGTAAGGAGACTCCAACCAGGTACTGGAAGATTCAAAGGTAAGCTACCCTTCAAGTGTTTTACTTGTGGGAGAGTTGGTCATTATGCTGCTAAATGTCCTTATGAAGAAAATCATGAAAAAGGGAAACAATTTGAAAAGAGAAAGGGTTATTATACAAATGAAGAGAACGATGAGGATGAAGAAGATTCTGACCAAGATCTACAAGTGCTCATGGAAAAGAAGCAAAAGAAGAAGGCTACTCAAGGAAAGGAGATACCTCAGAGAACATGTGCAGCAGAAAATGGAGAAGATGAAACAGGTATTGATTTTTGTTCCTGTGATTCACTTTTTTGTGCATGCAATGGTGAAGATAGTGAAAGTAACAATATAAGTCTAGAAGAAAATCTCAAGATCAATGATGAAAGCAATGATTGGAATCAATTTCATAAGAGAGAATCTATCTACAAAGATATGATCTCTAGAATGAATGAACAAAAAGAAATACTGAATGGACAGATAGACAAGTATCAAAAGTTGTATGTTAATGGAACCAATCAAAGTGAAATACTTAAAGCAGAAATCATCTCTCTCAAAGAAGATCTGGAAAAATCAAATAAGAAGAATGAAGAACCCCTACCATTTGAAAAAGAAGGACTTGAAGCAGAAATCATCTCTCTCAAAGAAGACCTGGAAAAATCAAATAATAAGAATGAAGAACTACTACAAACATATGAAGATCAAGAAAATTGGTTGAAGGAAGAAATATTAAAATTAAATGATCAAGTAGAAGAAGGAAAAAGGGTCGAAGAAAGCATGAAGAAGCAATGCCAAAAATTGGAGGTTGAGGTAAACATTCTCAAAGGTAAATTAGAAGAAAAGGATAAACTCTTGAGGTTTCAAGATAGTACTAAGATTCTGGACAATATTCTTAGTAATCAAAGATATCCTGCTATTAAACTTGGTCTTGGTTTTCATGAAATTGTTAAAGGAGAATCTAGTTCACAAGGAAGTGCTAAAGACTCAAAGGATGTCAATGCAAAACCTGAAGAGTTGAAAGAAACAAGAATTCAACCGACAATCATGAACACTCAAAGGAAATCATTCAATAATGTTGAATGCTTTAAATGTCATAATTATGGGCATGTTGCAGCAAATTGCAGAAGAAGATTGTTTCAGTCACAAACAAACAGATTCTATACAGAAAGGTACTCCGGTTTTTTTAAGGGATATTGTTTTTCATGCAGCAAGTTTGGTCATAAAGCAGCTGATTGCAATAGAAGAAAGAATAGAAAAACACATTATGATCCATATGCTTACTTTTCTGGTCACATAAGATGTTATGCCTATAACAAGTATGGACATGTAGAAAAATAATGCAGGATGAATAGATCTGAAAAATTGGAGAACTTTCAACACACAATAAGAAAGTTCAAGCAAAGTTGGAAAAAGAAGGAGGACCGGTCAGAAACGTAGGGAATATTGACCCTACTGCAGTCATACGCTTCTAAAGCTTACTTCTCATAATGACTGCAGGAAGGATGTGAGATACATTATAGATATTAGTAATGCATCATCAAAGGGGGAGCAATGTATGATGATTCTCATGGTTGATTTGGTAATTCTAGTTATGTTCATTTCTGACAGTGCATCTGATGTGAAGAAGATAGGTACAGGTGGTACAAATTCAAGGGGAGAAGAAGGAGTGTGAAACTTTCAGTATTTCACTTTCCATACGTGGATTTGATGAAGTAAAGTCGTGTATACACGCGAGTTACAGTGGAGACAGTCGCGTATGCGTTTGTGACAAGAAAAATAGTATGACAAGCTAAAGATCAGGAGCACAAGTTCAGGAGGAGCATCAGTCTGACAACTAATGATTATATTATTGGCACTGTATCTACTTATTTCTTAGTTCTAGATGATGAGGACATGATACATGGTTTCTTATGATGAGATTATGGATGAGCCCTGGTTGCTTTTTGCTGAAGAATATTCTTTGTTTTCACACATGGATGAGATGGAAGTCTTATGATTCAGAGATAAGGACAGATCATGCAGAGATTGTTGCTGATAACTTGCTGTTGAAAGAGTTTCAAGTTGCACAAGCTAAGGAGGAGCCTTGGTAATATGGAAAGGATGCTTGGATGCACATTTTCAGGGGGAGAATTAGCCTTACTGAGCATAATGCATTGTTGGCATTATGATGATTGTGAAATAAGATCTCTCTCTCTTGAAGTCTTTCTGGTACTGGTCATAAAAATTCATATTTGTAATTTGATGAAAAGGTCATGTTGAGACCTATGATGTAAAATTGTAATATTCAATCATCTAAGTACTTGATCAAATATTTAAACCCACTTGGTTAGGTACTTGAGTCAAAATGTGTAAACCCTCTTGGTTGGGTAGTTGAGTCAAATTGTGTAAACCCACTTGGTTGGGTATTTGAGTCTCATATGTAAATCCACCTGGTTGGATCCTTGATGTAAGTATGAGTCCTTGGTGATAGGAAGGTCATAGAGTCATGTACTTCATTGAAAAAAAATATGTTTGAAGATTCAGCATGAACTCAGGGGGAGCATGGTAACTTCAGTGCACATCAGATCTACAGCGCTCTTCTATCTACATGAGGAGAAAACAACCTTGTGTTGGTTTTGATCTCCCATTTTCCCTTGATGTCAAAGGGGGAGAGTGACATCGTGTTTGAATAGGGGAGAATATCATTATGCTTAATGTATCTATCTGTTGTGGTGATCAAACACCATCGTGGTTGCCATCAAGTCCAAAGGGGGAGATTGTTGGCAATATGATGCAGAGTGTTGTCCTTGATGGCAACCCACTTGATGAAGATGATGGCAACCTACTTAATGAAGTTGTTCTTGATGCTTGATGAGTTTATTAATGATGTGAATCTGATGTTCTACAAGTAGCTCAGAAGTACCAGAGAAAGAAATATCAGTAAGGGCCAGAACAATGATGAAAAGTGTGTGACACAACGCATACGCGGGTTTGTTTAGGAGAAGTAATGTATGCACGCGGAAAAGTACGTGCTAAGTCGCGTATTCCCAATTGCACTCTAAAAGAATAAAACCAGGGGTTACTACCATGGTATTGACCCATTGTATTGAGCGCTGGATTGTCTATGTGATCCCGTCCAGGAATACCATCGGAAGTTGTGTGGTTTTGGCTCATGGTATTGTCAAAGGCTAGATCTATTTAAGGAGAAGAAATTCATTGTGCAATGTGTGTATGAGTCTGGGTTTCAATGTATACTTCACTCTGAAGTATGTCTGAATGGAAAGGGTAACAGTTTGATTGATAGATCTGAATCTATGATGCACCTATGAAGAAAATGATGAACAAGGATCTCTAGATCTGAAATGTATATGTATTTTCTAGATCTGTTTATGGAATGATTAGATCTGTGATCTAGCAAATCTGTGCTGAAGTAAAGAATGAAGATCTAAGTTGTTTATCTGTTCTGGAGAGTTGCACTGCCCTAAAATGTCTGAATATCTATACGCAGGTTCGTCGAGGAGAAAGAGCGTATATACGCGGCTTGTATTCAGCGAAAGCGTGTATGGGAATTGAAATCAGCTTTGAAAGGTGTGCAGATGTATACGCGGGTTGGTATTTGTGAAAGCGCGTATATACACAGGATCCGTGAAGAAAAAGCGCGTATGTAATTTAGGGTTTGCTGAAGTACATGGTATGAAACGTCTGATCTGTTCTGTTTTGTTACTGCTATCTGTCAATGATGATCTGGGTTGTTCGAATATTGATTATGCTACTATAGAGCAAGTTGTTGGTTTGATGAATGTTCCTTGAGCTTAATTGTGTGGGTTGGATCCAGTGTGAAAATTGATGAAACGTGGTCCACAAAGGTGCTGAGGGTTGAAGCCTTCAGTCAAGGGGTTGTAGCTCCCTCCCAGGAGAGGCTGGTAAATGAGATCAGGGGGTCGTAGCTCCCTTCCAGGAGAGGCTGGTAAATGAGAGCAGGGGGTTTTAGCTCCCTTCTAGGAGAGGCTGGTAAACGAGAGAAGGTTGTAGCCTTTTGCATGTGGGTGCCTGCGTTCTGGTATGAGTCTATGCCAATACATGGTTGTATGATGTTTTCTCTAGAATAAAATATTAAAGGCTAAGACAACGACAGCGGTGGTTTTCTCCCGACTTCGGTTTCCACTTAAAATCCTGGTGTTCATCTGTGTTGCTTATGTGTGATGGTTTATTCTATTATTACTACACATGCTTACTATTAACTAAACATATGATGAATGAATGATTCATAGACCTAAGTAAAGAAATAAATTCATAATAAGATCTATGTGTATACGCGAGTTTTATGAAGGATATTCGCGTGTATACGCTAGTTGGCTTCAACAAAGTAGCGTATGGGTTTTAGTGAATGGAAAAGTAAAAAAATTTGAGTAAGTCCTAAATACTGATTCACGCCCCCCCCCCCCCTCTCAGTATTTTTCCCAACAAATGGGAATGCCACTTCACTGCCTTTCCTATGATCACGGTAGGTTGGCTCTTGGTGAGACCCCCTATCCTCCATTTGCAAAATCATTATTAATGAAAAATATTATTTTTTTCTTTCGTTTAGAAACATCATATTTCCTTAGTTAAACATAAGGGATGGCTCAACACACCTTAAGAGTACGGATGGTGGAAGAAGTCTAAACATCTCAATAGAAAGGAATATACCCTTATTCTTATTCCATAGATAAACATCAAAGAAAATTATAGTATGTGGGAAAGAACCAATCATGATAAAGATAGTCGATCAGATTAATTCGATGGTAATAAGATAGCAAAGTTATGTTATTGATCATGCCCATTTTTCTTTCTTCTTATCATTACTAAACAATTTTTCTGAAAAGATGACGATTTCTTTTGATTTGTTGATTACAGTAAGCTTTAATTTGTATGATTGTATGTAAATGATATATTTTCCTTCAGAAAAATAATCAAAAATCCAATCACGTTGGTTTAAAAAAAAAAACAATCCACACAAAAAGTGTTGTTCCTTTTAAAAGGAACAGCAAAGACAATCTGCAAAAATGTTGTTCCTTTTAAAAGGAGCAACAAGAAAATACTCTGCGGAACTGCTATTCCTTTCAAAAGGAACAACAGAGTGCTGTTCCTTTGGAAAGGAATAGCAAAAAAAAATCTGCGGAAGTGCTATTCCTTTGGAAAGGAAGAGCAAGAATAATCTGCGGAACTGTTGTTCCTTTCAAAAGGAACAGCAGAATGATATTTCTTTGGAAAGGAACATCAGAGCAACGAAATAAACAGAATTTTTTCTCTTTCAAAGAAATCAAATTTCATGACAGAAACGATAGAAAGTAAAGAAGTAATATAAACCAAATGTTTGAAAACAAAGTCCATAAAACAACAAGTGAAAAAAAACAAAAAATTCTTTATGTACAAAAATTTAAAAAGGAGTGATTTATCAAACTGGTGTTGAGGAGGATTTCTCCCCTTCAGCAAGAATTTCCATTGTAGAATCTTCCTGAAACTGTTGGTAAAAGGATTCCCGGGTAAGTGGTTTATGATATAATCGTACTCGATGCTAATTTACCTTGAAGGAATGTCCAGATCCATCAATGGTAACTAATGTAATAGTGCCATTATCATGCACTTTCTGTATTTCATAGGGTCTGAGCCATCGTGTCTGGAGTTTTCCTGGGAAATCCTAGAACCTAGAATCATATAGGAGTGCCCAATCTCCTTCCTGGAAGATATTTTCTTTGATATGGGCGTCATGCCATTTGGGTCTCTGTTGCTGGATTAATGCTGTGTGCTGAAGAGCAGAGAGCCTAATTTCATCTAGCTCGTTAATTTTCCACAGTCTTTTAGCCTGGGCTTTATTCAAATCCAGGCCCACCTTTTGAGCTATTCTTAGTGTTTGAATCTCGAATTCGATAAGAAAGATGGGTTCCTTTCCAAATACCAATTGGCATGGTGAATATCCTGTGGTAGGTCTCCACGTTGTTCGATATGCCCACAATGCTTCTGGCAATATGTAGGCCCAATCTCGTCTATGAGAGGCAACTATTTTTGTTAATATAGATTCGATTACTTTGTTTGTGCTCTCTACTTGACCAGGCCTGTGGGTGATATGGAGTTGTAATTTTGTGCTGAATATGGTAATTTTGCAATGTTTCAACTAATTTCTTACCTACAAAATGTGGCTCTCCGTCTGTGATTATGTCTCTTGGGAGGCCATAGCGCACAAAAATTTGGAAAAGAAACTGAATTACAAAATCCTCTGTAGCTTTTGAAAGGGCTTCTGCCTCAACCCATTTGGTAACGTATTCAGTTGCAACTAGGATGTATGTTTTTTGGTTTGATGAGGGGTTAATAGGACCAACGAAATCGAGGGCCCAACGTTCAAACAGTTCAATCACTAGTTGGGGATTTAGAGGCATTTCATTAGACTACCCAGGTCGACCTGCCCTCTGGCAGCTATCACAGGCCTGTACGAATTTTTTAGCATCTTTAAAGATAGTAGGCCAATAGTACCCTATTCGTAAAACTTTATGGGAAGTTCTACGATCTGCAAAATGTCCGCCACACTGCCCATCATGGCATGCTCTCAAG
Source organism: Pinus albicaulis (assembly GCA_034641835.2). Classification (NCBI taxonomy): domain Eukaryota; kingdom Viridiplantae; phylum Streptophyta; class Pinopsida; order Pinales; family Pinaceae; genus Pinus; species Pinus albicaulis. The sequence continues at coordinate 5,806,381 of MU968359.1, read as the reverse complement.
ATGTCAAATACCTCATCCTCCCTAACGCATCTCCTTATTTGCATATCTGCACCTGTATGAAATAGGTAACCTCCAATCCAGGAGAAACGGGTACTGCGATGTATTATTTGCTTACGTTCATTAAGGGACAGATGTTTGGGTAATTTACCTATTGCCAAATAGTTTGCTATATCAGCATACCACGATGTTCTGATAGTAACATCGAAGATATGTTCATCCGGAAAGTGATCTTCAACTGATTCTATATCTGTTGGCTTCGGCATTCTTGACAGAAAGTCAGCTATAGGGTTCTCTTTCCCAGGTTGATCTCTGATTATGATATCGAATTCCTGCAGTAAAATTAACCATCTTGTCACTCTTTCATTTGTAACAGGTTTATTTGCTAATAATTTAATGGCAGAGTGATCAGTATATAATACTAAAGGATACCCAGTTATGTAATGTCTAAATTTGTTTATAGCATGAACTACAGCTAAAAATTCTTTCTCAGTCACAGTATAATTTAATTCAGCAGGGGATATATTTTTGCTAATGTAGTAAATTGCATATGGCTTCTTGTCTTCCTCCTGCTCAAGTACTTCTCCAATTGTTGTGTCTGAGGCATCAGATGAGATTTGAAACGGTAAATTCCAATTTGGGCCCCTCAGCACCGGGGCTGTTGAAACGAGCTTCTTCAGATCATTAAAGGCATTTCCACATTTATCTGTCTAAGTGAAATCAACATTTCCAGTCAGTGCATATAAGGGTGCAGCTATTTGAGAATAATGTTCTATAAATATTCTATAATAACCAGAAAATCCAAGAAAGCTACGTAGCTATGTTTGTGTAGTAGGCGTAGGAATTAACAAGAGTATTTGAATTTTAGCTGGGTCTACTTGAATTCCAGCTACTAAAATATAATTCTCTAAGATAAGTCCTTTGATCATCATCATAAGACATTTTTCGTTGCTTAAACAGAGCCTAGTGTCAATACATCTTTGCAGTACTTTTTCTAGGTTTCCAATGCAGACTCAAAGTCATCCCCATAGGGTGTGAAATCATCCATATATATTTTGAGGCCTTCATTTATTAGGTCTGAAAAAATGCTGAGAATTTCCCTTTGGAATGTAGCAGGGGCATTGCATAGGCCAAAAGGTAGGACTTGGTAGGCAAATGTCCCCCATGGACAGGTAAAAGTAGTTTTGTCCTGATCTTCAGGGGCAATCTGGATTTGATTGTACCCACTGAAGCCATCAAGGAAAGAAAAGAATTTATTTCCTGCCAATGTGTCTAATACCTGTTCAATGAAAGGAAGGGGAAAGTGGTCTTTCTGTGTTGCTTTATTAAGTTCATGGTAATCTACACATATCCTCCACTTCCCATTCTTTTTTGGTACTACCACTAATGGAGAGACCCACTTGCTGTCAGATATTGGGTAGCTGAAATTAACATCCAATAGTTTTTGTGATTCATCTTTGACAATGTCTTTAAGGTGAGGATTTAGTCTCCTTTGAGGTTGGCGAATGGGTCTTGCATCTTTTTAAATGTAAATGTGGTGAGTACACAATTGAGGATCAATTCCTTTCATGTCGGGGTAATCCCATGTAAAGGCTGCTTTTTATTTTCGTAATAATTGGACCAATTTCTGTTCTTGTTCAGTAGTGAGATTCTTATTAATATTTAGAGTTTTTCCCGGTTCGATTTCTACAACCTTGCTATTACTCATGGAAGTAGTGGGTATTGTTTGATCAGGAATATCTTTGAAAGGATCTTCTCCTTCTTTATTATCGAATGCTTCTTTGATCATGTGACATTGAGAATGAGATTTGGTTTGGGACTTATTAATAAAATTATTAATGATATCATCCTCTATTTGATCCTTAAAATCAAGAGCATTTTCTATGGTTAGAGGTGATCTCATATTTTCCATAAGGTATGATGCAGGTGGCTTTCTTGTTGTGATTATTGATAGACTTGGCTGGGCTGGGGGATATAGGGCTAAATTCTTAACATAATTTCCCCTTGTAATTGTCATGTTGCCTTGTCGGCATCCAATATAGGCATCATCAGTTTCCAACCAAGGTCTACCTAGAATTAACGGATGTCCATCTAGTCGATTCTTTGGATTGATAACCAGGAAGTCAACAAGGTATTCCCAGGAATCTACATATACCATTACATCTTGTATTATACCTTCTGGTTTGACTACCGATCGGTCAGCCAATTCCAACAAGGTTGTTGTTGGTTCCAATGATGTAATGCCAAGTTTTTGACAGGTGGTGGTGGTTAAAATGTTGATTGCTGCTCCCAAATCAACTAAGGCATTTGGAAATGATTGACCATTGATCTGTACTGTCACTATAGGATTCCCTGGGTCTTTATATTTGATGGGCGTTTCCATTCCTGATAATAGATCAGATAAAGTACCGACTATGTGGACAATAGGATTTGTTGTTGTTCTCCTCTTGGGCTTCTTTATGAATAATTCCTTAATGGTTTTTGCATATGTAGGAATATCTTGAATAGCTTGGAGGAGAGTGATTTTTATACATAAATTTTTTAATTCTCCCAGAAGATCAAAATTAGGTTGTTCTAACGTTCTAGGTATAATTAATCATTCTACGAATGGTGGAGAGGAAGTTGTTACTTGTTGTTGTTGATTTTTTTGTTTTTTTTGTTGCACTTCCTTCTCATTTTGTTCTGTTTGTTCTACAGGTAACAGATCTTCAATATGATCATCATTGTTTTTCTCTGTTTCAATTATATGCCCAGACCTTCATTGAAGATCATTACACTCCCTCAGTTCAGTTTCTACTTCTGGGGATTCCATGATTTGAACAGACTAAACTGGCCTATTGTTTGGGTTTGGGTTGGGCTGGGCTGGGAGTTGTGGTCTTAAATTGGTCTGGGGTTTTGGGTAAGGAGCTGGCAGTGTAGGTTGAGAGAGAGGAATTGATCCAGCTGGCTAATTCGGAGGTTTTTTCCAGTTTGACTGCCAGGGCTGATAAGTAGAAGGGGACCATTGTGTAGGCCAGAATGGTGGATAAAAAGGAAAATTAGGCCAGTTATTTTGATTTGTTTGATTGGGCCAAGATGTGGGGGGAAATGGCTGTTGTGACCAATTAGGGAAAGATGGTTGATTTTGCCACATCCCACTGTATTATTGGGCATTATATTGAGGAGGTTGAAAAGAAAATGGATCATTTTGCATACCTGATGGTCATGGTTGCCATTGTCGACGCTGGTTAAGAAGACATACCACTTCCAATTCTTCTTCTGCCTCCTTATAAACTGCTTTTATATTAGGGAGCGAAGGACATCCTTCTGTAGGGTGATATTTTGTGCAAATGGCACAGACTTTAATCACATCCAACGGGCATTCTTTGTTGCTGTGCTTTTTTCTACATCTGGGACAGAATCTTTCCAAGTTCTGCTCTGCTTCTGCATGTTTCTGTTTGGCTTTTATAATATCGAACTGTGTTGTTAGAGTCCCAAGTATGTCTGTCTTAAAGTTTTCTAGCAGATTTCCAATATCTGAACAAGTCACACCTTCATTAGAAGTTTTATTTTCTCTTGCAATTGTATCATGGTCTACTGATTTCAACATTGTATTGCCCCTCGAACACCTGATACACAAATCAACAATGTCAGGATAACTTTCCCGGTATATATCACGTTTTTCCATAAGGTTCAATGTTTCAACCCACTGATCTTTCATTCCCCTAATTAATGCAGTTTTCAAAACATTGTCAGGTAAGGGTGTGGATGCATAAGGGGATCTCTGAAGATTGTATTGGAATTGTTCCACATACTCTTCCAAGGTCTCACTTGGTTTTGCTGTCATTTGAAATATTTCATCTTTTAATTCCCGAGACCTACAATAATCTTGATATTTATTTAAAAATGCATCTTTCATATGATCCAAATTGGTTATGACACCTCCACCTAATCCCATAAACCATCGTAGGGCTGCCCCTTTTAATGTGGAAGGGAATAGTTTTAGTTTTTGGGCATCAGTGGTATAATCGTAGCCTCTGCACAGCACATCAAACTCAAATAAAAACGCATTTGTGTCCTCTGTTGTTAAGCCGTGAAATGTAGGAATATGTTGAAGAGGAATAGCTTTCATGGGTCCATTAACTGTAGTATCTACTATGGGATATTGCAGTGTAGAGGTCTGCTGCTGATTCTGGTTTTGGTTCTGGGCCATTTGATCGAAGATATGCCAATATCCCTCTGGGATTTCCAGGGAATTTATAGGTTGACGAGTAGGGGCGGGAATAGTTTTGACAACACTCCCTTTATCTGGGATAATAAGTTTTTCCTGTCAGCCTACTGTTTGAGGTGATTCAGGACCTTGGTTCTGAATAAGTTGAACAACACTTCCCTTATTTGGGTTGTTGATTGTCTGGGCAGTTTCAATAGGATATTTCAAGTCTGTGATCTCTCCCGTTTCCCCTTCTCCTTCTCGAAGATTGCTGGAGTTCCCTTCCTGAAGGAAACTTATGCAAGGATTCTCAATTTCTTGGGAATCTTGCTCAATTCCCTCTGTTTGACTGTGTATCTCAGCGAAGGCTTCAGATGGTGATTCTGTAGCCTAAAGGGAACTAGTAGGCTGTCTAGAAGTAGTTCTTTTAAATCTCACTGATGGCTGAGATTCAGTTCTTTTAAGGATTTCGTTAATAAAGGTCGTGCGCCCAAGGGTCACTGGTCCCTTAGGTTTTTCAGTTTTAGGAGGAATTTTGTTTCGCTTAGTTGATTTATTCATTCAAAGAAAACAAACCTTCATTCTTACCTAAAGAAAGAAGCTTACTTACTTCTGTTGTAAAGTGGGCTGCGACCAAGTTTGTTTCTTGCCCAGTGTGCAGGTTCTTACCTTCCATCTTTAATACCCAATTCCTTGCAAGCAGAAGAAAATCAGCTGTGCATTACTCCTTTAAAATGGCATACACTCTTCCTGGAAACGGCGCCAAAATGTCAAGTCATAAGAAGGTATATTTTGAACACCTAATTATCTCACATTAATTATCAATCTGGGAGCGTCTATTTATTCCAAGAGTGTACTATGTCTGAGGCTTGCAATTTTCTAAGAGAAATGCTATGAGGATGTAGTATAAAATAACAAAACCAATGCTTGAAAAGAAACCTAATTACAATTACATGAATGGAAAGATAAAACTACTTTAATCTTTGCAGAACATCGATCAAGGATGCAGTAGTAGTAACTCTTTCCCTTAGAAATCGATGCAAGATGACCAACTTGGGAATTTGGAAGCTAGAGCCTCTATCCTCTACAGTTGGAGATCTTATAACCATCAAACTGAAAAAAAATTCAGTGAAAGAAACTTAAACAAAACGCAATTTAAAAAGGAACAGCAGCGTATAATTATAACAAACAGAAATGGAACAGCAATGGAAATTGAACAACAATTACAATTCTAACACACTCAAAGCACTAAATTCCTATGCTTCAATTCTGTCGACAGCTTCTCACCACACAACCATGATTACAACAGATTACAAACTAAAGGAACAGTAGTTCGAATCAGATACAAGTCAGTGTAGCGAAATAATAGAACAACGAATTATGCTTATGTAAAGAAACGGAACAACAATGACTCTGTATTTAATCCGATCAACAGTAAATCAATTCAGACATTAAACACACTCCACACAATATTAAATAAAGATTAGAATACAAAGAACGAAGTAATTTCACTAGATCCGGGCCCTTAGAGCCAGTGAAATACCGCTGGGCTAATTTAGAATTACGGAAAGTAAATGAAACACGTGCTTTGTATTAAACCAACATAGAGTCTTACAAAAAGGTTTTCTCTCAAACAGAGAGTTAATATAATAGAGAAAATGTAAAGTCTTTCGAATGATTCTCAATAACAACAACGATCTATCCCCCCGTCACTAAAGGACGTGGTTCTATATATCAATCCTTCGACGGACCAATCAAGAAATAAGATAAGTTTAAACTACGATCCTGAGGGATCGAAAGATCCTGAGGGATTCGTTCCTCTGTGTTCTAGTCATCATTCTGTTTAAGCTGATTGTGGCCGAGCTGCTTCCTACCTTTTCTGGGCTATTCGTTTAGATCTCCTTGCCTTTGGCTGTGTTGTAGTTCCTAGAGACAGCCTTGAGTTGTTAGAGACCAGTGCCTAGGAAATCTTAGCTGGTAAAGAGTGTAAGGTATATCCTAAGACCATTATTCAGCTCAGGGCTCTTTACCATATCAACTTTTTTGATGAGTTACAAGATTTGATGGGACCAGATAGATTTCAGATCAGCAACATATAAAAACATGCAGAGGCAAGAGTAGAATTACTTACACAGATGCATCAGATAGCTTAGAAACAACTTTCATTAAGGAGGGCCAGTTCCCAAATGTTATATGGAGATGGTTAAATCAAGGCGTTTGCGGTGCAGAAGGTAAAAGAGGTGCACTAATTACCAATGGAATGTTATTCGGAAAACATATTTTGCTATAGCATGGGCTTAAGAACTAAGAATCCATACATACCAATCAGTTCTGAATGAATAAGGTTCCACGATATTCAATACAAGGGAAATCTGAATGAAGTGTAAAACGAAAACCATATCATGTATGATCCATATTTAAAGCAGCTAAACCAGTCTCATATAAGTACCACATAACGATAAATTTATATCAGAACTGGCGAGTCACTCGCATTCCAAAACATGATATAAAGAAAATGGAGACAGTGAAATAGATAATGAAACAATACTACGAAGAAGGAGTCACAGACCATACAACATCCAGACCGGAATCCTCACATAAAATAGAACTTCTCTTCGCTGAGACCCTATGGGCTCTGTGCATTTGCATTAATAATTCAACCACAAGCCTACAAAATATTCTTACACAACAAGTTTCTTCAGAAAATCTGGAACCCTTTTCTTCTCATCCGACCTTACTTATATAGACTTCTTCCTATCTCAGCGAGAAGATATTTTTGGAAAGAATATCTTCTTTGCATGACCAAAATTTGTTAAAGGTACTTATCGGAACAAAAAAACTTATGATGAGTAATAAGGCCTCTCATCATGGATAGTCAGGCACTTGGTCGTTTTTAAAACAGAAAGTGAAACAGTAGTCTGATAAAAAATTAAAATGCTAGAGTGGAGCAAGCATCCCACTCGAAACTTTAAAAAGTAACTAATCTAGTAAAAAGTAAATAGGCCACTGAGGCCGAATCATGAGTTGACAAGATTTCATAGGTGTGGAAGGGTCGAGGCAATTGTTGATGCTGGAGGTGGGACGTACGCTAATGAACTGGCAATCTGATTGGTAAACTGGGTGCATCTTTGCTGGCTGCTCTATGAAGCAAAAGCACCGGGTAGAAACTCTTCTCAGGGACATAGCATGAAAATGAAAGATTTTAAATGATGTTTCCTTTTCTGAAAGGAGATCCTATTAGAATTAAACCTGGAGGGTATAGTTCTCTTGTGCATTGTGCTCTCTGTTTTTCAATTTTGAATTTGAATTTAAAATCTTTCATGCCAGACACTGAATTCATTGATATTCGACTGATACTCTTTTCCACATCATTAATGTTTTCATCTGAAAAAATCTTCTCCTTGAATGATTCTGAATGGTTTGGTAGATTTTGAACCATGTTGTTTAATGAGAGCTGTGTCGTAGCAGCTTTCTAGATCTTTCCTTGTAAATTAGGCAACTCAACAATGGTCCTTTGAAGCGGCCTCGGTTTCAGCAATGGATGTTGTAAGTTATGATATATTCCCCTCGCCATAAACCTACAAGACCCACAAACCTATTAGAGAAAACCAAACACAGGGATGATGGTAAAATGCAGCGCAGATCGTTAGGTCGTGGTCTGGGGCAAAGATCAATGGTGGAGATGGAGCGGAAGGACAACCTTTAATGGGAAACATGAAACTTTGGCTAAAAACCAAAATGCAAAGGGATCAGACGAAAATGCTATGAAAATGTGTGGAACCGATTATGCCTAGTGGGACCTGATTGAAGTGGAGGGTGACGTGGTGGCAGGAAGTTTTGCGTGATTGATAGATCACGTCGCAAATATCTGCGATGGGTGATCTAAGCGTTCTCTAGAACAGGCGAAAAGTGCGATGGATGCGGTTTGCGATGAATGTGATTTGCGATGAATGCGATTTGCGATGGATGCGATTTGCGATGAATGCGATTTGCGATGGATGCGATTTACGATGGATGCGATTTGCGATGGATGCGATTTGCGATGAATGCGATTTGCGATGAATGCGATTTGCGATGGATGCGATTTATCGCAAGTCGCGAAGGCGGAATGTGGCACCAAACAGAAACCTTGCGCCTTTTGTGATATCGTTACCCTTTTGCTTAACCTTTTTACCTTTCAGGTGCGCGGGCTTTGCTCTAAGCGCAATACTTGTCACATCCTCGTCTTCTTTTGACCCACTTTTTAAACGTTTCGACATCAGCCATAGCATTTGATATACTTCTGTCCAAAGGTTCATTTGCAGAAAATGACTGGTGTTACTTTATGATCAACATTGGCTCCACCTGGGGACGGCACGATCATCTTGAATGTGTCGAGAACTACGCAGACCACCTGTTTGTCTTCTGTGAACACCACTTCTCATCCTTCTCTACTCTTTACCTCTTCTTCATGATTCACCGTCAATCAACATTATTCAAACAATGCTTAAAATAGGAAATAATGTACAATATGATACATCAGGCTTTCTCAGCCTGAGTCAGTACTGGAAATAAGGCTTGAGGAACTGACCTTTAATGGGGGTGTCCAGCAAATCCCCCTGCAAATTCTCCAACCTGAAAGTATTGTTACCACCTTGTTCTACAATTTTGAAAGGGCCTAACCAGAGGGGATCGAACTTCCCATGTTTGCCCTTATCAGCCCTTCGTACGTGCCACCTGAGTACTAAATCCCCTGTCTATAGCTTTCTGTCTTTAGCGTGCTGATCAAACAGCTCTTTCATTTTCTCTTGGTATGATTCTAGCTTCTGATTTACTTGATTTCGTGTTTCTTCAAGCTCTATCAACTGATTAATCCTCCTGGTAACGTCGTCTGGCTCGTCTTGATTTTCTTGCATGAACCGAGCTACCGGTAGAGCCAACTGCACAGGAAAGACTGCTGCTCTCCCGTAGACTAATTCGTACGGGGACTTCCCGGTTTCCCTCTTGCTAGTGATTCGGTTAGCCCACAGAGCGAACTTCAGTTGAGAATCCCAATTCTTCTGATTCTCGTTGATAGTCTTCTTCAGTGCTCGGACCAGAGTTTTGTTTGAGGACTCTGCAAGACCGTTCCCTTGGGGGTAGTAGGCCGTAGAGTGACCCAGTGCAATATTATACTGCTGGAAAAATTTGCCAATTTTTTTGGATTTGAAGGCTTATGCATTGTCAGTTACTATCTTTGCGGGAAAACCGAATCTGGATATGATATGCTCCTCCATGAATTTCATTACCACAGTGTCAGTTTCATTCCTGGCAGGTACAGCTTCTACCCATTTCATGAAGTAATCAGTGGTCGTCAATATCCATTTATGCTATCCACTTGAGGGGGGATGTCTTTCTCCTATGAAGTCGATTCCCCACTGTTGGAATGGTTCATCTACGTGGACCGGGATCATGGGGAGCGGTGCTAGTTTCTATCTCTCGGCAAACCTCTGGCACTTCTCACAGGCTTTAACTCGAGAAAATACGTCTCCAAATAGTTTAGGCCAGAAGAAGCCAACTTTCAGAATCTTGTGAGTAGTAGCCCTCCAAATGTAATGGCCCCCACAAATTCCCTCGTGGAACTCATCCATTATACTCTCTACCTCCTCTTCCGTGAGGCATAGGAGTAGGATACCGGAGGGGTCTCGCCAATACAACCGACCGTTTGCAACCATATACTTCTGGGACTTCAATCTCAGTGATCTATACTTAGTCTTGTCACAACTGGGTGGGCAACTGAGGGTTAGGAGGTACTCTACCAATTCTTTGTACCATGGGCTGATAAGGTACTTCATATGTATCTTCTGGGAGGCTATTTCTATTCCCTGTGTTTCTTCCTTTGCTTCAGAATCTTCATTTGTTGTCATAGACAAATTGATACCCAAGGCCTGGAAATTCGATTCAGAGAGGATCTTGGCTAAACCTTGCCCCTTGATTAATTTGGTAGGACGGATATCTAACTCATATTCCTATATTTTCGCTATCCACTTTCCTCTTTTTCCTTCACTGTCCCCCTGGAAAAGAATGTCTTTAACCGCTGCAGTGGGAACAAATGCAATGATGTGGGACTGCAAAACATACATTCAAAAAGCTTTGAGGGATTTCACCAGAGCATACGCTTGCTTCTCCAATATTTTATACTTCAGTTCAGCATCCCAGAGCACCTGACTGAAAAAGGCAATAGGCTGTTCATACCCCTCTTCGTTTTTCTGCAACAAAACTCTAGCTACTGTATGGGGGGATGCAAAGGAGAAGATCATAAATGGTTTGGCATAATCTGGGCCGGCTAACACAGGAGCTTCCATAAATTCATTTTTAATTCTGGCAAAAGCTTCCCTTGACTCTGGCGACCATTTCACTTCATTATTCTTCTTTAACATATCAGTTATGTGCCTAACTATCTCAGTGTAGTTAGGGATGAATCTCCTCAAGAAGTTTATACGCCCTAGGAACACCTGAACTTCCTTCTTGTTTTTGGGCAGGGAAATACTATTTATGACTTCCACTCTTTTGGGGTCTATCTTTACTCCATCTTTAGTGACAATGTGTCCCAAGAGCTTACCCTCTTCTAGTGCAAACAAATACTTCTGTGGGTTAAGGGAGAGGCCATACCTTCTACACTTCTCAAAGGTTCTACGCAGGTGTTCTATGTGCTCTGGATCATCCTTTGAAAACACAGTAATGTCGTCCAGATATACCACCACGAACTGGTCCTGTTCTCCAATAAAAGCAATATCCATGGCCCTCTGGAAAGTGGCCCCTGCGTTAATCAACCCAAAAGGCATCTTGGCATACATAAATGTCCCCCATGGAGTGGTGAAGGTAGTCTTCTTTTGATCTTCTGGTAGCACAGCCATCTGGTTATACCCTGAGAACCCATCCATCATCGACATCCGGGCAGCCCCTACCACTTTCTACAATATGTGATCCATCTTGGGCAGTGGGTAATTATCTTTCAATGAAGCTCTTTTCAGGTTCCTAAAATCAACACAGAGTCTTATTTCTTCGTTCTTCTTCCGTACAGGGACTAGATTAGCTACCCACTTAGAGTACCTCAATGGTACAATGATTTTAGCCTTCAGCAGTTTCTTAATTCTTTCTCAATAGAAGGAAGCAATAGTGGATTTATCTGTCTAAGCTTTTGCTTATGTGGCTTTGCATCTCCCTTCAGTGGAATATTATGCTGCATAATTCTGACATTGAAGGTTTTTAGGTCTTGGTATGACCAGGAAAACACGTCCTTGTAGGACTGAAATAACTTCTGATACAACTGTTTATATTCTCCCGGGACCTTCTTAGACAGCTTCACAATTTGAGGGTTAGCTTCAGTGCCCAGATTCAGGTCCTCAACCTGAATTTCTTCTACAACTTTGTTTGGCTGTAATGGAACATCATTCTTGTTGAACAGCCTTTCCAAAGGCACTAGCCCTCAGGGAATAACATTCCCTTTCAACTGTAGAAACTCGTGACATGCTACCCTTTCTTCCCATTTGTTTCCTGATGGTTCTTCAGTCTCTTCTTCTTCACACATGTCGATCTCCATGTTGGAGAACTCCCCAACTGTCTCCAAGAATCTCTTGGCTTGCTCATCATCTTTGAATACCTGTCAGTGCTTGATGTTGTCTGGGATTGATGGCCTATAACGCACCTCAATCTCATATCTCAATAGAGGGTTCTGAGGTGGCCGAAAAGTACTAGCAGCCATTGCTAGAGAATCTGCCATTCTGTTTTGCTCCCGAGGCATGAACTGGATATTAAATGCTAATCAAAAGTTCTCCACCAGATCCCAGACTTCATTCCTATAGGCTCTCAGCCTAGGATGTTTATCTTGACACTGATTCTTCACCTGCCTGACTACTAGTTCTGAATCTCCCAGAACCTTTAGATTTTGTATGTTCATGCTCCTGGTTGTCTGCAACCCAAGTAAGAGTGCTTCATATTTGGCCACGTTATTTGTGGCTTCATACTCCAGCTTAAAAGATAGAGGTACCCACCTCCCTGCCGACGAAATCAATAACACCCCAGCTCCATTTCCTTCTCTAGAGTTGGCTTTATCAAAGTGAAGCGTCCAGATTTCTGACTCAGGACTTTCTTTGAACTGTTCTGTCTTGATCTGGTAAAATTATGGTTCATTTTCGTACTCTTGATCTTCCTCCAGCATTAAGCATGAGAAATCCCCCTCCCCTGCTATAAACTGGAGAATTCAATGAATCATCCACTTTAGTGACTGTCTTAACAAATCTAGTCTCTCTGTATAGCCTCCTCTCTTGGCCGCCAAATACAGGGATAGTGGCATAGGTCAAATCCAGCTTAATCGATCCTCCAATTTTGGTTCCCCAAGATCTTGATAGTAGCATGCCGAAGCGAGCTGGGATGTCAGCCACCACTATATCCATCACTACACTTTTTGCTGGGATCTGGGCCAGGTTAACCACCAAGTCTTTTATCATGCCCAGGCACTTAACTCTTTTGGAGTCAAATGAGTAAAGATCTTTGTAAGGGCGGGTGATCTGTAGGCCTAGTTGCTCCATGACTAAAATGGGTAAAAGGTTATGAGAGGCTCCTGAATCTAACATGCAGTTATGCAGGAGTAGGTCATGTATTACTAAAGACACATAAAAAGGTGGAGTAGCGGCATCCAATTCCTCTACATGTGGGCCAAACACAACCATAGGCCTTTCTTCTTGCAGGTTGAGACTATCTGGAATGTGTGTTACTTCTGGAGGAAGCATGAAGGATGTGACTTGGGACTGATATGTTGGCTATTTCAATAGCTCAGTCAAGGGAACTGGGATTTTCACTTTTTCAAGTTCTTTTTGTAAACTAAAGACAGCTGAAGACTTATCTATTGACACTTCTTTTTCTTTTGAATCTTTGCTTTGGAGGAGGCTTAACTTCTTTTACGATGGGCTCGACCTTTGGGGGCGCAGTCACTTGCGAAGATGAAGGCATTAGAGTATCAGATTGTAGAGGTTGGTTAAGAGGCCTCTTACCTTTTTCTGGGGGTTTTTGAGGATTGACCTCCTTCTCTGCAAGTGCCTCTTTTTGAGGTGTGTCCTCCTCTTGATCCTGAGTGCGAGTTCTCTTTCTGAAGGACCTGAGGTCATATCTTATGTTGAACTGAGCTTGCATGAAATCAACGAACTGCTTGCAGTAGTCATCAATCTCAGGTTCTTCGGTATCTTCATTGGCCTTCACTCCTGAGTGAGCTTGTACTTCCTCTTCGTCACTTTCATGTACAGTACATTCTATGTCATTACTGTTTGAGAAAACAAGCCATGCCTCCTCCTGTTCGTAGGCAGGGTCTTCAGTGGAACCCTCTATTTTCCCCTCCAGGTGTAGAGGATGCGGTACCTGATCTTGCTGCTCCTTCTGTACCCTCTACAGTATCTGCAAGGGTGGTTTTCTGTATTGAGGATTGAATCCTCTGTTTGGAGCATTTTGGAAATTCTTTGGGGGTGAATTCTTGGCCTCCATCTCAAGCTTGAGCAACTTACTTGAGAGATTCTTGATCATTTTGTTCATTTCTTCGATCTTGTCATTAGCCGAATATATGTCTTGGCTTGAGGTGGATACTTCCTCTTTTCCCCTTCTTCTAGCCTCCTGTTCGTGCTTCCCTTTGGATTTTCCAGTAGAGGCAAAATTTTCTTCTATCTCCAATGCGTCGGTATGTGCATCGTCCAGAGTGGCTAGTTTCCTTTCTCTCAAGGAGAAACCGAATTCAGAATCAAACGCTGCCACAAAAACAACCTTGGCAGTGGTCTGGTGAGGCTTCATGTCGGTGGGGAGACTCAGGTACAATTTGTTAAATCTTCTAATAAACTCTGACACCCCTTCATTATGTTTCTTTTTCAGAGTGTTGAATTCAGTAAGAATATTACCATGATCTTTCTTTTCTCCCCATTTTTTGATGAAAATATCCTCCATTCCCTCCCATGTATTGATAGAACGAGCTCCAAGTGTCTTGAACCACTTTCTAGCTTCCCCATCTAAGGATTGCACAAAGAGCCTTAGGACTACGTCTAGATGTTCCACATTAAAATTTTCTGCAAAAGAGCAAAAGACTTCGATATGTTTCTGGGCTTCAATCTCATTCTCACCACTGAATCTGGGAAAAATATTTAAATAATCTTGCGGCATGTCATTTAATACTACAGGTAGCTCCAGAGAAGCGTATCTGTTTTGCAGGAAGCCAGGGACATTAGCCATTGGAGGAGGAGGTGGACGTAACAAGAGAGCTTGGTGAGTAAGTGGAGGGGTAGGTGGAAGTGAGGTGTGGATGATGATAGGAATATAATGAACAGGAGCTTGGGATGAAAGAGACAATGGTGGAGTGGTAACAACAGATAATTCCATGACTTCTTTAACTTCCTCGACCTCTGGAGTAGGATGAAATGTGTAACGGGTGGTATCTACTGACTTAGCCTCAACCTTGACTCGGATATTTCCCACGGGTAGATAGTTTGAGTAATAACCGGTTTCACCCAGAGCGGAGTTAGAATATTGCCACTGGGCAACCTGAGAAGAGGAAGAAGGAAGGTCTTCTAGAGAGAGCGGTGGAATCTCAGTATGAAAAAATGGTCTCCCTCTCCAGCTTCTTTTATGTAGAATTCTTTCTGGGTCAGACACAGAGGGTGTCTTTGGCTGAGAAGTATCTAACCTAAGGTGTGGCTTCCGAGGAGCCAGGACTGCAAAGAGATTTAGCAGGGAAAATGAATGTGGAGTCGCCAAGGTGAGGGGTATACAACTCTCAACTCTCCATGCTCACCTAATTTAAGAGTGAAATGGGGTTTTGTCGAGGCCCAGGGATTTCAATTTTTCATCAACTTCGTTCCCCGGCAACGACGCCAAAAAGATGTTTTAGTTCCTAGAGACAACCTCAAGTTGTCAGAGACTAGTGCCTAGGAAATCTTAGCTGGTAAAGAGTGTAAGGTATATCCTAAGACCATTATTCAGCTCAGGGCTCTTTACCATATCAACTTTTTTGATGAGTTACAAGATTTGATGGGACCAGATAGCTTTCAGATCAGCAACATATAAAAACATGCAGAGGCAAGAGTAGAATTACTTACACAGATGCATCAGATAGCTTAGAAACAACTTTCATTAAGGAGGGCCAGTTCCCAAATGTTATATGGAGATGGTTAAATCAAGGCGTTTGCGGTGCAGAAGGTAAAAGAGGTGCACTAATTACCAATGGAATGTTATTCGGAAAACATATTTTTCTATAGCATGGGCTTAAGAACTAAGAATCCATACATACCAATCAGTTCTGAACGAATAAGGTTCCACGATATTCAATACAAGGGAAATCTGAATGAAGTGTAAAACGAAAACCATATCATGTATGAGCCATATTTAAAGCAGCTAAACCAGTCTCATATAAGTACCACATAACGATAAATTTATATCAGAACTGGCGAGTCACTCGCATTCCAAAACATGATATAAAGAAAATGGAGACACTGAAATAGACAAGGAAACAATACTACGAAGAAGGAGTCACAGACCATACAACATCCAGACCGGAATCCTCACATAAAATAGAACTTCTCTTCGCCGAGACCCTATGGGCTCTGTGCATTTGCATTAATAATTCAACCACAAGCCTACAAAATATTCTTACACAGCAAGTTTCTTCAGAAAATCTGAAACCCTTTTCTTCTCATTCGACCTTACTTATATAGACTTCTTCCCATCTCAGTGAGAAGATATTTTTGGAAAGAATATCTTCTTCGCATGACCAAAATATGTTAAAGGTCCTTATCAGAACAACAAAACTTATGATGAGGAATAAGGACTCTCATCATGGATAGTCAAGCACTTGGCCGTTTTTAAAACAGAAAGTGAAATAGTAGTCTGATAAAAAAGTAAAATGTTGGAGTGGAGTAAGAAACCCACTCGAAACTTTAAAAATTAACTAATCCAGTAAAAAGTAAATAGGCCACTGAGGCCGAATCATGAGTTGACAAGATTTCATAGGTGTGGAAGGGTCGAGGCAGTTGTTGATGCTAGAGGTGGGATGTACGTTGATGAACTGGAAATCTGATTGGTAAACTGGGTGCATCTTTGCTGGCTGCTCTATGAAGCAAAAGCACCAGGTAGAAACTCTTCTCAGGGACATAGCATGAAAATGAAAGCTTTTAAATGATGTGTCCTTTTCTGAAAGGAGATCCTATTAGAATTAAACCTGGAGGGCATAGTTCTCTTGTGCATTGTGCTCTCTGTTTTTCAATTTTGAATTTGAATTTAAAATCTTTCATGCCAGACACTGAATTCATTAATCTTCGACTGATACTCTTTGCCACGTGATTAATGTTTTCATCTACAAAAATCTTCTCCTTGAATGATTCTGAATGGTTTGGTAGATTTTGAACCCTGTTGTTTAATGAGAGCTGTGTTGTAGTAGCTTTCCAGACCTTTCCTTGTAAATTCGACCACTGAACAATGGTCCTTTGAAGCGGCCTCGGTTTCAGCAATGGATGCCGTAAGTTATGATATATTCCCCTCGCCATAAACCTGCAAGACCCACAAACCTATTAGAGAAAACCAAACACAGGGATGATGGTCGAATGCAACGGAGACCGTTAGGTCATGGTCTGGGGTGAAGATCAATGGTGGAGATGGAGCGGAGGGACACCCTTTAATGGGAAACATGAAACTTTGGCTAAAAACCAAAATTCAAAGGGATCAGAAGAAAATGCTATGAAAATGTGCGGAACCGATTATGCCTGGTGGGACCTGACTGAGGTGGAGGGTGACGTGGCAGTGGGAAGGTTTGCGTGATCGATAGATCGCATTGCAAATATCTGTGATGGGTGATCTAAGCGTTCTCTAGAATAGGCAAAAAGTGCGATGGATGCGGTTTGCGATGAATGCGATTTGCGATGAATGCGATTTGCGATGGATGCAATTTGCGATGGATGCGATTTTCGATGGATGCGATTTGCGATGAATGCGATTTGCGATGAATGCGATTTGCGATGAATGCGATTTGTGATGAATGCAATTTTTGATGGATGTGATTTGCGATGGATGCGATTTGCGATGATCGCAAGTTGCAAAGGTGGAAAGTGGCACCAAACAGAAACCTTGCGCCTTTTGCGATATCATTACCCTTTTGCTTAACCTTTTGACCTTTAGGGTGCGCGGGCTTTACTCTAAGCGCAATACTTGTCACATCCTCGTCTTCTTTTGACCCACTTTTTAAACGTTTCAACATCAGTCATAGCATTTGATATACTTCTGTCCAAAGGTTCATTCGCAGAAAATGACTGGTGTTACTTTATGATCAATAGGCTGGATATGATTCGATGCTGATGGAGTAGCAGTTAGATTGTTCTCAGCCACGCCTTTGGTACAGCTATTCAACTCTTCGAATTCTTGTTTTTCAATCAAAAATAGCTTTTAGTCACCTTTTTGTATTAAATATAAACCTTTCCAATTATATTATAATTCCTATCATGAATTACCTTTCAAAGGGAAAACAGAAGTATATTTATGGTAAAGAATGAGTAAATGTACAATAATTTCATACCTCTTTCACTGCCCAACAGTTGCACCAAGCAAGGAGATATCCAAGAACTCCATTTCTTCTTGAATGTATTTTTGTAAACAACTATAGTACTTGAGCACTATATGTCACTTAGATTCTTTGATACCCAACTTTGTGTGTAGAGTATGAAAAAAATTTGTGAGATCATGCACGCCTTGGTCCTTTTGTTGGAAAAACATGGTCCATTATATTTACTTGTATTCACAGCTCCCTACGGGGTAATATTTTTTCTCGAAAACAACTCAAAAAGAGTTACAAGAGGGGGAAATTGTAAAGATAGAGGGTTCATCAAGCATTTTCTCATGGTAAGTTTCCCACCAGTCCTTTCCATGGGGGGAAACCTTGAGTAGTGCAAAGGTAATATTCTCCATATCATAGAAACTATGGACTGAAAAACAACATTCTGGAAGATTAAACCATTTATCTACAACATCTATATCTATTTTACCTTCGAATATAGGAATATAGAAGTTCAATTGTGTTAGAACTCTATAATTTCCCTACGCTGAGGAGAGAAAATTAGAGGTAACCACAAACCACTTTGAAGTTGGAATCTAGCCCTTCTAACTTTAGAGAGGGCTCTCTCTATATGAAATGTTTAATCACTTAGATGTTAGGCTAGTATGGTGCTTGGTAGGGGTATAATATTTGTAGTTTTGATGGTAGGAAAGAATACAGATCCATTTGGCCTGGAGTCATGTCAAGCTAATTATATTTCTAGTGATAGGATGAAGAGACAGAGGAGCTTCTACATGGGCAAGGTAGGTAGTCTCTTTGGATTTTTTCAGTCAAATTCACTGTGGGAGGGTTAGTGGAAGATAAATGGAAAATGACATATAGGTCATTAGATAACAAGATGAATTCTAAATGTCATTTTAGAAAAAAACATAAATGTTCAACAAATTAAAACATAGCACTATTTAAAGTGAATTATGAGTCATTATATTTGTTTAAATAAACAAGAAGACACATTTCAAAGAATTATTGTTATAGAATATAACTTACAAAATAAATAAATCACATCTCCAAATCAAATAACACATGAATCCCTATAAAATTCGACCTTCGTCATCCATTCACTCTAAAATATATCAAGAAAACCTGTAGTAGACAATATCTCTTCTTCTAAACCGGACTGTTAACAATGGAAAATCGTACAGCAGAAAATGACATTAAGTAATGTGGAGCCCAAGGATTTGCAGGACAGGGATACATTATGGAATAAAAAATATTAAGAATCTCTAAGGTTAGGAGAAATTCAAGATTGAACTAGTCATAAATGCCCGAATGTGTGCTTTTTCCTTCGAGAAGAGCACCTTCTGTGCGCACTGGAGCCCGATAAGCACACATTCCTAGAAATGGAAAAAAGTCCCTTTCCGGGACCACAAGCAGGCAAATGACAGTTTCTCCTTATGTGAAAGCTGCCTAAGGATAGCACCAGCACCTCCTTAGGCCTTGTGTGAGCACACAAAAGCATATTTCAACCCACAGTGGAATATTTCCCCTCCCTTGGGTCACTAGCCACCATGTACCAAGGGAGGGAAGGAGGTTTGAAAGCTCAACTATATAAGCCCTCAAAGAGATGAAAAATGGGTGAGCACAAGGTTATGCTGGCCAAAGTTTCCCAAGCAACACCAGCTGTTTGTGTGAACCAAGGAGCAGGAGTTGAAGAAGAGGACTCAATTGTTGGCCACCCAACAATTTCAGTCCATTGCAGCATAGAGAGAGATTTGAACTGCGTCAGAAGGCAGAACTTGAAGGACAAACATCTTTGCGTCAGGTCCTAGAGCCTTTGCCTAGGCCCTTCGGCAAGTGGGCAATATTTGTATTCATTCCAAGCATTCAATGAGAAGAAGGCCATCGAGTCGTTGTTTACCTTGTTATTGTGCGGAACTCTCTATTTAGCTTCTTTTTGTGTTTTTAGTTTTACTTTTTAATAGAGCATACTTAAGTGTATTACTTCATTTTAAGTCTTATACTTCTGAGCTTGCCCCAGATACTGCCTGTTACTTATGGTTTAGAGAAAAGACCACATTCTATTGATGTGTGTGATTTTGTACACCCATGTGTTGAATCCACCACAACACTGACCAACCAACCAACCATTTGCAAAATTAAACTGATGAAAATATATACAATTAGCTCATCCCTAAACTTAGGTGGTCTAGCTCAACCATTTCCCAAATATAGAATCAATTACATTAAATTTGGATTTTCTTGCCAGGAATAGGGACCAAATTTGTGGAAAATAGGGGTCAAATATTAACTCATATATCTTGAACCATGATATTTGTTTGGTTTCTTGGGGGAAATGTCTCTCATTTTTCAAGATTTCGTCTCCCGATCCTTGGAATATGCTCCCAAAAATCATTGACTAAAATAGGAAATAACAAAATCTGAAAAATATGCTATAAATATTCATTCGAATATTCTGATATATGAAACCTATGAAAAAATTGAAGGATTATTTTTCTATTTTACTTTTTATTAACAAATTTTTATTTTTATTTTTCAAAATTCATCTCCATTTGGTCATGAATCAATTTTGAAGTGAAACTATCAAAAGCACAACAAATGTCCAAAAGCGCAACGCAAAAGCACAACATAAAAGTGTAATGAATGTATCTTTTGAATATATCCTAAATGGTAAGCTGGATTGAGCTGATTTTTTACATCAAGTTACTATCATTATAACCCTTCTCCACACAAAATTTGAGCCAAATCTGACTCACAGATCTTGATAAAATAAAAAAATAACTATAGATGGCAGTGAATTGTTTCTCAAAAAATGTGAAGCATTTTGACCTAAAATTGAGTGATATTATTCATCTCACCCCCATGCATATACTTCAAAAATTTCATGGAAAACAGGTACATGGTTTAAGATATATGGTGAAAATATGGTGTCTGTGTGAAAGCACAACACTCCAAGCTTATACTATTTCCGACCATCATCTGACATGCTGAGGGTATTGGGATGGTGTGAAATTGTCCATACAATGTTATAAACTTGTTAGAAATATTTTAGGACAAACAAAAACATTCAATCTTCAAAATCTCTGCTTGAAGCACAGCTGCGTAGCACACCTTTTTTTATGATAAGGAATTGATGACACAATTGACTTTACAATGGATGCTATAACTCATGACCACTAAATCACGATGTGACACCAATTATTTATCCAAATGATGTTTTAGACTTGATCTTTATACGATCATGCCTAAACTTCACAACTCGACCAAAATACATAGAAAGACCAAATTGACTTTGATTACCGTAGTATAGGACTCTAATATCGACTCCAATGGGGATGAAATCCTACCTGTGAGGTGCCAATAACACCATATACCATGTGCTAAACCATTGGTTCGTTCCCACACCACACATGCAACCTGTGGCTGATCTTATTTGTATTGAAAATAAAAAGTGTATACTATTGCAAGCTATGGTTTGAAACTAAAGAAGTTCCATATTGAATTCCAAACGAAGAACTATTGATAATGACTACTTTTGCAATTTGAAATCTAAAACCAAACCATTAAAACAATGCTGCAAAACCAAATGTAAAGGATGCTTTCCCAAAACTCTTATTGCACACCATACTCTCTTCTAATCTACTAAGGATAACTGCAAAATTAATCATGTGAAATTCTACTTCCAAAGTAACCAATCAAGAAAATAATTACTTGATTTTTTTCCACTTTCTTTCTACTCATACAGAAAGAAAAATCTAAGAGATGACCCAATAACATCAAATCGGAACCCAAATTCAAAATTTCTCCATTTTGAGAAGCTAAATTCACTGACTAATTTCAAGAATACTACACATTTTTCATTCTCTGATTTTTGCAACAGAAATACAAAAGGATCCCAAAAATCATGAATATGTCTTTTTTGTAGATGAACACAAGGAAAAATGGAAGCTGCATCCACAACTTCTAATTGTCCATGTTCAATGTAGTCATATTTAAGATCATTCTCAAGTGAAATAGCCACAATAACTTCAAAAGGTATGTATTCTTGAATAACACTTTCATCTTCAAATATATCTAATATAACAATCTCCTTTTGAATATTTTCAGAAATTCTAATTCATAATTCTCACATATGGTCCCTCTACCTTCAAGAAACTTTATGTTATACAACTATTCACTACTTAATGTCCCTATACATGTAGCTTCAAAGATCTTATTTTCGCAAGTTTATTCTTGAAGCAAACATTCAGAAAATAGATGGTATGAAGAACTGTTTGACTGAATGTCTTGATCTCTATCTTGATCACATAAAAACTAACAAACGTGTTGCATCTCTTCTTCAATATTAGGAGAAGGAATATTAATGTATACATCAATATGTTTATCTACTTCATTTTCAAACAAGAGAGAAGATAACTTTTCTTCTTCGTGATGAAAAGGGTTCTCGAACAAACCTTCCAGGATTTTTTCATCCATGAACTCTTCATCACCATAAGAATTTTCCAAAATTATAATGAAATCCTCAAAATGATCATAAAAATTCTCAACTAATGACAAAGAAGGATGAGATTCTTTTTATTTCTCAAAAAGTACTCAATGAAAATCTTTAAGGGAATACAAGCTACCAGGTGGCGAACCTTCATACCAGGATCTCGGTTTTCATTCCAAAGTAACCATAAACATCTTCATGAGGTAGTATTCATGAAATTGAACCTTAATTCTATGCACATCCATGTGAAATTTAACTAAGTGAAGAGCAACATCATCTTGTACCTAATCTTTGAATCTTGGAAAATAATTTTTTCAATCTACACAAGGCATGTGATTTTGAAAAATTGGAATGTGATATCGATTCATGGGGGCATACCTTGCAAATATATAACTCACCTTGAGCTAGTAGAGTCACTAGTAAGACCTGATTTATGGATCCTTTTTCCAATAGAGTATTTGGATCAGGTTGAAACTTGATCGAAGTCACCAATTGAACGATGCAAGATCCTTGTACCTACCTACTTTCCACCATCAACAATAATATCCGAAACTTGATGAATCTTTCCTAGGAACAATCAAACCTTTCACTCTTCGACAACGACGCCAAAATGTTAACACTTTGTAATTTCCCTAGGCTAAGGAGAGAAAATCATAGGTAACCAAAAACCATTTGGGAGTTGGAATCTAGCCCTTCCAACTTTAGAGAGGGCTCCCTCTATCTAAAATGTTTAATCACTTAAATTTTAGGCTAGGTATGGTGCTCAGTAGGGGTATAAGCTTTATAGGTTTTTTGGTAGGAAATAAGACAAATCCATTAGGAATGGAGTCATGTCCAGCTAATTATATTTCCAGTGACAGGATGAAGAGAAAGAAGAGCTTCTACAGTGGCAAGGTAGGTAGTCTCTTTGTATTTTTTTAGTCAAAGTCTTTGTAGGAGGGTGAGTGGAATATAAATGGAAAATCACATACAA
This sequence comes from Pinus albicaulis, assembly GCA_034641835.2. Taxonomy (NCBI): domain Eukaryota; kingdom Viridiplantae; phylum Streptophyta; class Pinopsida; order Pinales; family Pinaceae; genus Pinus; species Pinus albicaulis. The sequence continues at coordinate 5,783,184 of MU968359.1, read as the reverse complement.
AGCTTCATATAACAAGATGAATTCTAAATGTCATTTTAGAAGAAAACATAAATGTTTAGCAAAATAAAACATAACATTATTTAAAGTGAATACTTGGTCAATATATTTGTTTAAATAAACAAGAAGAAACATTTAAAAGCATGATTTTTATATAAGATAACTTAAAAAACAATGAAATCACATCTCCAAAGCAACTAACACAAGAATCACTGTAAAATTTGATCTTTGTCTTTCATTCATTGAAAAACATATCAAGAAAAAGCGCAGTACACAATATCTCTTCTTCTCAACTTGACCAAACAACCAACCTTTTGCACATTGAAGCTCATAAAAACATATACAATTAGCTCATCACTGAACTTATGGGATCGAGCTCAACCATTTCCCCAATCATAGAATCAATTACATTAAATTTGTAACTGCCTACAAGGAATATGGATCGAATTTATGGAAAACAGGGGTCAAATATTAACTCATATATCTTGAACCATGAAAACTATTATAAAACTAAAGGAATGTTTTGTAGATAATATTTTTCTTTGGAAAAAACTCTCCAATTTTCAAAAATTCCTCAAAAATTCCTCTCAAGCTAGGAATATGTGCCCAAAAATCATGAAAAAAACAAGAAATAATAAAATCTGAAAAATATGTTGTAAATATTTATTCAAATATTCCATTATATGACACCTATGAAGAAAATAAAGGAGGTATTTTTTATTTGGTTCATTTTTAACAAAAACCTTTTTAATATTTTTAAAATTCATCTCCATTTGGTCAGAAATTGATTTTGAGGTCAAAAGCACAACAACTGTCCAAAAGTGCAACAACTGTATTTTTTGAATATATCCTAAATGGTAAGGCAGATTGAGTGATAACAAGTTAATATCATTATAAAACTTATTCACAAACAATTTGAGTCAAATCTGGCCCATGGATATGGATAAAATCCAAAAATAGATAAGATGAAGATGGCTTGTTTCTCGGAAACCGTAAATCATTTTGACCTGAAATTCAATGAGACTATTCATCTCACCGCATGCATATACTACAAAAATTTCATCAAAAACAGGTACATGGTTTAAGAGATATGATGAAAATTTGATGATTGTGTGAAATCCTAACACAAAAGCGCATCGCTACAAGCTTATACTATCTCCGAACATCATCTGACTTGCTGAGGATACTGAGATGATGTGAAATGGTCCATACAACATTGTAAACCTATGAGAAAGCTTCTAGGCCAAACAAAAACCTTCAAACTTCAAAATATATTCTTGTAAAAGAACTGCAACACAATTGCACAATGCACCTTTTGTGATGATAAGGACTTGATGACACATTTGATTTTACAACAGACAATATAACTCATGATGTGACACCACTTATTTCTCCAAATGACAATTTAGACTTGATATTTATAAGATCATAAATAAACTTCACAACTTGACCAAAATACATAGAAATACCAAATTGACTTTGATTACTATAGTGTAGGACTCTAGCAACTTGTATCTTGAAGGGGGAAGTGCCTCCAAAGTGACTGCTGGATGGAAAAGTGTCGTCTGTGGGAATCTGCCGAAAGATCTAGGAAAATTTGTCCATTATTTTGTTCCTTTGTCTCAAGGGAATTTTAGAGAAATATTTTAAAAGGATATCCTGTTGGGTGTGGAGCCTGATTATCTTGTTTATCTTGTATCACAGTGTTGGACCCCTGTACCTTAATGTGGCGGCAACGCCACCGGTAATTAAATGCTGCCTGGGGGGTCTGAGGGGGGCAGCTACAACTTTATGGAGCCCCCCCCCCCCCCTGGTGGGGGGTTTCGAGGGTAGCGCCCCCGAAGCTAAAAACAGATGTAAAATTTCCTTGTAAAAGTATACTAATTTCTAGTCAATCTGGGCCATTCATTAGGTGAATTATCTGACGGCAGAAGTTATGTTTAGTTTAGGGTTTTTTTGCCCTAGAAGGCAACCCCTCGCTTTGTCTGAGGGTATTGTATTGCATATGTGTATTGTATGTGGATTATTAGAGCGAGAAACATATAGGGAGACTGTTGGCTCGAGGGGTCCTGACCCAGGTTTGGAGTTCAAGGTTTGCCAACAAACCCCTATACTACTAGCCGTTTCCGCAGTGACCTACTTGTGCAGGTCAAAGTGTCACCCAAAGTAGTATGGGTGGGTGCTAGAACAAGGTTTCTGCACCCTAAGAAAGGATAGGTAATGCAAGTAGAGCTGTGCTCGGCCCTTAGGTACCCAAACCACCTTGTTCTGTGTAGGGCCAAGTAGGTCTCTATTCGCATCCACGTGCACTAGTCCTATAATTATATAATTTTATGACAGTAGCACAGTATTGCATAAATAGAACAAAAAAAATCTACATCTAGAAAACACACTTACACAGATCCTCGCAGCTTAAATACAGAAATTGCACAATGCAGTAATTACCAATGATTCACACAAAGAGTACTCAGAGATTCTGTTCTATATCAACCTTTCTTATTCATTAATTCATCGATTCCTTCATACAATTCCATTCCCATCCTATGAACACAACAACAGGTTCCACACACAGCTGGACTCTAGATCTCCGTGCACACAGCCAACAAGAGTCCTTTCCCCAAAAACCCAAATAGACAACTTAAACCACAATTCACATCAATAGCTCTTCATTGCCTACCTTACAATACAAAATGTTCCTCTATTTATAATAATCTAGCCTAGAATTTCCTATCGTCTGCAAACCATGGTTTTCAAACCCCTGGTTTACCCTTTTACCCATTACAATGCTTTCAGGGCTTTGACCCACCCCAAAACCCCTGCGTTAGACAAAATCTAATCAAAAAGTATTCAAAATGGACCAGTTTCGTAGCTCGTAGGAGACCCTGTTCCAACAGAGACTGTGAGAGAGAACATAGGATATTACAGTGGATATATTGTAGGTTATGTCTCTTCATTTTTTTGGATAATAGAAATGAAGGAATGACTGTTTGGGGTGGACGTAACCCAAACTGGGTGAACCACATATATCTGTGTCTCTCTGGTTTTATGTGTTTTGTGTGCTTGTGTTTTCCGCATATTTTATGTGTTTCATTGCTCTATAATATATAATTTTCTAACATATCCTACTCCCTTGTATTTATTTTCTTCCACCATGGGAGGTCGTCCAGGTGAGTGAGGTCGTTCTTGCAAAGGTTCAACCAATTTGAGCCCTAACTCCTTATACCCCGACCTTGTTCGCAACATGCACAAAAAAAACAAAGAAAGAGAAGACCACTTTGATACAACTGATCCATATTTATGAAGGAATTAAATTAAATATATATATATATAAATATAAACACATAGATACAATGAAAAAAAAAATTCAATTCATTAATAACAAAGTACTAAAACTATTTATATGTAGAATGGATATAAACTAGCTCAGATGATGATAGCTTATCTCTAAGAAGAGATGTGGCGGTTACATGCCTTATAAAAAATGTTACAATGAGGCTTGAAGGTCTGTTTATTATTAAGAAACATTGGAAAACCCTAAACATCCAAAAACCTAACCCTAGTAGGTGAAGCGCCAAAAGTATACGGGCCCTGTTGGGGTAAATTGGCACATCAACTTCCCGAGGTTGCAATTTTGGCATACAATCTCTGTTTGACATGTATAATACCTCATTAGAAATACCTATCGAAGGACTACAACTTTCTATTGCAAATCCTTATTGTAGGCTATAATTTTTTCTATTTTCCAAAAAATTATCGTTTAGGGCCTCAAAATGACTGGAAGTTAAAGAGCCAAAAAAGTGCCAGAAAGAGTAAACACTACTACAATTAAGGAAACTGAAAGAAATAATCATGGGGGTCCAAGTGGAATAAGTGGGTGGCCCCCAATATCCACGATCAGGGACTCATAAAATGCATGTTAAATCTTGATATGACAAATATGTTTTTATATGGTGACTTGGTTTAGGTCTATGATTAGGATCACGATAATTTAGGAGTAAGAAACTTAGAATCTCTCTTGTGCAACCCTTACATTGTTAAACATGTGCTAAAAAGAGGGAAATTTGAATTAGTGAACTATGATAATATCCCTTGTCAAAGCTTTATAATGGACTTTATCATAGTAAGCACTATGAATGAGTTGCATCACTACATGGTGCTTGTGTATACTATAGCTTGGTGTGACATTTTTTTTTGTGTATATCATTGTTCTGGGTGTTTTCTTAGCATTTGTGGTGGTTGATTGGTAGATTTTAGGTACTCCACTTGTCTATATAGTATTTTTGGACAACATCAACTGTAGTCCTCATAACATTTATTTGTTTGCTTGGATGCTCTTTTTCCCATTGATAAGTTGGTTATATTTGGGGGGAATATATCATGGCACTACAACCAATAAAATCACACAGTATGGTGCCATCATTGAGATATTGTATGGGGTTATTGTCCTCAACATCTACTATTTGTTTTTTAAACTTGACTTCCAACTTGCTCTATCATAACTAAACCATGTCTATGGCATAAGTAATCATGTGTTACTATACTAGTACTTGTGGGTATGTATCCTTGAACAATATTTCAATTCTATTGAATATTTGCATATTTCACAAGATATTAAAACACCAAATTGTTTTCTAACTATTTTTTTTATATTAGTATTTTTCATATTAAGTATTTTTTATTAACATCACACATACATGTACATAATTGACTTCGATAAACAAGATAAAGCATTCAAACTCGATAAATATAAGTTGAAAATTAAGATATAAAAGGTACAATGTACAAAAATAGGGCTTTATAGCCTGAAATTTTAATTCCATTCATAAAACATAGATGTCGAAACCCATCCGATATGAGATATCTAATAATAAGAGATAATGAGGTTAATCATCCTTGTGTCAACAAAAAAATATGATAGCACAGTTATACCCTGTAGGATGCCCCTAAGGTGATCGAACATTCCCACAATGTGTAGTTGAAAATGAAATAAAAAATTGCAAATAACCTATGGTAGTAGCCCCATGGTCACACCTTCAATGTTGCACATAAATTCTCACAACTCATCATGATTCCCTTCCTTTCGATATCCCTCTATTACTTTTTGTACGATTTGTACTTAACAATGAAATGGTGATTTCCTGAGGGGTTGGGTAGGTGCCACATCTATGTCATGTAAACAGGTCTAGTGTTAGTGACAGATCTGTAATTAAAAAAATCACATTTGATAAAAAAAAAATTAAAAAAAATATATATATATATACTAACCAAGATCACTCCACTATGTGTTGAGTGGAAGGTTCAAGTTTTCCTCACCATGGAAGTTAGTACTTGTAGGCACAATAATTTATGACTATATACTAGTTGAAACAATCAAACAACTCCTTGTCAAACTACTATCATGAGATAAAGAAACATTATTCAAAAAAATAGATGCAAAAACAAGAGGTCTAGAAAGCATATTTTCCACATTTCTACTTGTACCCTTCTTGTGCTTGATTACCAAATGGAACTTTTGAAGGAATCCCATCCAAGTGAACTGAAAATATTGCTACAACATGGTATGTTATTAGAGATACTATAGGGGTTGATGGTTTGCATATATCATATTAGCCTTCCCTATCAAGTAATGCTTCCATTTATAGACACTTTGAACCAAGACATACAACTCCTTTTCATATGTGGAATAGTTAACAATAGCTTGAGAGAAAGTCTCAGAGTGGTAACAAACAAGTTTGTGATGTTGCATCGATACTACACCCATGGCATATCCATTGGCATCGTCTTGATATCGAATGGATTCTAAAGTTATGGTAAGGCAAGTATTATTGTTGCGTTGATATTTTCCTTCAAGGCATCAAAAGCCTTTTGCTACTTTCCTACCCACTGAAAGACCTACTTCACACAAGTTAGGGCATACAAAGAACATGAAATGAATGAGAAGTTAGTTATGAATATTATCCAGTACTAAACTGCTCCCAAGAAGCTTCTCAATTCTACTGCATTTGTAGTTTTATGCCATTATACAATTACATCAACTTTAGCAGGATCAATAAGTAGGTTTTAACTCTTTACATAAATTATCTGCAAATGAATTATTAAAAATAGAAAATAAACAATAGCAAGAGAATAAAACACAAAATAATTATACATAGATATTTTTCCCCTGGATTCCAAATTGGGACTACCGGCTTGATTTTTCATTATATTCCTTTTAGTGTTACAACACAAATATATACATGTTGAAGCATTCATAAACCCTAATCCATTAACCCTATATTAGATCATAATTGTAGTTCCCTTAACCAGTTCTACAAAATATGAGGGGCCAAAAACCATCATGCCCCAAAACCGTGTGCAAACCCATGCACAAAACTATAGGTGGGTCTACCCACCTAAAATAGGGTCCAATTTTTTTTTCCTAGGGCACTGCCTCAGACCCCGTGCAGGGGGCTACCTACCCCCTACTAACTCCTGGATAGGGGCGGATGTTCCCCCCCCTATGACCCTCCCGCTGCACTCGCTGAAATAAAGAGAGAGGGTCTTTCGCCCCCCTTGTGACCCCCCCCCCCCCCCCCCCACGTGTGACTCTTCATGGAAATAATATAACACAAACCCAACACAATATTCAGCTGATATCCTCCACCAATATGACCCAAATAAACCCAAGACATTTCTCCAAATTTACATTTGAACAACCTTAAATACAATATATCCTTTTGCAAAATATATACTACTTTCTTTACATGTATTACATGATCATCCCATGTTTTTCTAAAGACAATAATGTCACTAAATATACAAGCACAAACTCATCTAAGAATTGTCGTTATACATCTTTCATTACACGCATGAATCTTGCAATGGAATTGTAAAGCCCAAATGGAATTACCAACCACTCAAAAGAAATATTCCACACATCATTTTTTGCAATATTGATCTCATGGTAACCACTTCACAAATATAACTTATTGAAATAAACAACATTATTCAATTGATTAAGAAAATCATCAATGTTAGGGGGATGATATCGATTTTTCACTGTATTTTGTTGAGAGCCTGATAATCCATGCACATTATCCATGTGTCATATTTCTTGCACTTCCATTATTGGTGAACCATATGGGAATGAGATAGGTCTGATGACTCCCTGGTCTAACATGTCCTGTACCTGCTTCTTGATTTCCTCCATTTCCATAAATGACATCCTATACATTCCTACATTTGAAATAGAGGGATCTTCTTGAAGATAAATCTCATGCTACATTTCCCTCTTGGGAGGAAATTCACCTGGTTCCAAAAAAATATCATCATAGTTAGAGAAAATATCAATTATTTCTTTCCTATGAGAATGATTATGTTAGACACACATGGAATGTGAACATGCATGAATGATAAAACAATGAATTTATTTTCTGCTAACCATAGATGTACATTTATAATACATTGTTGTGACCATTGGACTCATATTCTGACGTCTCTTTGACTCCCTTCAACTATTCAAATCCCACACCTTAACCCTTGGTGCATTAGGCATCCAACATTCCCCCCCTTAATCCCAAGGGGTATGTATGAGTCGAAGAAGAGAGTTGTAATACAAAATGTGGAAAATATGCATTGCAACACTATGCTAAATGTGCTCCCTTAAATGTTGGTATAAGGTGGGAGAGCTTAAGGTCTCAACCAGCGATTGTTTAAGGATTACCACCAATACTGGAACACTTAGTGCAACTCCTGGAACTCTTCCAAATATGGTAAGAAGCTGGTGCCTTTTGCTAAAGGAATTTATCCTAATGCCTTGAAGAGGGAGACCTTCAACCTAGAAAAGGGAGGTTTGAAACTTGCGTAAATAGGGAGAATCACAACCTAAAAAGGGAGGTCTCAACCTATGGTGGTTTAAGGATGACCACCAACTCCGGAATGATCAATGCAATTCCTAGAATTCTTCCAAAACTAGCAAGAAGCTGAAGTCTTCTGCAAGAGGAAGTGTTCCCAATTATTTGAAGAGGGAGAAGCTCAACCTGAAAAGGGAGGTATCAACCTTGCATATATGGTTTAAGGCTAACCACCAATTAAAGGCATGCTTAGGGGCATCTATGTCTTTGGCTACAACTATGAAACTAGTCTGGCAGGTTGTGGCTCAGGCTTGCTTGATGAGGCTTTGAAACTTGTAAATGACCATCATTTCCCCCTGTTAGACACAAGGTGAGATGATGGAGAAAACTCAATTGCAATATTGTTCAATACTCTAGAACAAGTTATGACATATGACTAAAATATCTTCTTAGTTGTTGAGTCACATTACCAAGAAGTGATCCATCCAAGATGAATCTTTTTTCTTGCAGGACGCTTGTTTTTGAAGCATTTGTTTGAAGAATGAGTGGTTTTATGATAATGCTCACATGGATGCAGATGAAAAAAATGATCTTTAATATGGCCAACTTGGTCGCGTTGTTGGCATTTAACATTATGGTGTTGTTTTTAAGGAAGAGGATAAGAATATGGAAAATTGAAGGTGAACTATCATGAAGAAATCCAACACTTTGAAACACGATGGGAATTCAGTTGTCTGGAATATGAAAGGACACATCCTTGTCGTATCCAAGACAATTTATGTGATTGTTATGGAAAAGCTATTCCCAAGGTCTGATGATGGTCTTGGGAAGTGCAGACTAAACTTATGCATCTGCATGCAAATCTTCTCTTGAGGTAGGTACTGAATGTGAATCAACCTCAAATTTATATTCATTCTTCTGATGGGAGTATGTCTCAATGTTTTGAATAGAAATAGGTTTAGAATGATAAATCCACTGTTGTAATTCTTCTTGTTGAAGTTGAGATTGAAGCTGTAGAAACTCGATCTTGTCATGTGCATCTTTCAAACAAGTCTGAATGTTAAAGAGAGTTCCCTTGTTGATTTTCACTATGTCCTCAATGGTGGACTTGATTACAATGCTTATTAACTCTAACAAATCATTAAGTCTCATCATTTTCTCAGCAAAAATAAAGACTCAATAGTCCTAGTGGAAGTATAAAAGGTTAGACAGATCTCAACTATTAAAGAGAATCAACTATATTAGAAAAATTTTCATAATATGTGGTGAGTGAAAAATATAACTATGATTTTGGACTTTCTAATCATGCGGTCAAAAACAAATTTGTAGAGGAGTTCAATATTTATAATTACACCAAGTGACATAGTTAATATTTTAAATCCAATATTGGAGAACTCTAAAGTGCACATAATTATATGCATATTTAAGCGTGAAATAGATGTATTAAAATTTCCAAATCATTTCACTGTATGGATATTGATCAATGTAATCAATATTGGAAGAGTTTTTTTTTCTTCTTAAGGAAATCGAATCAGAAGAAGCACAAAATATTCATTTCAGAGACCCAACCACTAGTCTTCAAATATCAAGAGAATAAAACATTTGGTTCGAGCTATATGAATGATATTTATTGTATTTATCCTTTAGGTTGATCAAATCCAATCACTTGTGCTTTTCCCCTGAAGAAAAAAAGAATTCAAAATGCTCAAACACAACTTATTTGAAGAATAATGGACCATCAAGTTATTGTTATTCATAATAAGTGGGCATGAAATTCAATGCAAATAATATGACCATCAAGTAATGAGACATATTTAAAAAACAACTCAATGCTATGTGTTAATCATGGAGAAACATATATAAACCAACGCACATGTAAATATTCAACCAATCACACAAAGGAACCCCCCAGGATTTAGTCAATGCACATATAAGGTTCAACGCACAGAGAGTAGAGATTGGAATATGAATCAACACATAAAATTCCAATGCACAAACACCTTCGGAAAAAAATAAACAACAAAGCTCCAGATAAATTACAGTGTTATCTATGTTGGATAACTTTTTGGCTATATTTCGTGTGTGTCCAATGACGTCAATCCAACTCCCATTGTATAACTCTAAAAGTTTTTCCTTCTATTTGTTTGACCTTCAAATTAATGATTCAACGTAGGTTTAGTTCAACAGAAATGCATTTAACATTTTTCTCAAGGATCCATTCCACGCTGATATCAACACATACAATTATGTATAGAGATTGAAGATTCATTCACCGTTGTTTCAATGTAACAACTTCACCACAGATGTAACCAACATTTTGTACTCCTTACACTACAATGGATAGGCCATAAACTTTGTGGAACAATTCAATGAATATATTGAACATTTTAATGCAAAAAGAGTCTCTATGAACCAACCCATGAACACCTCTGCATTAAAATTATTCGATGCTTCAAATTGCAGAAAATACAAAACCTGATACCCTCACATTATTCATATTCCCTTTGACCATGTAATATTCCTAATTAGCCATGAGCTAGTTGGAATATTAATATTTGTTTTTTCTTCCTTGTTTGATGAATAAGAGGGTATGGAGACCCATAAATATCCTTAATATGAATAAAATCAATGCTAATGTGAAAGGAGGACATCTTAGCATCTTAATCTGTAATATTCCCAATTAGCCATTAGCTAGTTGGAATATTAATTTTTGTTTTTTCTTCCTTGTTTTATGAATAAGAGGTTATGGAGACCCATAAATATCCTTAATATGAATAAAATCAATGCTAATGTGAAAGGAGGATATCTTATCATCTTAATTGAGCACCCTTGTGTGTGAAAAGGGGTGGTAACACCTAGATTGGGTCAACTTTGACCAATCAACAATGATGCTATGGAGAAGTGGACATTTATGGCGGGACAACGCAGTTTTGGGTGGATACTCCATGCATGGAAGTAGTTTCTTTAATGAGTGGGGCCTAGGGTGAGGAATCTCATTACTTATATAAGGAAGAGAATGGAA